>LWEC01000474.1:0-229349 GCA_002116305.1 Penicillium italicum | reverse complement strand
GGGGGGTGTCTGTCTTCTTTTGGGTGCTGTTGTTCCTCGGCACATCGGGTGACCCTCGTGAACACAGACGATCCCACACAATCCCGAATGGAGGCACGGATCTCCCACGAAAACGAACCTGTCTGCTGGTTTAGACATGCCGGTTTGGATGGCTTGGGTTGTTTTATATGTCGTACTGGTATGAATGTGTTTCGCTATTGCTGTGGTTTCGGCCGGTTGACATCGTGTGGTCCTGAAGCAGAAGGGATGAGATCGAACCTGGAACTATGGGTATTTGGGATTTATGGGTGAGACGAGTATGTCGTACCGATGTATTTCTGGTTAGGTTCACCAGTGGATGGGCATGGCGCTAAGGTTAGTTCTTGGGAATCAGATGCCGTTCTGCGCTATGGCATGCATGTCTACATCAAAGACTCATATCAAGAGCGAGACCAGAAGAAGTGACCAGATAGAGACATTATGAATCCTTTCGTTTTTATTTGAAACCAAAAGGGTTCTATGTAAGGGACCATGTTTTTACATAGCAAACCAGAATCATCAGTTTTTTTCTTTTACCATCGTAGAATATGACTAGGATCTAGTGATCTAGAACTCAGACTGATCATCACCGGAGATAATGACGTTGTTGATCTGATTGGGGGTTAGCATTGAGAGCTGAGAGCGGTAGAAAGAGTGAATGGGAGCAATACCTTAAGAACCATACGGCACAGCTGGGTAGCAAGCAGAAGTTGCTGGCGCTTGCCAATCAGGGGGTCAATAGCGAAGTGCTCACGCATATCTAGAGAGCCCGAGTTAGTTGATGAACAAAACCGAGCAAGGAATGATTTTCCAGGGGCGTACCGTTGGTACCAGTCATCATGCAGTCAACACCGAGACGGGTGTTCTTCTCCTTGACCTGACGCGACTTGATAGAGGCAAGGGTTTCAATAGGACTCAAACCAGAGTTCTCGGAAAGGGCCAAGGGCACGGCATCCAGCGCATCAGCGAAGGCGCGCATGGCATATTGCTCAATGCCGGGGCTCTTGACAGCGGCGTCCTCGACGGCAATGGAGCAAGCAATCTCAGCAGCTCCACCACCGTAGACCACGCGGTTGTCACGCACCAAGTTGCGGACAACACAAAGAGCATCGTGTAGTGACCGCTTGGCCTCATCAATGATCTGTAGCTGAAGTTAGCTACCCGCACATATCCCTGAGTATGCTACAGAAATTGACCCACCATCTTGTTACTTCCACGAACGAAAATTGTCACTGCGCGAGTGTTGGCACACTCCTCAATAACCAGCATCTTCTCTCTCGTAGTTCCGAAGCTCATCTCGCGGACAACACCAGCTGTGCCGAGCTTGTCAGAGGTCAGATCCTCGAAGCGGGGCACAATGCGGCCGTTTGTAGCAATGGCGATCAACTCAATCTCAGGCCCACCAACCCAACGAACGGCAGGCAAGTTGTTCTGGAGCAAAAGGTGGTTGGCCTCATCATCGAAACCCCACTGGCAGATGACCAGGTTGGCACCCGATTCCTTCAGCTGCTGGATCATCTCTGTGAACTTCTCCTTCTCGTAGTCCTGCAGCTTCTTGAATTCTTCAACAGATGTGATATCAAGCTTGTGCTTGGTCTTGGGCTTGGGAGGCTCAAAGGGACAGGTCAAGATGGCCAATTTGGCATCCCGAACTTCGTCGGGCATCTGGGGGTGAGAGAAGTCCTTGTCCACAATAACACCACGGACAAGCAGAGAGTCCTCGAGGGAGCCACCGACCTTGCCATCAACCTTGATCAACTCGAAGTCGACATCCTTGCGCTCAAAGTCAGCAACCGAGAGCACGGCATCAACGGCGATCTTGGCGAATTGGTCGTGGGACTTGGAGACGCTATGAAAATTGTCAGCATTAACCAGAACTAATATACAGCTAGAAGTTCGTACATCTTGCTGCCCAGACTGGTTTTGGCCACTTTGAGGAGGTTGGTGGTATCATCTTGGCTGAATGTAATTTCGTCACTGATTTTGTCGAGCTCGGCAATGGCGATTTCACAGGCCTGATCGTATCCGTCGGCTATCCGAATGGGGTGGATGCCTTTGTCAATGAGGTCTGAGGCTTGTTCAAGCATGGCCGCTGCCAGCACCACGACACCGGTCGTGCCATCACCAATCTCCTCGTCCTGAGACTGCGAAAGTTCGACCAGCAGTTTCGCGACGTTGTTTGTAATCTCCATCTAACCATAACCATCGTATCAGTCTCTCGAAGCAAAATTGGGTATCTCCGGGGAAAAGGATTTCGGGTTCGAACCTGTCCGAGAATAGTTGCGCCATCATTGGTGACGGTGATATCGCCGTCGGCGGATATCAGAATCTTATCAAGACCACGGGGACCCTAAGAACAAGAGTCAGACATCTTTCCATTCATCGGTTGCCGAGTGCCATACCAGAGAAGACTTGACAATGCTGGCCACCGTCTTGGCGGCAACAATGTGTGCCTTGACGGCCTCAGTGCCGTGTTGTCTCTTCTTCTTTCCCTGACTGTTTTATGAAAAAGACCCGTCAGCCCCATATCTCAACCCTCCAACTATCAATGGTTTTTTTTTTGAAACGGAGGATAAGGCGTAGCGGTCAACGTACTCGCGAACGACAATAAACGGCCGTCCCTGCTCGTCCTTCAAGATCGAAGCTACCCCTTTATGTCAGCGACCGAATCCGAATTATACCAGGTTATTCGGGAAGTAGTCACCCTGAGACATATCAAGCTCTGTTGAAGATCAAAATCCACATAGTTAGCCAAAGCACATTTCAATAATGAGGGGTATGGGGGTGCGGCCTTACGCATTGCCATGTTGACGGTGGGCTGCCACCTGGCAAAATGAAGAGATTATAAAAAAGAGGGCACCGGCAAGGAGACCAAGAGATAATCAAGAGAAAGTGACAAGACAAAGCAATGAACTTGCAAGTTGAGCCTTGAGGGGGAGCTTCCCGAAATGCACTTTTGACAAATGAAATTCTGACTGCCCAAAGTGGTATAGCGTATCTTGTCCGCCTTCAACGCGTTTCTGCTTCTTGACTCCTCAAGGTCTGAATGCGACAGTCTTTCGTCTGACTCTACAGTTGCAATTGAGGGTTTAATCCTCCAGTCGCCAATCTGTTTTCTAAACTCTCTAACTTGATCTCACCTTTCAACCGAAACATGCCTCGTGAGTGTTTTCCCCCTTATGTTGATTTGTCGCGCGCGCAATGGTGAGCAACTCGGCTGACCCGCTCGTTACCTAGCTCCCGTTGATGATATGTCCGACGAGGAATCTGGCGATATTCCTTTCAGAGAAGCGCCAGAGGCAAATGGCAATGATGAACAGGATTCCCCGAAAGACGAAGGAGACGAAGAGGAGGGGGAGGAGGAGGAGGAGGGACTGTGAGTTGCGCATTCCGACTGACTGACGGATACATGTTTCTAAATAAATGCAGCTACGTCGTCGAGGATATTCTTGAACACGCATGGCTTGATGATGTATGTTCACAACACTCAGCCTCATTGTGCCGAGAAGCTAATCAACTACAGGGAACTCTTAAGCTTTGGGTGAAATGGAAGGGCTACGACAAGATCTCAGACCGCACATGGGAAGAGGAAGATGGTCTCATGTACGTCGATACAGTCGTAGAGCTTCGAGATCTGCTACGCGCATTTACTGACAAACATCATAGGGATGGAGCCCGCGACATTGTGACAGCATACTACAAGAGGATCGGCGGTCGCCCGAAGAAGGACGATGAGAAGCCTGCGACAGAAAAGCCAGGTCGCAAGCGCAAATCTATGGGCTCTTCGAAGCTTGCTAAGGCTTCACCGGCCCCCGCAGCGAGCGAAGCCAAGAGACAGCGCCGAAAGTCCGTACCCAAGGAGACTAAGCAAGCTTCCCCCTCGTCCGAAGAAAACGGAACTCAATGGCTTCCAAAGGGAAAGAACTGGGATAAGGATGTGAAAGAGGTGGACACAATTGTCCGGGAGGGTGATGCAGGTCTCATGGCCTGGCTCGAGTTCAATAACGGACACAAGGCGAAACTGTCTGTCCAGGCCTGCTATGAAAAGTGTCCTCTAAAAGTATGCCCTCCTCCACCATGCCGAAAAACAGCGACAAGGTTACTGACAACCAAACTAGATGCTCAAGTTTTACGAATCGCACCTGTGAGTCAAGCTCTCCCAATGAAAGCTCGAAACATATTCCTAACATTTCTCATAGTGTCTTTAAGGATAATTGAATCCTTCCCGTCCAATGACAACTTGATATATCACCAACTCGAAAAAGGTACACAAGCGTGATGTTTCTAGTCTATTTCTTCAATCTCGGATGTGCTATAGCGAGTGGCCACCGCCAAATGCTCCTTGGCCACTGCGTCCAACGCGTTTTGAACATGGCACTGCTGCCCTTCCATTGATATCTACTTTTGAGTTCCAATTTCTTCTTTGCGTTCTGGGCAGGTCAATACCGGTGTCTTCGGAGAGTATTTCGTTTCTAGCTACATGCTAATGTTCATTTACTTCACAATTGCAATTCGTCCATTGTAGCTGTTGATCGTACGCCTTCTCAAATTCCGCATTCCATGGGTATCATTCAATGAGCCCCGTCTGCCGGGCCATGCTGAAATATTCCCATCTATCCTTGTACGCGTCTGCGCCGTGTTTCGTCAACGCTCGCTGCACACGTGAATATTCCCCCGCTTGTAAACAGCTATCGTCCTCCGCTGTCCAGACTCCGGGCATATCATCGGGAATACCCTTCCCAGCTGTGAGGTGTTTGAGAACCTTATCTGCCATCTCTGGGACCATGCTTGTACATCGCAGAGCATCGAACACGTGGGATTCTTTGGCACCTCGAGCCAGGCGTTGATCAATCCAAGTATCGATGTCGGGTGCATCTGAGATGTCATCGTCAGACACCTCGGATGCAGGGCTTGATGGCAAGAATGGGAGTTCTAGGAAAATGGGATCCACTGGGTCTTCAAAGACATCTTTTATTGGTGGTCTAGGGTTCGGTGGTTGTTTCTTGAATCGGCCAGACTGCGCGAAGGCATTATCACCCAATGGTCGCGGTGGGGCTGGCGGCGCTGGCGGTTCTGTTACATCTGCTGGCTCTTGTGAAGTCCCCTGAGTGACGCGGCGAGGGGTTTGTGTGGAAGGGTTTGGGACCGGGAAGAGATCTTGAATACCAAGGCCTTGAAGCTGTCCTATATCTAATGATGGGACACCAGGAGAGCCTCTGTCTGGTCGTGCAGCAAAGGGTGATATGGCTGCCACGTTTGGCGACACCGGCTGGAGTTCCCGGCTATCAGGACGCGGACGGCGTGAGGAAGGGCCCGCAGTTGCAGAAGCTTCAATTGCTCTTCTTTTCAAAGGTGAATCCTCCCTCCGCCGTTGATTCGGTGGTTCAGGGACCGAATCTCGTTTTCGTTTTGGGCTGTTTGGTGTGTTTGCTTGGACTGGAGCAGGTGGTGCCAGCCGAGGGACCCTTGAGCTAGATGATGCTGTGGAATCTTTTGGGGAAGCTCGGGCAGGTAATGTCTTTGGGCGTTCTCCTTGAGGTGGTGCAGACTGCACAAGCTCGTCATATGACATTAGGGTGCCGCCACCGGGACGGCCCTTGCCACGCAGATGCTTCATGTATCTACTACGCCAGGACTGCCACGGGTGACTGGGAAACTGTATTCTACCAGTTAGTAGCGGATTTATATGTGTGTTCTGCAGCCTTGGCAGAAACAGAAGAGCATCGTACCAGTTCACCTAAATCCTGATAAATTTTATGACCTTGAACAGGCGCCCCTGGCTCCTGTCCAAGGTTTTCGACCCAGTCAAACACGATTTGATCCTCTTTCAAGGTAAAGAACTTTCTTGTACTTTTCGTCGGAATATTGGATGCACCCATAGGACGAGGTGCAGATGGCCCAACCCGGTGGGCTTCTAGATCTTCGAGTCGTCCCTTGTTGACAGAACGCTCTACATACTGATAGGAGAAGCTAACTTTGAATTAGTACACTGATCCTGAGCCAGTAAAGAGTTCCGCAATCCGTACGTGTCCGTAGGTAGGTCTTTCCTCGTGTGATCCACCAGCTTCACATCGGCATCCTTCTCCATCAGCACAACGGTGCCACCGTATTGCTAGATATTCATCAACCTCTGCTAGTTCCAAACAATATAGAGTGTTTCCAAAATACCTTGATTAATTCTTTAAATCTCGGCCTTTGTGGAACAGTTAGAGATAGCCAGAATCGTGCGCCTTGAAACAGATTCATCGTCGTTGTCTCAGCCCGAGTCAAGTCATTTGTGGAAGTCGCCATTTCAACTTCAGAAACAAAGCTTAAAAACTTTCCTTCAAGCTTTCACACCCTAAAGTGAGCGCTTTGTCTGCGACGCGGTATCACGTGTTGTCGTGTCGCAAGGGGCTTTTTTCCATTCAATAGCGGGCTATGGTGCAAGACAGATGTTGTCTCACTGACTCAACTGTCAGTTCTCAGGTTTCATCACATAGGATTCTGGCAGTATCAATCGACAGGGGTCATAGATGAAATAGTTGGTTCACGCCGAGACTGAAATCGCGGTCACGTGGCATACACAAAATCGACGACTTGCGACGCAAAGGTGCTGACCGATCACCAGTCAAGGAATGCAGGGACCGTGAAGAACATCGCTGGAGGATGCAGAGCGAACAGTATATCCTTTGAACTTACCAAGAGAACTTAAGCTTCAGAATGGGGGCTCTCAGAACCGTTGGTCTGGTGATTCTGGCGATCTCGGCATTCACCTTTATCGCGCTATTTGGCAGGTTACCAGCTTTCCGGTAAGCAATTTACTTACTTACAAACATTAAAAGCTCTGTGTTGACTCCCCAAGTAAAACTCCGGTCGCCTGGCTCCATCGGGCACTGTGGGTGTACCTTCCAAATGGAATTGCCGTTGTCGACAATCGTTTGTTCGGCGGGAGGGTAGTGCGAAGCTGGAATAGATCGGGCAGCTACGTACTGAAGGAGAATCACCCGCTTGTCCTGGTGAGTCTTTGGATTTATTTTTACTTATCCAGACACATACTGAGCATGCAAACTAGATCTTCTTTACCTCCTTGCTGGTCATTGGAGAAGGCTTATTTGTCCCGGCCGCATGGCCTCAGCTCTCGAGCATTCATCGACTCTGGGTATCCGCAACTATCAGCTTGCCATATTTCCTACTCTACAAGTGTGTTGTGACTAAGTCATTTATCACAGCAGAGAACCACGAGGAAGAGATGAAACGCTATCCATACGACCGAGTCCTTTTTCATCCGGGGCATGAATGTAGCACCTGCAAGTTCCTCAAGCCAGCGCGCAGCAAGCATTGCAGCTTTTGTGAGGCCTGTGTTTCTCGGCATGATCATCATTGTGTATGGCTGATGAACTGTGTCGGGGCCAACAACTGCGTGTACTTCATCTCGCTCTTGGTCTCCCTTTCTGTCATGTTGCTTTACGGCTCCTACCTTGGTCATTCCATACTCTCTAAGATACTGAAGCAAGTGGTTCCACCGGAAATGCAGGAGGCTATGCAAGGCTGGACAGCCTGGATCAACACATGGGGCATTGTGGTTGCTGCTTATCCCAAGATTGGAACAGTCTTTCTGCTGATGCTTATGACTGCCCCACTAGCAATATCTTTCCTGGCGTACCACATCTATCTCATTTGGGCTGGGGTTACAACTAATGAGAGTGCCAAGTGGACCGACTGGAAAGATGACGTGGAAGATGGCTTCGTATTCAAGACAAAACGAAGTCTCATCTTCGACCGCCCTCTTCCTATGGATCTATATGATCAACTGTGGCCTGTGCATACAGACCAAATCCTTGTCACTGATGAAGACCCTCCAACTGAAGGATGTTTATTGGCCTCTGACTCGAACTGCATTGCTCATCGCCCGGAATCAGACCAACCTCCTGACCCTCGATGGAAGCGACTCAACAGTATGAGAGATGTCGATAACATCTATGACATGGGATTTTGGTGTAATCTTCGGGATGTGGTGGGACTATCTGTCCGTCGATCTAAGGAGATATCCAATATTTAAGCTCTTTGTATATAACTTCTATGTTGATTATAAAAGTTTGATTTAAACTAATGTCTAAGATGTACTTAAAGGAGACAACAAAAGTGGAAACAACATTTGCCACATTAATATGTGAGGCATATTATTGAAGATTGAAGGTATGTATAGCAAGAAGTCACATAGTGAGTGGAAAGAATATCCCCTAGGGCGATGTTGTATGCTTCGATGAGGCGGAATAGCTCAGAATGGGCGAATGAGCGATAAAGATAACATTCGTGCGGGCGGAAAATTTGTCTCTCCACACCTCCGATTCTTTGATTCTCTCATCCCACTCTGATCTCCCCGCGCTGTTTCCCGTTTGTAGGTATACTCGTTACAGCTGGGATTTTCTTTGCAAAATGGCAGATCCAAAGCCATTATGCACGCCAGCTGAGCTCATGCTCAAGGTAATCCTTGCAGGGACCCTCAGCCACTATGAAGTTCGGGGCATGATCGATGAGAAGCGTTTGGAGCACATGCTTGCCGCTGGGAAGCAGATTCTGTACAAGACACACCAGGAGAGCG
Organism: Penicillium italicum; assembly: GCA_002116305.1. Classification (NCBI taxonomy): domain Eukaryota; kingdom Fungi; phylum Ascomycota; class Eurotiomycetes; order Eurotiales; family Aspergillaceae; genus Penicillium; species Penicillium italicum. The sequence continues at coordinate 220,747 of LWEC01000474.1, read as the reverse complement.
ATGTTCGGTAAGACAAGAATATAACTATCTATTTCCATGCTTTGTGTACTAATATGTTGCGTTCTGCTAGTCACAATCTCGGCATGTCGCCGGATATCTGGCAAGGTCTCACGAACGTCCTCACCAAAGCAATCCCCGTCCTTGAGTCCCAATCTTTCGCGTGGAAAAGCCCTGCGGCAAGCTATGAACACTCTTCTGCCAATCTGATTGCGTACAACTATCTCTCGCTTGTCAAAGACATCGAGCGCTTGAATGATCTGTGTACAATCGCTCGCAACCTCCTCGCCACAACCAAGAAGGCACAGAACCTCGCGGCGGAAACCGGATTTGACCAAAGAATTCTGGCTCTCATCGACACCTGTGTTCGGGTCACCGCTCGAGGCTTTGATGGAGAGCAAAATGCACGGCACGAGGAGCGATGGCAGAAAGTCGTCAACCTCTACAAGCGCCTCCTGATTACGTGCCTCCAGTACCTTCACAACTTCATTATGCACAACGAGCATCGCAAGATGGTGCTCTGGTTGGATCTCTTTGGTTACCATTCTACCGCTGATACAAACATCATTAAACCCAAGGAGCCCTTGGACGATGCCAGCTCACGAGAAGGAGTGGCACCCATTGTACAAGTTGGAGAGCGTGTCATCAACCCCCCGATTCGTGCGCTTTACGACCAAACTGCGGAGGATTTGCTATTGGAGACTATCGCCAAGTTCCCGCGGGAGCCGGCAACCATCAAGGAAGAAGCTGCCATGCTCCTTCTGGCCAACATCAAGGATCACATGGAGAGGATTTTGGGGCGAGACCTCAGCGCTATACAGGAGATGGGCAGAGATCCAGACCAGGTCAAGGATATCAGGGCTGCTTTGACTGCGATACTTGGGGCCAAGGTGGACGGTTGGTCTGATCTCCAGGACCGGGCTCGGGAGCTCCCAGCTGCGCTTCCCGAAAAAGAGCAAGAAGAGCCTGAAGACCACGAAGAGCCAGAGCATGATGATCACAGGGAACACGATGAGGAAGAAGAGGAACACGAAGTCACCAAGAAGAAGACCATCCTGACTATTGATCGCAGTCTCACGGCTGGGTTCCCTCGTCTTTGCTGGGCTGATCTCCCAGAGATCAACGATTTTGGCGCTGTGGATGGACCTGTTACAGACGAAGATACTAGTATGCCCCGGTCAGCTCAATCTGCCGCTGAGACCCTCCAAGAGGCCAAGGACGAACTCATGGCTAGGCTCCAGGAGCCATCACATATCGATGGCGACGAAGAGCATGACTATGACCACGGCGATGCACACACGGTCGGAGATGATGATTCGCACAGCCTGGATCACATGGCTGACGGAAGCGTTGATGGAGATGGCGAGGATGATGTTGATGACGATGGCGTAGATGGAGAAGCCGATGACGAGGAAGAGGAAGACGATGAATACCGCGGCCGTCCTGGTGATCAACAGCGGGGTCTTCTCACAGATATCCCTCTGGTTCTTGGACCGGCAGAAATCGAAGCTTTGCCTATGATTGTTCAGGCCGGTATTGTGGACAGCTTTGGTCTCAAGGGCGGCGAACGGAATGGATCCAGGAACATGCAAGCGCTCCGTTGCCACATCCTGCTCACGCAGGAGACAGGTCGTAACCTTCTGCGTGAACTACTGATTTTCATTGCTGCATGGGATCTCCCCGACGACGAGCTCTACTTCAAGATGATGGTCCAGATCATGGAGGCCGTGCTTAAGAACGGCCTCATGTCTCATGCCTACTCGGACTTCGGTCAGCCCAAGGACATAATCTCTCCGGCACAGGCTGTTGTGATCAAGATCCTTACCCACATCTTCCGAGCCAAGTACTCTCCTGCTTCGGTGACTGGCTCCGCTCAGCCCAACATTCCCCGCAACCCGAGCTCACTCAACCGAGTTGATATTCTCACTGTCCGGTACATCTTCACCATCTTCCGTGGCAACATCATCCCGGAGACTTGTGCTCTGATCTACCTCCAAGGCCAGATCCGCGCCCAGCGGGCTCTTTCGGAGGACTTCCCGCTCAATCTCTGGGACATGGAACGGGTATACGAGGGTGTCTACCAGTTCTTGGAGTTCTTCGCCGTGCTGACCGAGAACAACGACTGGAAGAATCTGCTGGTTAAATGGGAGATTGTCTATGACCTGGTGACTTTGATCAAGGAGTTGGAAGCAAGCATCCCCAAGGGCCAGCTGAGCCAATTGTCCTTTGGCTCCGTGCCCCCTCCCCCTCCTCCCCGAAGCGAGACCGCAAACGATGCCTCCAGCGCCAATCCCCCGGCCCCTGTTGCCGTCGAACGTCCTTACGATCCTAGCGACCCAGACCCTGTCGACACTGGCGCCGGCAGCGTCGACTCTCGACCCGAGTCCCCTCCGATCACAGAGGATCCCTCCGAGTTCGAATGGCGGAATCTCAAGAAGCTGGTCGTGCTTGTGCTCTCCTCGCTTGTCTGGAAGTGCCCCGATGTCCAAGAGCAAATCCGTCGTTACGGCGGTGTTGAGGCGATTCTTTGCTGCACTGCTTTCGACGCCCACAACCCATACATCAAGGAGCATGCTGTGATGTGCCTGAAGTTCTTGCTAGAGGGTAACCGTGAGAACCAGCGCCTTGTTGAGGAACTCGAGGCTCGTGAGGTTGTCAATAATGACGGCGGCGTGCTGGAGCGCAGTGGCTACGAGGCGATGATCAACCAGGCAGGCAAGTTGGCCATCCGGTCCAAGGCTCGGGCTGAGGAAATTTTATGAAACATGGAAGTTATGTGTGATGAATTTTGTACCGAATACTGTACATAGAGTAGACGGGAAAATCCTTGAATGATACTTTTGAACGAGTCAACCGCTTTTCTTTCCTGTGGGATCTATAATTTGTATACTTATTTACTTGAGAATGGTGGCTTGTGGTTGATAGTTGCTACAAGAAATCGATGAATAGTTCATGGGTATTTCCAAAAGAAGAAGGTGGGTCTACACGTGTTGGTGCCTGAACATCCGATCTTTCTGCCTGCAGATCTTAATGTCTTCCTGGCCTACAAGGGAACAGATCAAGGATCTTCCAAGGGTTACTGTCTACAAGATTGTTCAAAATTACTTAGTGGACTAGGGTGATATACATTTTAAGCTTAGCAAATTAGATTCTATCATCGACCAGCCAGGAAGTCGCTAGTTGTAATTGATGTCTGGCAGGCCATTTCAGCAGTCTTTATCCGACCTTTTTACCAGGACTACAGATAATGAGTTGATTACTGCTCGAACAGCACCTATAATCCTTCTCTTCTCCTGTCCATGACGTCTTAATACGCCTCCAAAACCAAAGATAAAAAACTAACAGCGCCTATGGTAGATATCAGTTGAACACAAATATATCTACCATAGGCACATTCAAACTCATCTAGCTTCACCAAAAGGTGATTAACCGCCGGAACTGCACCGTAGTGCCAGCCGGATATATATTATAACCCCACCCACTCGAGTTCCATCAAGGTGAGCCGCCTCGAAAGACATGGGAGTATGGGGCAGAGAACTGGGGGTGACGCACTCGGGCCTAGTATCTCATGCGCTATCCCTACGCATAGGAGGCATCCAGATATTCGGTCTTTGTGTCTTGCGTCTATTATCGGAAGGAGGTGCTGACAGTTATGCAGCGGTTAAGGAGATGGGGGTTGATCATGGTATTCAGACAAGTATCCAGCAAGCTGGAGTTTGCGACCAATCTCAGTTTCCATCTGCTCAACGCGCCATGTCAGTTCCTTGATTTCCTCTATCAGATAGAGGCCCGACTCCAGATCGTGAGTGCGAGTACTACGCAGTTTCGGCCAAAACTGCATAGCTTGATACTCGGTCCACTCCTTGACAAGAATCATGATTATCATGATCGTCAGTCCCAGTACGAGAAAAAAGAAAACGAGAGCGAGGGTCTCCATCGGGGAAGACATTGTGGTGGTGGAGTGGTAGAATGGATGGGCTGGGATACTCACTGGTAAGTATCTCGATTGCCAAAAAAAAGGTATTTGAGGTATACAGATGTGGTGATAGTAACCTGGGGAGTAAGCGGGTAGATATAGTTGCACAGGGTGGAATGGGAGGAGAAAATACCCTGATAGTGTATGAGACTCCGCGGGTGAAGTCGAGGTCTGTGACTCGGTTCAGGTATGGAGAAAGATGGTTTGAGATGTAGAGAGGATCTGATGTGGAATGAAGAAATTATCAGTTCAGGACTTGGGGACTTGATATTTATATGTGAGCAGCAGAAAAATCTTCATCGAAGACTGCAGATTAACAATGAACTTGTATGCCCTTTGTTAAGCAGGTGATCCAAGATATAGACAAAGAGATGAATGAAACTGATCCAAAATTTAATCAAAGAGAGGACAAAGGTCTTTCAAGCAGATCCAAGAATTAGATTATGAAAGGAATAAAGGACTCGTGGGTGTCATCGAGTGCATCTCCGGAAAGGCCTCGAGATATTGACTCGGAATGTAGGTGCCAGTGCAGTTCTGGATCTAAGATGCCTAGATCATATACTCAAAATACCATTGTCGTCCTACTCTGCATCATTTTCCGCGTCTTTTCATCTAGTTGATACATGTGTCTTGTTCGAGTATCATACTCTCAATGTCCGGTTGGTTGGAATGTACATGATCGATAGATGCAACAGTCATTCACTCATGCTAAGGTAGGAAATACTGCCGTGTAATCTCCATCACAGTAGACAGTTTTAAATGCAATTTTACGCGTAGTCTCTGGTATCAGATCCGTTCAGCCATACATGCCATCCCATTCCTCTTCTTCATCTTCCTCAACAAGCTTCTTCTTCGCCTCCGCCTTATCTCTCAGTTGCTTCGCAAAGTCGATACGGTCAAGCGGACACGTCCCACGCAGCCGCAGCCAAGGCCGCACACACTCGAGATCGAAGCGGTGTGTCGAGTGACAGGGCAACTGGACGACGAGCGGGTAGGCATCTTCTATGAAGGGGTTGTTGCAGATAGGACATGTATCAGCGGGTTTGAGGGATGCTTTGGGGACGCGTTCGAGCACTAGAGAGATCCAGACGTGGTTAGTATTTGTAAACAAGAAAGAACTTCACCGCTGATTTCCTGGGGACACAGCGAGCTAGGGGAATGTGCTTCTTACTATCACAAAATTCCTCATCAACGCCCTCCACCTCCCGTGGAGGCGTATCTGCCTGCGCGAGCAGCGACTGGATCATCGTGGTCAACAGATCGCGACCGGTATCTGAGTCGGGATCGGTGCGCTCCTGTGCGTCCGGGTGCGGCGCGGAATCGGCCTCGCGGCGCATCATATCCAATGCCTCTGCGAGAGAGAAGAAGGCTGCGCTCACATCTCCTGGGACGGGGACTGCATGGGGTCTGTGGTCGGGAGCTGGAGTGATCTGGGAGAGGGTTGAGAAGAAGGTGGAGAGGTCGGGGCGACGGCGGCGCGCGGTAGGGGCCGTTGAGGGGTCGATGGTGTTGTGTTCGACTGGAATGATGTTAGCTTTGGAGACTCTGGGGCGATTTGATTGATCGATATTCATACTTTCGTAGGTCGACATGGTGGGGGATAGAGGACTCGCAAGCTTTTGGAGGAGCTATTTTATGAGGAATGTGGGCGGGGAGAGCCCATGTATTGTGTGACCGTTTTGATATTGATTGCTCTTGTTGCACAATATCGAGCTGTAACAGGGAAATGCAGATTGGGTGTGGTGTAGGTTGTTTTTATAACGAAGTTCCCCGAAGGCAGAGAGTCGATAACGCGGCGCGGCAGTTCTGATTGGTTCGTCACTTTACAAGCTCTTAGGAGACCCAGAGGATGTTAAGCATCAAGTGATGCTTGATTTAATAGGGAAATGGATAGTTCCGATACTTTGGGAGACTTGCGAGACTGACATTGCTACATATCCATGGATATTCTTGAACTACTACATTTTATGGACCAAAAGCTATGCAGAACACCCAACTGCTGTGCACTTGAAGGTTAATCTCATTGTTAAAAAGAATACTGATTCATTCTAAATAGTTATGGAGTCAAATTATACATAAACTGTTAATAAAGTTTTTAGGTAAACACAGGTCTATCCCGAGGTCATCTTCAAGGCTTGGGCACCAGGGCAGGATGACGCGATGAATAATCCCCACCCTTAATTACATAGGTGTACTCTCTTTTGCTTCCAACATGGGAAATCTCTTAGCTTCTCAGTTCATTAACTTCCCCTCATACTCAATGACTTCACTTCTAACAAACACTTTGCCCTGGCACGAGGGCGAGGAGAGATTACACCGCACGCTTCGAGTCCCTTACAGTGCCAACCCGACTACCCCGTACCTGAGCCCAAGAGCTGCATCTCTTGTTCAACAGTCCCCGCTCCTTGCCCTGGGTACGTTGGATTCCCAAGGCCGTCCATGGTCAACGATATGGGGCGGCACAGCGGGCTTTGCAACGCCAGTTGCCGAATCGATGATCGGGCTTCAGACACTGGTGGACAGCAAATACGACCCTGTTGTGCAGGCACTATTGACCGGCAATCAAACTGATGCATACACAGGCAAGATGGTTTCAGGTCTGGCAGTTGACTTGGAGAACCGCCGGAGAGTGAAGCTGTATGGCAGGATGGTGACGGGCTCACTTTCTGATGGAGACGCAGGACAGGCACAGTTGGTTGTCCACATTGAACAGAGCCTTGGGAACTGTCCTAAATACATGAACAAGAGGCATATCGTACCTGCAAAGCCTGATTCCAAGCTGATCTCCGACTCGCCACAGTTGAGTCCGACTGCAGTTGAGCTGCTCTCTCGTGCGGATACTATCTTTGTATCCTCATCTCATGGAGCAGCAACCATGGATACAAACACCCGTGGTGGTCCGCCAGGATTTATGCGTGTTGAATCCAACAATGCCAGCGGTGCTGTGCTTGTTTATCCTGAATATTCGGGGAATAGACTCTATCAAACGCTGGGAAATCTAGAAACAACCCCGCTAGCTGGGTTTGTCGTTCCCGACTTTGACAGCGGCAACGTCCTTTATTTCACTGGATCGACCGAGATACTAGTGGGAAAAGACGCAGCTGCTGTCTTACCAGGATCGAATCTCGCCGTGCGAGTCACCATTGCTGCTGCAATCTTTGTTGAGAATGGGTTAGGATTTCGTGGCGAGGCCGGCGATCCTTCTCCGTATAATCCCAGAGTGCGATATCTCGTCAACGAGAAACAAGTCTTTGTCACCCAAAAAGACAGTGATTCAGAGTCAATGGCAACTTTAATAAAAAAAGAAGACATCACACCATCCATCCAACGGTTTCGGTTCCGTATCTCCGGTCGCAACCCAATCTCATGGAGTGCGGGACAGTACGTCACACTATCATTTGAAGACGAGCTGAATATGGGGTATAGCCACATGCGAGATGACGATCCAACCAGTCTAAACGATGACTTTGTTCGAACATTCACCGTGTCTTCGTATCCCGGTCGCGATATACCCGCTGATCAATTCGAGATCATGGTCCGCCGCCATGGTGCCGTCACGAGATATCTGTCTCAAGTAAGTGAGAGAGCAGGCCTCGAAATACCGCTCAAGGGATTCGGGGGAAGCTTCCAGGTCTCCGGAAAGTCCATCGTCCCCTATGTGGCGGGCGGGATTGGCATCACACCCCTTCTCGCACAGCTTCCAGAGTTGGATATCTCCCAGTTGCGGTTATTCTGGTCAATCTCGTTCAATGATCTGGGGTTGGTGCATGATATTTTTCAGCGGTGGCCCCAGTTGCCCCTATCAACCACTTTGTTTATCACGAATGTGGAGCTCGATGGAGCCGATCGGCAGATGTGGGACGGCATTCAGTCGTCTGGGGTGCAAATTATACGACGACGCATGCAGGCCGGGGACTTGGACCTTGCGCTAGCAGATGTTTGGTATCTCTGCGCAGGCGTTGCGTTGAAGGGGATGATTCTAAATTGGCTGGTGGGAAAAACAGTGGTTTATGAGGATTTCAACTATTGAAGGATCTTGAACTTGATCTTGATATCCGTTCTATGTTTGCAAGATCGTCATTATTTAATATAGAACTCTTCAATCTGAAACAATCGTACGAAGATTCAAAGCTGCGCCGATGAAAATATAAAAATAGCGCCATGACGCACTCCCCAGACGTGTCTAGGCGGAGCGCCGATCATGAAGGTGTTGACCTTAGGGGCTTTCTCGTGTTGATTCCTTTTCTTTCATCTTCTCATCTTCACACCTCGCCATGCGATCTTCCTCAGTCAAACCCTCGGCATATCCGCCGTTGCCATTTCATCTTATTCGCTTCCTGATCTTCCTCTCCTCAAGCGTCGTAGGCGTGATCTTGGCAGTGTTTACCTACCACCTCCACGCCGATGGCTACAAATTACCATATTCATTCCTTGTGGTAAGTTAACATCCAAACATTACATTTCTCCCCTCAAGAAACGCTAACAAAAAAACCCCCCAGCTCTTCGTCTCATCAGGTCTCTCCCTCCTCAACCTCACCCTAACCTCAGTAATCCACTGCAGCTGCGGGCTATCAACAAAACTCTCCATATCCCTCAACATCCTCCTAACAATCCTGTGGGCGCTATCTCTGGGCCTGCTAAGCTGGAGCTTGTCAAGCACCATAACAACAGCCTGCACAACAACCTACTGGGGCAACTCGACCGGCATCGCCGTCTGCAGAAGCTACAAAACCCTCTTCACATTCAACGCCGTCGGCCTGGCCAGCCACATCGCCGCAGTCTGGCTGGATGTGATCGTGCGTCGGCGCCAGACCCGTCTCGGCGCCTACGACGCCATGGGCTCCCACCCAGGCCTCGATGACTCGGGCGCCTTCGATGTCAAGATGGATGACCGCCACAGCGAGTCCACCCCTGCCTTGCACGATTATGATAATGTGCTCCCTGCGATGTCCGGTGCCCATGGCCAGGGATATGCTCAGGCGCATGCGCAGGGAACCCCGGTTTATGGCCAGAATTTGGAGCATGCGCAAGTTGGCGAGGCGCAGAATTATTATGATACTGCGCCTGGGATGAGTCACCGTGGTGCGCCCCGGGTGCGCTTTAATCCTTATGCTCAGGATGGACATCAGAGGCCGGCGGATAATACTGGGTATGACCCTGCTATGTATCGCTGAGTGGTCTTTTTGTACTGGGCGGTTATGTCCTTTGTCTTGTCCTTTGATCTGATCATAGCAAGCGTGATTTTACGATGTTTATTTGGGGTTGCATCTTATTGTTTACATTCGGGTGTTTTGGGTTGATGACACGAAATCTGCATGACGGCGTTTCGGTGAATCAATTACTGGGATGTGATTTTATGGGGAAATAATACCGTATATACCAGTTGAAAATGCGAGAAATCCGACAACTCTTTCATTTTGGGTTCGTTCTAGATAGATTAAAACAAAAAGATCCTTAGATCGGCTGCGCTCACGAAGCAAATAACCATCCAACCAGAAGATAAGATGAGATGAGACAAACCCGACAATGAAGCCGTATCAACGAGAAGATCACGATAATTCTCGACCAAAGATGACAAAATTTCAGTTTACATAATGACCTCGTTGGACACATCCTATAGTCAACGTTAGTCAATGGCTCATAGGAAAAAAAAACAAGAAATAATACATACCCGCTTGAGCTCCTTGTAAGGCAGACACACACAGTTCTGCACGCGGACTTCATCGCCAACACCACACTCCTTGCCAAGAATGGTGATGCTCTGCACCTTAATACCCTGCTTGACAATGCTGGTAGAGTGGCTTCCCACGGGGATGGGAGTGCCCTCCACGCGAGCCCAGGCACCGACACGGCTGCTCCAGCCGATGATGGAGTGCATGACGCAAGCGTCGTGGCGGATCTCAGAGTCCTCAAGGACGATCGAGTCCTTGATACGGGCACCGGCACCGACCACGACACGCGGGCCGATCGAGACGTTAGGACCGAGCTTGGCGGTGGGGTCGACGGAGGCGGTGGGGTGGATGTAGACCGGAGGCACGATGGTGGCAGAGGGGGCAGTGAGTTCAGGCGACTCGGCCTGGAATGCCTTTTGGAGGTACAGGGCGTTGGCAGGCACGGCAGAGCCGGCGGACTTGATCTGGCGCCAGAAGTCCTTGGTTTCGTGGACAAAGAAGCGGTTGCTGTCAGCCAGATCTGACAGGATGTCTTGCTCCAGACGGAGGACCTGGTTCTTCTCGGCGTCCTCGTCGTCGCCGGTGGCCACAAAGGAGGATTCCAGGTTGTCGGAGGAGGGGTAGGAGAGGAAGCGGGGGCGGGTGGTGCGGCGCTTGATGGCGCTGCGGATAGCGGGGAAGATGCACTCGGTAGCGAAGAGGTAGACGCCGCAGTTGATCAGGTTGGAGATGTGCGACTCGGGCTTCTCGACGTAGTGCAGCACACGCTTGGTGTGCGAATCGGACACGATGCATCCGAAGTTGGTTGCGGTTTCGTTCGACACCCGTGTACCCAGGATCACAGCCTCCGCGTCCTTCTCCTCGAATAGTCGCATCATCTCGCCCAATGGGAATGAGCAGCAGACGTCGGCGTTCAGCACGAGCAGTCGCTCGGGCTTGCCCTTGAGGATCGCATCACGGAAGTGGTACAGCCCACCTGCGGTGCCCAACGCTGTGTACTCCCGCAGGTAGAGGATGCGGAGCTGGGGGTATTCCTTCGAGGCATCCTTGATAAAATCCCGGAAGACGCTCTCATCGTAGTATCCGACCAACATCACTTCGCGTACATCGGGAACCTTAGCCACCGCCTTCAGGCAGTGGTGGATGATGGGGTGGCCGGCGACTTCGAATAGGGGCTATAGAAATCGCGGTGTCAATCCTTGTCCAGCGCAGATCCCTATGGGTGATCAAATGAGATGCAGATGCATACCTTTGGCACATCGAGCGACAATGGGCGGAACCGAGTGCCTCTTGAGGGGCCTCCGACCTGTGGACAAGGTGTCAGTTGTTGTTTATCGTGAAGATTCCGCTACTCACCAAGATCACCGCCTTGGTGGAAGCCTGAGTATTGTGATTATCACGCATTGGTATATTAAGCATGACGGTATGCGAGGAGATGTGAAGACTAGAATTATAAGAAAAGGCCAGAGAGACCCCGGAGCTCCCAAAAAACGCCAAGACGACGCTTTCGGTGGGGCACCTGACAACATTTTACTCCTTTCGGCTTCACACGTTTTCAATGCTTCATTGATTTGTGTGATATCTGAATAGTTGTTATCGTAATATATGCTATATATATCTACCCCTTGCTGGTGCTATTTTTAAAAAGATCTGACTAGTATCTCGATAGTTGTGGAGTGCTCCATACTGGGATCTGATAACCTCTCAATGACGTGCCCTTGGTTGGCGGTGTGTTCCTAAACAACCTGCCCGACAATTAGGGCTTGGATTAAGGGAGCAAATAATCTTCATTCTTGTAAACATTCATCCTCATCCGTATCTAAGCATAGATTATTGACTTTTAACCTGCTCATCAAGCTCACGCGGAACTCTACCTCAGAATCATCCATTTATGATAAATGATCGTTGTCAAGTTAAAAACATCCTTAATGCTCCGAATCCTGGTCTTCATTGCTAACAACAGCATTCTCAAACCTCTGGCAAAGCGACCTTTCATACTCCTCCTTATCGCGAAGCTTCGTAGCTAACACTTTTTCAACATTGGGAGCCCAGAAGTCCGACACAACCCGTGTGAAGTCGTCTTTTGACTGACTGGAAGATGCAAATAGGGGATATATATGCTGAGAGAAGAGGTTGAATAGACCTTTTGGGCTGTCCAAAGCATGGAAATACCAAAAGTTTCCCACTTGCCAACCATTTCTCATAAGATTTGTCCTAAAAGAATGGTCATTGTTGATAGGGGAGAACTGCTTTTCTTCCTCCTCGAAAACACCAACAAACTCTTCATAGGCTCCACCAAAGGTTGTAAGATTCTCGTCTGTTAGTTCATCGACTGAACAACCGGTCAACCAGTATGGAGGACGCAACGTCTCCGCTGGTAGTGAGCATGCCCATTCAAGATCAATCACAAACTTGATATTCCAATCGCTGTCAACGAATATGTTGCTAGGATGGAGATCGGTGAGCCTATAAAGGAAAGGGCCTTCTCGAAGCTCCTTATTAGAAAAATGAGGTAGGAGCGCTTTCATAATTGTCAATCTTGCTATCTGGGCTCGGCCATCATCCGTATCGCTTATAGAGTTTGGCTGATACCGTAAGCGATTATCATGACAAGATAAAAGATCAAGGTAGTATGCGTCCGCTGCTGAGTAGGTCAAGCTTCGATCGATGTTGGTCGGAATTCCCCCGTTTTCTAATTGATGGAGTCGAAGGGTGAGAGGTCGATTGGAAAGTCGCAAAGCTCCATTCGAGTCTAGGGTCCATGATCCAATGCGGGGGAGTGGTATCTGACTTAATGAAAGCATCAGGCGAGAAAGCCCGCGAAAGAGGTTTGTTCTTTTGACTTGCTGATGGCGGTCTTCATCCCATGTCTCTGAAAGCATTTGAATTTCCGAGTTGCCAATGTAGTCCATCACCAAGTAACCGGTTTCGAGTAAGGCCAGACGTTGATGAGATACATAGGGACAGGGTAAAGGGAGCCCTAAAAGCCATTTGATTGATCTCTTTAGATTCCAAAGAAGTCTAGTGCCCAAAGAGACATTCTCCGGTTTCGTAAACTAGGTAAAAGTTGTTAGAATTCATGTAACCATAGCTAATTATCACTGATAATCCTACACTTTGGCCTCCAACAAGCCCAAACCCCCACAGCTGAGGAGTGGATATTTCCGGACAATGCGAGTGTATCCAGATGAAAGTTGCAGCTTCACAGCGAAGCTTTTCGTCCACATTGCCGGGGTTTTTGAATTCCCCTATTTTGTAAGGCAATGGAAACCTGATGATAGCTCTTTTCCCTAGATCTTGGCCTTGTTTACTAAGATAGAGCGGAATGCAAACATTGAAGCTGCCGTGGACCCATTCGTTTACATCGCCGGTCCGGCAAGTATCTGAAGGGCCTAGACCAAGATGATGTGATGCAATACGCTGGATATCATCACGATTGCTGTAAAGCGATACAAAGAAATCAATGCGCTGTTCCGGGTAATCCAAGTCAAGGAGAACATCCTCCTCTTGCTCCAACGCTGACTCCAAGGTGGTGTTGCCCCTTAGCAGCGGCAGGGTGGCCCCCCGACGTGTCATCGCGGGAGGGGATAAATGTAAGAGACCACTCAATTCAAGTAAGAACGCCTGGCTACGTTTTGACTAGTACAAAAAGAATTGATTGACTTGGAGTGAGTCGATAAAGATTTGGGTGCGAGACACCCCCTTCCCCTTGTTAACAGGGCAGTACTATACACTCTTTACCGCCTTCGGTTCAGCCACATACACATTATAGGCAGTGGCAACGCTTGCCATTCCTGCGAGTTCGTGGGGTGGACTTGAGTAACAAAATCGTTGCCGAGACGATGCCGGACGATATGTGGTCGGGTTCTGCAATGAGGTCGAGGGCTTTTCCAATGACACCCAAATCATGAACAAGATTGTGCAAAGGACCCTCAAGCAGAAACTCAGGCACGCTGATCTGCCACACTACGACAAAACCCAATACAATGCGATTGAATGGCCAAATTAGCTTCGAAGTAAATGGTTGCCTCGGCCCGCTTCATTTTGCCCGTAGTACCTTACAGTGCAGGTCAATATGATTCTTATACAAAGGTGATGTCGCGTACAAAACACAGACTCGGGGACTCTGAAACATTGTGCTGCTCGACTTATATAGGCAATTCGTGGTTTTGTTTAGTCTTCATGAGAAAGAAGAAGGGACTTGTTTGACAAGGTTCTATCTGCCCTGGGCTACAGTTTGGCATCGTACAGATAGCTCTTAGAGTGAGCAGAAATGGCACCGAGAACTTTTCTCCTGGGCTCATAACCTATTATAGTTTATAATATAGGGAAATTTTTTAACTTTATCTCAGAGCAAATATTGCTCTCGATAAGCAAGAGAAGTAGAACTCGATGGTACTATATACCTCACGTGCTATATTCTCCGGTAAGTACGGCAGGTTTTAGACGCCATCGCGCCAACCGGGTTTTTGCCTGGCAGAAAATTAATAATAAATAATAATTCACACCCATAGCCCCAGGGATAGCTATGCGAAGGCATTAATACCTTAGAAAATAGGCCCTAAATGTGACGCCATTCATACCTATACAAATCTACCGTTAATATATAGCTATATACGGTACCGGTAGATAGGCTCACTAAGGCGCTTCCTAAACAGAAGCAATATATATTCCGAGAGCTACTTAGAATAAAAGAATTAAGCGAGTGTATTAATTAAGAAAACAGGGGTTGATATCGCTCTGAATAGGGAATGTTTAAAAGGACAACTCCGTGACCGAAAGGATAACCCGCTATACCCCATATAGTTAGCGTCAAATTAACAATGTACTATGTGAAAAGTCTTGTTTTGTATAGTAAAGTGGCGGTAAATTATAATTGTGAATACTATATATTTACTACTATAGAGCTATTCTAATGTCACCTAATCTGCCACTATGAAGCTATTCTAAAATCACCTGATCTGCCACCACAGAGCATATTAAATTAATTTTACTACCACCAATAGTAAAGATAATTTAATTATAAAAACTGCATTTAAATGCTGTGTAGTATACAGCATAGAATTAATTATTTCCGATCGATATTTATTACTAGGTATGGTTAAATTGATATGGTGAAAACTCTGTATGTTAGCTAGGTACTATGGTGGTTTAGCGAGATACCGCACAAACCTACAATTAATTTTGATCCCCTATAGTAAAAACTATACTTTTTACATATCATTTACTATGCATTATTACTTACAGTTTTTAAATTGAATTATCTTTACTATTAGTGGTAGTAAAATTAATTTAATATGCTCTGTGGTGGCAGATCAGGTGATATTGGAATAGCTTCATAGTGGCAGATCAGGTGACATTAGAATAGCTCTATAGTAGTAAATATATAGTATTTATAATTATAATTTACCGCCACTTTACTATACAAAACAAGACTTTTCATATAGTACATTGTTAATTTGACGCTAACTATATGGGGTATAGCGGGTTGTCCTTTCGGTCACAGAGTTGTCCTTTTAAACGCTCCCCTCTGAATATATAGCTTCAAAAGGAGGTGTGTCGAAATACAGAGTTACAATATATAGTCAGAACCTTTATATGACTTCGGTCTACAAAAGTACGAAATTAGTTAGTTAATCCCACACAGATTGTAAAAATAGGGGGTTTTGTTATATTAGTTAGAGAATTCCATATCTGTCATTTCATACTATGCATTTCATACCATACATTTCATACCATACATTTCATACCATACATTTTATACAGTCAGATTTCTATCATTTTGTATAGAGGTGATAGGAAGGCGGTAGAAAAGGCGGTAAACAAATTATATGGGTTGGCGCGATGGCGTCTAAAACCTGCCGTAGGTAAGTCTACTTATGAGCCCTGGAGCGAGATCTCCCATATCTATATTAGATATGAGAAGGATCGTACCCTACCACCCCCGTTCTAGAATCATTTTGCTTCCAAGATAGGTGGGCCGGAAAAGATCTATCGGCTGCCTATCTCACATTCGCCGTTCTTGAATATGCCGGATCGTCTAGCCGAGGTTTTGCAGCAGATCGTAAAAGTATAAGCGAGATTCAATTATGATTTGACTGACTTGATGTTGCATTTCTTTGACTTGATGTTACATTTTGAAATACAACTCTCAAACTACCTCGTCTACTCCCTCCGTACCGATCGAGCGAATATAAATGCAGCAATGCAGCCACCAATTTGTCTTAAGCCCCCACATCGATAATGACAATCGCGCCCAAAGGTACTCCGCAACCCTCCGAAAAAATTATGTCTTGAAGCCCTCGCACTTGTTACCCATAGACTGCATGTCACTTCGGCAGTTGTTTTAACCGTTTAACCAACATTTGAATCCGACCACGGGCTAGTTGACTAGTGCCTGGTTGGTTGTAACCAATTTTGGCAAAGGGAGGAAAGGAAGGCATCCATGGATAGTAAACGAGATAAATTACTACTTGATATCTCAACATTAGTAGTTTATGTGGGGGCTTTCTTACAGCTCCATGCCTTTTAGGTGATATCTAGCTTTTCTAGCGAGGTTAGGAAAGATTTCTGACTTTGTGAATTACGATTTATTTACTTCTGGCTTTGATCGATGTAATTTTCAATGCTCAGATCATATGGGTTCTAGATTTTCGATACCTAGATATGCATACTAGTTAGAATTCCTTGTTAATAGCGAAATATCGAGGGCCCAATAAATCAAAAAACAATGTGACTGAGATAGAAGGATGGAAAATGCATCATGGTGAGCTACTCGGCAGTGGAACAACATAACAAAAACATCGTGATTAATTGATTTGAATAGGTACTTTTTTGGTATTTTTGCTCTGCTAATCGACTATTTTTTTTTTACATATTTCCACTTGATCCATATCTCCATCACTTCATCACAATCGAAAACAGTATTGAAATTCTCAGGCTCTCCCCGAGAACAGCCACTTCAAGCCCACATTTGGCTCACTCAACACCACTGTAAGTAGAAAAATTCGTGAAGACAACAGGCCACAACAATTTTGCACATCACCAATCCTCTTTGATGTCTGCAAGAGCAGTTTGGTCGGAGTCTTCCATTTCAACATCCGAATCTCGAACAGAGTCCAACCATTCTTGGGCTTTACTGAACTTCTCGCGCTCTTTCAACAACTGAGCACGACGGTGCTGACGTTCAGGGTCCTCCGTCATGAGGTCAAGGCAACGGGCACGGCCTATGTTATCTATTAGCAACAGTTTCCAACATCATACTGGGCACATATATTGTGTATACTCACCGTTATCGCCAAAAATCTCCAAGTCATCACGAAGAGTGTTAACGAGACTTGCACGGCAAGTCCGGAACAACTTCATGTGAGTGGACTGGCACAAGACATCTAGGAAGCGAGAAGACGCGATATCGTAGTAGGCCAACGAGCTCTATGACCGCAATTAGTAAACCTGAGAGAATCTTGCCTAGAAGACTTACCGCCATCATCTCAATTTCTTGGGAGTATCTATCAGGACCAAGTTGCTCTGGTTGAATCTTCTTGATCTTGTCGGAAATTCTTTCGTCACTCATGTCGTGGCCACGGATTTTGAGCCAGCACGTGGCACGAGCATTGAACCGACGATTTCTCAAAGAGTTTGAAGCCTGTTGCATGAGAACTTGGTGTTGACCTTGGGACATTGTAAATGGTATCTCACGCTCGGACTTGCAGTAGTCTTTGGCGATTTGAAGATGAGCATGGCGGAGCTTGCTCATGAATTCCTTCAAGATTCTGCTGACTTCCTGGTACAGTCCTGTCTGGTGATATTGTGCAAACTCTTCCTCAAGAGCTTCAATCAACATGCCGTGTACAAGGCTATGGGTAGCCTTCAGAAAAATCTCCATGAGCTTTCCCCAATGTTCAACGCTTCTTTTATTCAGATTTTCAATTGCCCGGGGATCAAGCTGGTTTGGTACACCAACTGTATTGGAGCGAATTTTGAGCTCTGTGAGCTGCTGCAGACTGATTCGGGTAGACTTAGACCCTTCGAAGTGGGAGGTGCTGTAAACGGTCCTTCTCGGAGTTGCTGGCTCCGATGGAGAAGCAACGCTCGCAGGCGACTTTCTTTTCTTCGGTGTGGACATGTTGACGCCAACAATCTTCATTTCGCAATCAGAATCAACCACTTCAGCCAAGTCTTCGTTGTCCTTCTGCGCAGCAACGTCCAAGATCGGGCGTGTCTTTGCAAGTGCGGTCTGAAGGTCCATCACGATCTTGTTCCACTGCTCTTGCAGCGGCTTTCGCTGGGAAGAGCCGTGCTCAATGCTGGGGGTCCCATCAAACAATTCATGAATCTTCCGTTCAAGATCCGAGGTTTTGCCCCAAAGAATCCGCTGCACATCCTCAGTAGGTGGATTCGGCAACGTTCGGAGCTCTTCATCAATAGTTTTCGACTTTTCATCAATTTGGGCAATGATGGAGGGCAAAGATCCTAAGATCTGGCGCATCAAAAGGTCAGACAATGCCGTTTGAAGCTGTCGAGTACCAAAACGGTCCTCGAATGCAGCGAGATCCCTCCACAGTGAAGAGCCGAAGAACATCTCTTCCTCCTCTCTAGCTTGCGCATGGCTGACAAGGGGGTCGTTATTGTTTCGAATAACATAATAACCGTGACCGAGTTTGAATTTGCTTCCATCTAGAATCTCAAGCCACTGGTCAAATGCCTCGTCGGGGGGTCGCAAATCAGGCTTGGTCAGGACTCCAAGGGTACGTTCTTTTGCGCCCTTGATGTCCCGGACGAGACGAGCAGCACTGGAGTTTGTCGCATCACCTGTCATGGGCAGTGTGAGGAGTACAATGCAATGCTCCTGAGAAACATAATCCTTGACCAAGTTCTCAACTAGATTCACCAGGTATCGTTCATTATCCTGTTCGGTCTGGCTAATCACTCCAGGTAGATCGTAGAACGAGAGATTGGGAAGACCCGAACCAGAGATATCCAGTCGCACGGCATTCGGAGAAAACTTAACTTGAGGTGTCTGTGCCATGTCGGTAGATCCGGGAACAAAATCATGCGAATCTGTGCTAGGGTTCAAAATTGCTAGCTGGGCGCACCGGATAGCCCTTTCGACTTCCTGTTTATCATCCAAGGTGACGAAATGCTCATCATCTTGGCCACCAAGGGTAATCCATGGTCCCAGTGGCTCTGACTTCTTTGGCATTTTCATCCGCTTCGACGGATCGAAGATGTAGCGACGCGATAAGTGGATCACGCATTTCCAGTTGTCGTCGCTTTCGGAGAGATTGATCTCCAGGGGGCATCGAGTGCAGGTTCCTTCGGATCTGGGAACCTTGATCTCGGAAATACCTTCGATAAGGGAGCTTTTTCCGGTGCTCTGGTCACCAACGACACATATCTTTGGCAGCATAATTTTACTGTCTTCGATCCCCAAGTGGCTGAGATCTTGAATCTTCTTGACCAGGTTCTTCATGTCCATAGTCAGATGATCAAGAGAGGAACCGGGAATCGAGTGAGCGGCAGCTAGGCCATGAGACACAGGCATCCGAGCAGCTAAGCCAGCTAGGGGAAAGAAGAGGATTGTCAGCAAAAAGATTTTCTTTTTCAAGAGAGACCGAACTCACAAATTGCTGGGCTAGGTTCCGACTTCGGAACTCGGTCAAACATGCCTTCCATCGTGGAGAATTAGGTCTGGAGGGGGGATTGTTAGCCTGAATAAGGGGAAGATGGGAGACAGAAGAAAGTGTCCATGGCAACCGGCAGTAACATAAGGCAGAGTGATACCTACCAAAGGGCACGGTTAAGAACGACTGAGGATATGAGAGTGGATGGAAATTTGGGGTAAGCGTGATTCTGAAGACCGACTTGGCCGAAAGAGTGTAAGCCACTGCAGGTGACGAAGTTTATCAGGGGCGAAAGAGATAGCCAAGAGCCAAAGGCCACAGACAGAAATAGACTGGTGTGAGCAGATAGGAGGAGACGCGTGAGATCGAGGTCGAGGGGGTGGGTGAATGAAGAAAGATGATGAAGAAGAAGGGTAGGCGCATGAAAATGACAGGGGGAGAAGTGTAATAAAAGAGAAGGCAAGCAAACTAATAGGGATAGCTGGAGAATGATAAATGACAGAAAAAAGAAAGGATGCAAGAGGTTCTCGCCTACATGGAAAAGAAGAGATGGAAGATAGTCGACAGTACGTTGTGGCTATAAGGTGCTACTGATTGGGATGACCTTTCTTCTGCAGGCGCATATTACTCTTCTCCCCGCTCCTGGTCTCTATCAGATGAATTTATATAAGTCCGGCCCCGGGGGTAACCGATTCTGACATAAAGTGACGCTGATATGTAGAGTCCCTGTTCTCTCCCAGTTTGCTCAGATCGAACATGACCCAAAGTTCTTCACGATACCCTACCACAATTATAGGAAATTTACGCGTCAGATATCTTCAATGGAGGTTAGTAGAGTGAGTGGATTGCCTTATTGAACTAACCCTAAGAGAAAGTCATGATAATTCTTCACCAAACCATTCCGTAAAACGACCCACGGGTCACTGAGTCTGCGACATATGCAACACCTAGGCCCTCAGGTTGCTACATACATGTAGGAACTAGAATTAGTAACTAGCTCTGTAAAACTCTAGTCATTGCAGCCATCTCAAGCCATCAACACTTGAAATTTCATGCTATCCCTGTATTTGTATTTCAAATTTGCTTTTCGACAATGCATTCATTCTCCCTTCTTACTTCGTGAAACGTGGTCTAAAGCTATATGATAAGCTAGGTATTCGGTATTCATCACCTCTTACTGCCTATAAATTGAATCTTTCGTCCTATGTATTTCCAACAATCAGCGAGTCTCGTGTGTTGATCCGATAGGGCCAGGGATCTGCGTCCAGCAATTCAACGAAACCCACTATAAACTAACCAAAGATTCCAACTGGTTGTACCTAAGTACTATGGCACTTTGCGCCACGGTGAAGTGTGCGCCTGGCCAAGGAGCAAGCCACACAACCCCAAATTGTAGGACTGATGCCCTGACAAACTAAAAAAAAACAACATTTTTGTCCAGTCAAATACAAACAGCCACTATGAACCAGGTCTGTGCTGATTTTGGCGATTCGATCATGGATAGTACGCCTACCTAGCAGCAATACTGTAAGTACACAGGGTTGTGGCGATGCTATTTCTACTGCATTGGCGTTGAAGCGTCTATGGGAAATGGAATATTACTATCTTATCTGGCTTCCGGGCTCACTTATAACGCCATTGGAGCAAGATTTGCAAGCATTGGGGAAGGAGACTGATATAGATGTACCCATGCCCTAAACCCTATATCCTAATTGGGCATCCGCGAACTATGCTTGACAACGGGAGACGGGAAGTAGAGTCCGGACAGTAGAACACAGTTTGTGAAACAAAAAGGTTATAACATATGTAGTTCTATCTCAGTGCGTGAACGAGTCCACGGGTTAATTTAAGAATGAGTCACGAAAGTTGGAAGACCCCGCTGGAGAGGTAGCTGGCAGCCGTCCAATCAGATTCTATGCCGATCCCGCCCAAAAATTCCAGTCCTTATCCCACCATCCCACTATCCCACTTTTTGTTCTCAGTAACCACACAATATGGCGGATTCCAACCCTGTTCAAGAGGCTACGGCCTCCATTGCTAACCTTCTTCTCGATGATGTCACCGGCGAGAAGGTCTCCAAGACTGAATTGAAGAGACGCCAGAAGCAGCGTGAGAAGGATGCCAAGAAGAAGGAGAAGGAGGCCGCTGCTCCCCCCAAGCCCAAGGCTGAAAAGAAATCATCTGCCGAGGATGAAGAGGCCAACTTGACCCCTAACGTTAGTTACGTTGCTCCTATATCGATTTTTAGCTCCTGCGAAGCTAATAAATGTGCCATTCCAGCAATACTTCGAGATTCGTAGCAAGAAAATCAACACGCTGCGCCAGACCAAGCAGCCGGAACCCTACCCACACAAGTTCCATGTCGACACCGACCTCCGCAAGTTCCTCAAGGACTATGAGGGCCTTCAGAAGGGCGAACAGAAGCCCGATGTCACCGTTCGCATTGCTGGCCGTATCTACACCAAGCGTACCTCCGGCAACAAGCTGAATTTCTACGACATCCGCGCGGAGGGTGTTAAGGTCCAGGTGATGTGCCAGGCTCAATTCTCGACTGGAAAGCCTTTTGAAGAACAGCACGAGCTACTTCGCAGAGGTGACATCGTGGGTATCGTCGGATTCCCCGGTCGAACCAGCCCTAAGAACCGTGACGACGGTGAACTTTCTATCTTCGCTACTGAGGTCGTTCTCCTGTCACCTTGCTTGCATGCCATTCCTTCCGAACACTACGGCTTCCAGGACAAGGAGCTGCGTTTCCGCCAACGCTACCTGGATCTCATCATGAACGACCGATCACGTGAAATTTTCCGGACCCGGGCCAAGATTGTCTCTTACATCCGCCAGTACTTCGATAGCCGTGACTTCACTGAGGTTGAAACTCCCATGATGAACGCTATTGCCGGTGGTGCCACTGCCAAGCCCTTTGTAACCCACCACAATGAGCACAACATGGACCTTTTCATGCGTGTTGCTCCTGAGCTTTACCTCAAGATGCTGATTGTAGGCGGAATGGAACGGTACGTCGATTTTTTCGAATTTCACTTTTAATGAACCCAAATTAATTCGCGCAGCGTATACGAGATCGGTAAGTCGTTCAGGAATGAGGGAATTGATCTTACCCACAACCCTGAATTTACTTCCTGCGAGTTTTACCAGGCTTATGCGGATGTGTATGACCTGATGGACTTGACCGAGGACCTTGTTTCGGGTCTTGTTAAGCACGTCACTGGTGGTTATGAGACAGTCTTCCACACTCAGTCTGGCGAAACCTACAACGTGAACTGGAAGGCGCCATGGCGGCGAGTGGAGATGATGCCTGCTCTGGAGGAGGCCTGCGGCGAAAAGTTCCCTGCCGGTGACCAGCTCCACACTCAAGAGACCAACGATTTCCTCAAGCGCATTCTGAAGAAGATGAAGGTGGATTGCTCTGCTCCTCAGACTAATGCTCGCATGCTTGACAAGCTGGTTGGCGAGTTCATTGAAAACACTTGCATCAACCCCACTTTCATCACTGGTCACCCCCAAATGATGTCTCCATTGGCTAAGAAGCACCGCGAGCACGTTGGTCTTTGCGAGCGTTTCGAGGCCTTCGTTTGGTAAGTACTCACTCAACCTATGGTTGCTTACAACATCCCCTTTTTTTTAATTTGACCTTAAAAACCGGTCTAAATTTACTCTCCCTCGAATTGGCCAATCAGTTTCCAGGATATGTTCACTAACTCAATCTCAATTATAGCACTAAGGAAATCACAAATGCTTACACTGAGTTGAACGATCCCTTCGACCAGCGTATGCGCTTCGAGGAACAGGCCAACCAGAAGAGCCAGGGTGACGACGAGGCCCAGATGGTTGATGAGACTTTCTGTCAATCCCTCGAGTACGGTCTGCCCCCGACTGGTGGCTGGGGTATGGGCATTGACCGCCTGGTCATGTTCCTTACCGACAACTACAGTATCAAGGAGGTGATGACCTTCCCCATGATGAAGGATGACAAGACCGCTGCCGACCCCAAGCCTGCCGCCGAAGTCGTTGGTATCGAGCCTAGCCCCGAGGAAGGAATTCGTATGTTATTAATATCTGCAAATTTCAACGAGCCGATATCACTGACGATGAATCTACAGCCCACAAATGAATAAAACGACATGATTGCCCGAGCAGACAAGGTTGATGCTATTGATGTGTGATACGTCTTGGGGTTTGCATGCAATTCTCTGTTTCATGATAAATTCAGCAAATAAAATAGGTTCCCAAGAATATCAAGGCGATACAGCCAATAAGGTTGTATTCGATTCAAACTCGGTTGATATTAAGATAAAGCAGATGTCAGATATCTCCTCGCCAGAAGGTGCGACTAAACTTGGCCCTGATCAGTTTGACCAAAGATTGACCAGGTGCTCAATCTAATCCCAGTATACCTCTGCGCTTTCGAGAGTTCTAATCTGTTTGCTTGCCCTTAAGCGGCCCTCTCCTCAAAACACCAGGCGTCATCCGATCCCATGAGACTGTATATAACAATGCTTAGTACAACTTGCATCTGAGAACCTTCATCAACCCCAAGCCTTTTATCTACACACATCCATTTCCATTTCCATTTCGTACATCCCCATCTTCCTGTTTCAGTTTTACTCAAAGCAATACTTTCTTCAAAGATCATCAAGTACCATCGAGCACAGCTCTTTTGCAATCATGGGTCATAATACTATGCCTCTTCCTCGCATCCCAGACTTGAGTCTCCCATCTTTTCGAGAGCTCGACGAGTCTGTCGAAGCCAACAGACGCAACCAACCGAGCTCGCATCCTTCTAACAATATGTCCGATGGAACAGGTAACAGTTCCTCACCTTCGCCGCAGAAGATCAATACCATTCCCAACCCGTACCCACCCTATCCAGCTAATGGATGGCTTGTCCCGCCTGACCCCAGCCAGAATGTTTGTATCCATCCGTCTCCCCCTTGAGATATCATGCTAAAGTCTAGTCAGGCGTTTCGAGGGCCCGGATTTACCTACCAAGACGTGCGTGCAGAAAATCTAAATAAACGAAAAAAAGAACACCGTCCATAGCTGACTTTCTCGCAGCAGGTCTCCACCGGAGTGATTCAACGCAACGTGAACGTGGACAGAGGTAAGAAAGAGAGAGAAAAAACTCGCGTCTCAGGCCAAAAGTGCAACTTACAAACCCATCTTATAGAGAACCATCCCGTCCCTCAACTCCCTCAGCAGATGAAGGAAATTCTGCCCTTTCAGATATCCCCAACCTCTACACAGTCGACTCTTAGCTCCGCGCAGACAACACTCCGCGAGCGGCTCTCTCCAAGCACTCCGGTGTCATCTACTCCGAAGAGCACCTCCTCCAGCGCGCCTCGACAAATCCCTACAAATCGGGTCCCACCGAAGCAGGTCAACCGCCAAAGGATCAACCGCGATGCAGCCGCAAACCACCGAGCCCAGAGACGGCGAGTCGGCGTTCACTTCTCAGAAGTGGCAGCCCACACCGCAAAGTGCGATGTATGCAACAAGCGCAACAAGAACGGCATGTCTCGCTGCCAGAACTGCGGCTGGCAAATCTGCCGCAAGTGTCTAACCGACCGAAACGGAGATCGAACTCACGCTTCCTTTGGAGCCACTCATGTTCCCGAGGGCGGCGGCGATATGCCAATCTCTTTGCCATCCGTGGGTGGGAACCAAGATCGCCGATCTTCCGAGTCCGTTGCTGAAGTCAGGGCTGCGCAGACCCTGCTGGATCTTGGATCCTTTGGTAACACAACCGGAACTACTGCTACCACCGACAATTTGAAAGGCAATGCAGGTGGACGGGAAGGGTTTCCTGCACGTGGCCGAGTCCTGCAGCAGCAAGTCGATTCTTTGTCTACTGATTCTGATATGACTTTGTCGGTTGTTGAAGATGCGGAGTGGCCTCAGGGTGAGCCTGATATTCCTATTGGTGAGGATGGTCTACCTGTTGGATACATCATAACTCGGCGGAACCCTGCGCGTGCTGCGAGACCTTCTACGAAGATGGCGGAGTAAGTTGGTGTGGATTTGTCGAGAGAGACAAGAGCAAGAAAGTGTTACTGAGATCTGAAAAATGAGTGTAAAAAATTGGTGGAAGGCAAGTTTGAAGACATCCATGGATGGAAGATGAGAACAAAGTGTGGGAGCGAGAAAGAAGAAGAAAGCGAAGGAAAAGAAGAAAGACAAAGAAACGGACTAACGCGCTTTGGAGATGTCAATTTTGGTTAGGGAGATCAACGAATAACTTTCGTTTAAGTTCAAATTTTGTTTTTACAATCAATGCGTAGGTATGCTAGTTATACAATAAGACTCGAGCATCGCTCGAGTCAACAGAGGAATGGAGATGGTATCAAGTGCCAAGGCGATTGATTAAAACAATCAACCCTGGCCGACATATTAATACAGTCGAGAGGCAAGATTTTTATACTCTCTTCACAGCGGAGGCTGCAGTGCTAGAAAGCTGCTGGGAACGGGCCTTCGCGGCCATCTGCAAAAGCTTGGCTGTACGTGAGGGATGCCAGACTCGACTACCCAAGACCACGACCCAGGTCAGAAGGAACAAGCTGCCTGCCTGGTGGGCGGAGGCAAGCGGAGTGGGAACGAGGTAGAGAAGAGTAGTAATACCAAGTCCGACTTGGCAACAGGCGAACGCGAAAACGCCGTGGACACCCTTTCTAGCAGGTGCAGGCAGGAAGCGCTTCATGGTAGGCGAGCCGCGGGTGTAAGCAACCAAACCGCAGATGGCGGTGAAGGTGGTCATTGCAAGGGCGCGGTGGTCAAGCTGAACAAGAGAAGGATTCTCGAGCATGTTGCGCCACCAAAGATCGGAGCGGTCCTCGTGGCGGGAGTAGCGGGGATCGAACAGCTCCTCCTTGGGAGGTGCCAGTCCTTTACCCATCCATGGGAATTCATTGTAGATAAGTCCAGCATCAAGACCAGCGACAAGACCGCCTGAAATAACAGTTGTGAAAACCAAAAGAGCAATACCAGCGACCGAGCGGCGGAAGAAGGCCAGCTTCGGGTCGCGCAGCGCATTCAGCTGGTTGATTCCAGCAACTGGGTCGGCCATCAATCGATGAGACCGCAAGATAGCAAGGCCGTTCCACAACATAGCGACGTAGCAGACGAAGGCAGCACCCAAGTGAGCGGTCAGACGGTATTGGCTCACTCGTGGGTGACTGCCCGGAGCAAAGAGATCATCCTTCAAGCCAGACTTGACCATCCACCAGCCAAGGAAACCCTGGAAACCAATAAGACCAGCAATTCCGAAGAGTCGCAAAGCCATGGGCTTGGAGACCTTCTTTCGAGCGACGAAGTAGACTGCAGGAAGCACAAACGAGATTCCGACAAACCGGCCCCAGAGCCGGTGAATCCATTCCATATAGTAGATCGACTTGAACTCGGATAGAGTCATGTTCGGGTTAAGCAATTGAAATTCGGGAGAGGCGCGGTACTTTGAGAACTCATCTTCCCAGTGTTCCGCGTTCATTGGGGGGAGGGATCCGGTAACAGGTCGCCATTCGGTGATACTCAAGCTGTGCCAAAATTTGTCCCGTCAGCATTCAAAGCTCACTTTCCGTGAAGAACAAGCAACCCTGTCCACGTACCCTGATTCTGTCAACCGTGTCAAACCACCGAAGACCACAATTCCAAAGACACTGGCCGCGCTGCCGAGAAGCCAGTAGGCCACGGCCTTGTCACTAATTTTGGGGAAGCTCGATTTGGCTTTCGTGGCGCCCTCTTCGACCGCCTCTACCACGGTTGGTGCGGTATTGGAGCGCTTGACACTGGAGGTGAAGAATTTCTTATTGTTCAGAAGGTTCGATTGAATCTTGCTGGGCTGGCGGAACTGAAGGGCACCGAATTGGCGAACTGATTTGGCTGCGTAGCCCTGACTTGGGAGGCATTTAGATGTGAAAAAGTCTTTGGCCAAACGAGGCGCAACACCCCGCCATAGAGACAGAGAGCTCCCCAGAGAAGCCATGGTTGAGGGGGATGAGTGAAAGAAGAAAGTTGGTCAAGTTCGGGGATTGTACGATGTCACGGAATGCATTGGCCAATCAGCAGTGCAGCATTTGTCGGAGTGGAATAGCCCTGTCAACAGTACACAACTAACAGTTTAATTGTATTGACAATTGAGATAATCCTAACTTCTATACTATTCCATTTAGGACTAACCGTTGCTATCCATGTACGGGCCCTTGGTGTTGATGCCTCAGGCGGATACACCTCGGGCGTGATGATCGCCGCAGCTCCAACTCTCCGCGTTGTACTGATCCGCACCACTTGACTTACTTCTCAACGCAACGCCAATATGTCCTACGCTCTGGAATCAAAGAAGCGCAAGTTCCACCGTGTTCTCGAATCAATATCCAAGCCTCTTACACCTGACAACGCGCCCAAACCAGCCCCTGCGGCGCCTACGACGGTGCAAGACCGTATCTCCGCCAACTTATCGATCAAGAAAGTCCGCTTGGCCAGTGCCGACCGTTCTGACCTCACAGCTGTGCGCAACTCAATCCACAAGATCTCCCGACCAGCGCACCGAATAGTTTCCGCAGATTCGAATAAGCGCCCAACCTTTGTCCCTTGGGACCGCGAACGCTTTCTCGAGCGGTTAGAGACCTTCCGCCGTGTCGACCGATGGACGTCAAAGCCGTCTCCGATCAATGAAGTACAATGGGCAAAACGTGGTTGGATATGTACGGATGTTATGCGCGTCACCTGCGTGAGTGATTGCGGTGGCGCAGTCGTTGTGAAACTTCCTGATGAAATCGATGAGCTTGATGGCTTCAACATTGAGAAGGTGGAGGAGCGGAAGGAAGTCCGTGAGTAATCCAACAGATTTCTGGTCCAACTGAATGGGGATATATGCTAACCTACACACCTGCAGGCGCGAGGCTGGTGGATGAGTATGCGAAAATGCTCAGCAGTGCTCATGGCGAAAACTGTCCCTGGCGAAACAAGAGCTGTGATGGTGAGTCTGAATAGGACAATGAGACCCTTTAGTCCCATAACTAATATCAAATTAGCCACTATCCAACACCTCCCTTTGACCAATTGTGATGCTGCTCTATCGGGACTTCACGAGCGATACATAAACATCTCGAACATGGGCGATAAAATACCGGCTGAGGATATCGTCCAGACTCCAGAAGGGCTTGACCTCGATCTCCTTATCAAGGGGCTCCCCGAAGAATGGTTCAAAGAGGTTGAGAAAGCTGCTGTATCCACAAGCGAAGAGAATCAGCCTACAAACATCGACAACCAAGACTCAACAGAAACACCTAAAGCAGTCAATCGAACCGCCCTGGCACTAGCACTGCTCGGCTGGGATACTACCTCCGATGGAGCTGCGGGGTTAGTCGGATGTGGTGCGTGTTTCCGTCGCCTGGGGTTATGGATGTACAAGCCCAAGGATAATGGAGACGTGACTGTCTACACTTCCCTCGATGTGGCTGATGAGCACATGGAGTATTGTCCCTGGATTGACAAGGTAGCCCAAAGTGGCACTGGGCGGCCCAACGAGAAGTTGGCGGAACTACGTGCTGGGTGGCAGATCGTCGCGGAAGCCGTAAAGGTCAAGCACCGCCGCAGGCTTCGCACCATGGCCTCCACCGATACATTGCGGACGGACATAGGCACACCGAAGGAGCCTGTAGGCGAAGAAGAAAACGCGGATGCGAAAAAGAAAGCAGACCGCGAATGGTGGGCGAAAATTCGACGAGTGAGACAAGTCTTGACGGCCAAGTCCCCTAAACGGAAAGCTGTCTTGCCTCAATGATCTCTGATCTTTTTATTATTCAATGTTACATTAATTGGGAGCGCGGGTTTTATGCAGAGGGTCAAAGTGCATCTTTCAGCGGCTTGTGTTTTTTCAGATAGCTTCGATTTATTGTCATTGCGAGACATGACACTTCGCAATGATCTGAATACGTTTATCTCATATTCATGCCTACAAACTGTAATCTCAAGAATCCATGAAAGATCCCAGGCAGATGAATGAGAATTAGGGTTGGGTTGGGACGCTCTGATTGGTCGAGATCCGGAGCTCATTGGACTTTCTTCGGACCCCCAGCTGGCCATTACTCTGATATAACTTTGACTTCCACAACTCCGGAGGCAATTTTTCTGCGATTTCTATGAAGTCCAACTGAAATTCTCTTTTTCTTCTAATCCTGTTAATCTCGGCACACCCCTTTATATCCTTCCTCGCCAGAATCTCGCGGCCATTGTTCTCTCAAATCACTTCTTTGAACAGTCGACAATTCCTACCCACGTCGCCATGGATCATCGCAATGGAGATGGATCTTATGACGGAGCTCATGGGCGGTCCACCCCCCGTTCGCCTGCCCGCACAAATACCACACACCCTCCAACAGACAGCGGCAGACACAGGAGCATCGAAGGAGACAGTGCGGCAGACGGATCAAACCAGTTATCAAGCGCGGCATCCAAGCGCAAGAGACTCCAGGAGAGACACCAAGCCCTCCGAAAACGGGGCCGAACTCCGCCGTCAGTTTTCTCGCGACGCAACCGCTCCCGCAGCCCAGGCGGCGCTCCACCACGCGAAGACCGACGCTCTCGATCGCCACTACAGCCACGCCGCTCTCCTTCCCCCGATGCACCGCGTCAACGCAAGAGACCTGGTGGCGGAGCGCGACAGGGACTCTTAGATCGCGAAACACTACGACGCAAACAGGAAGAACGTGAACGTGCGGAGCATGATGAGGCTATGCGCAACTCTCAGCAACGCGGTGTCACGGACGTGGTCCGACAACACTACAACGCGGTTCCTGAGAGAGGCCGTGAGTGGCGGAAGACAGAGAGTAAGATCAAGGGACTACGAAGCTTCAACAACTGGGTGAAGAGTACTCTGATTCAGAAGTTCTCTCCTGATGAGACATTTGTCGCGCGATTCGAGGATAGCAAGGACTGGGCGGACGACAGCCAAGGGCCGCCGCCCCCTGCTGATCAAAAGCTTCTCGTGCTGGATCTGGGCTGTGGTAAGGGCGGCGACCTGGGCAAGTGGCAGCTGGCGCCTCAGCCAGTTGATCTTTATGTCGGTCTTGACCCTGCCAACATCTCGATTGAGCAGGCGCGAGGTCGGTATGATCAAATGCGCACAGGCCGCGGTCAGCGAGGCCGTCGACCTCCCCAGCCGATTTTCCACGCCGAGTTCTACCCGAAAGACTGCTTTGGCGAGTGGCTGGGCGATGTCGACATCGTCCAAAGGGTTGGCATTGATGCTAACGCCGGCCCCGGTGGATCTATCATGGCCTCTCGCTACGGCGGTGGCGGCTTTGACATCGTCACGTCTATGTTTGCCATTCACTATGCCTTTGAGACCGAGGAGAAGACGCGTCAAATGCTCAGCAATGTGGCAGGTTGCTTGAAGAAAGGTGGTCGTTTCCTTGGCGTTTGCCCCAACTCAGACGTCATTACCAGCCGTGTGTCTGCCTTCCATAAGGAACGCAAGGAGCGCGAGGCTGCCAAACCTGCTGAGCCGGAAGGCCCCGAGGATGGTGAAGTCGAGGAGGATGAGCGTGCCCAGTGGGGCAACGACATCTACCACGTTCGGTTCCCTGGCCCAACCCCCGAGGATGGAATTTTCCGTCCACCTTTCGGGTGGAAGTACAGTTACTTCATGAAGGAGGCAGTAGAAGAGGTTCCCGAATACGTTGTTCCATGGGAGGCTTTCCGAGCGTGAGTGTTGACCATTATCGCGTTCCGCCATGCATAACTAATTTTTGATTCAGCCTGACCGAGGATTACAACTTGGAGCTACAATACCGCAAGCCATTTTTGGATATTTGGGAGGATGAGAAGAATCACCCCGAGCTTGGCCCGCTCAGTGAGCGGATGGGCGTAAGAGACCGCACGACTGGTGCTTTGAACATGACAGAGGAAGAGAAGGAGGCTGTTAGTGAGTGATCCCCATATATGCATTGCTTTTCTCAGGTGCTAACAGATACATCGCCAGGCTTCTACCATGCATACTGCTTCTACAAGGTATAAGCTATCATAGATGCTTTGAACAACTCACTGACCACATGTGTAAACTCTTTATTGCTCGGGATTTGTATCTTTAATCCTAAAGAATCATTTGAAATCTCAAAACAACCAGAGTTTCCAACAACACTTGTATTACATGAATCACCATTGCCATCCGGAAACAACTCCATCCACGGGCATTTCTACTCCCCTCAATAAAAACTCCATTTAGCCTTCTCAATCAACGAGCCTACCATTCCAAAATCCCTTTCATCCCTCTACAAATCCTGCTGCTGGAACTCCACCACGTTCCCAACAGGATCCGTAACCATCAAAAACATCTCAACTCCAATCAACCCCGTGCCTTAAAAAGCGCCCTAAAGCTGTGAACTTAAATTGTAATTGTAAAAAAACATGTAGCTAGGGAGCTGAAAAGGCTGTACATTCTACTTAATGAACTTGTCGTAGCGAATTGATGGGATGTTCGGCTTAGTGGGGGCTGCACGTGAGGCTAGCTTTATATGGCAAGACCTAGCGATATGCGAAAGCCGATCCCCAGGCTCGGAGTCTAATCACGCTTCGTAAATTCTACGTGTCGTCCATTTTGCGGATATTTAGTGTTGATTGTGGCGTATAATAGAGTTGAGAGCTGCGGGTGAGCAGCCACTGGGGGGTCTCTTGGCAGTTGGATTGAAGCGTCACCGTCATTGTTTTGTCTGATTGGTGCAGGTTTCAGAGCAAACACGAGATAACGCAGATTACACGGAAAAGGAACGGTTGTTCCTGGTAGGTCACTGTCTATGATTAAGGCGTTTCATTCTGACCTCATGGTTCCAAAGTGTAGACCGTCGAATCAATTAGGAGTGTTTGTGAGGTGTACAAGATATTTCAAATTAACACGTTGACTTGCATCCCCTAAAGTGTTTGATTCAAGAACAACCTCATGTAATTTAATAAAAGTCAACAGTGAAGGTCGTGTGGGACAGCATCAAGAACGGGGCAGCTTGGCGCCTGGTCGATTTCCAAGACTGTCTATTGCTAGTGAGGATAAATAATCCGAAATACACAATCACTGTGTTGTTTCAATCTTGATATTTTGCGCCTCTATCTCGGAGAAAATCCATTTCTATGGGAGAAAGGAAAATATTTCGTCGAGATCTTGGATATTTAAGCTTGAAGTGAGTGGTGATGATGGGGAAGATGTACCCTCAAATTCATCCAGTATGGAACGGTCTGCCCCATGGATTTTCAGACTTAGAGGTAGATCGACGTAAAAGATGTAGAAGAGACACACATGACATTGTTCTTTATAAAGCGAGCTGTCATTTCCTCTTTCTCTCCTAGTTCGGAAACGATTCCGATGAATCGAAAATGGGGCTTGACAGCAGCTAGACGCCTTGTACCCCACGCCTCTTCGACGGCTGGCCAACTGAGCGTTTGATATTATCCCGCCCACCGGAGACCTCCAAATTCTTCGATTGTATAAGGGTCAAGGACGGGTCGATAGGCGTAGTAGAATAGGAAGCACTTCGGAAAACCGGGATATGGATAGGGCTTGTACCCGTCATTCACCAAATTGAGGCAATGCTAGTTTAGCTGAGATTGTTTGAACGAAGGTAGGTTGGGGGCTCGCGTTAAAAATAACGGGTAAGGATGGTTCCTAACCAAATCGAATAGCATCATCTCGCGGTATAGAAATGAGAAATATTGCCACGCGGTCAACAATAGGAATAGTGAGGATAATGCTACCAGTAGGCCAGGATAGTGAATTCCTGGGTTCCAAAATCTCAACGACGAAGTCAAATATACTTTTCTGATGTATGTTTAAATCCTCAATGCTAGGAGCAAATGCTTCTGTCTACAAAATTATTTTGTCCGGGGTAAGACCTCGTAGTCTTCTATAACGTTGCTTTAAGTCTACCGGTGGGTTAAAGAATAGCTGCATATTTCTAACAAAGAGGATGAGATTTTTCGGTTTCTGGCTAGCCATCACTCCTAACTTGGCAGATTCTGCTTGGGAAAGCAGCTTTTACCCTTCTGCAATAACTGTAGCTTTCTGTCTCTTTCCTAAAGCTTTCACTTTATCCGCGATGTTGTTTACAATTCTCATAAGATCTTGACTTGCAGTCTCCATAGCCTTGTATTCATCACCTATGAATTAAAGCCTTCTAAATTGAATGCTTTCATTTATTATAGTAATTTTACAAGCGAAAATATTAAAGCGACCGGTGATGATAGTTTGGAGGTCTGATATTGGTTGCTCGTTGGTCTGTTAGGGTTCCATTTTGTTGATTGGGCGACGAATAGGCAAAGTAGAACCACAAAGAAACCCACTTTTTTATCAGAATTTATTAGCCTTTGTAAGTGATAAGACCTTTGAATAGGTTGTTTCTTGGGTCTTTCCAAAAGTCCACCCAAATCATAGCACCCAACGACAGGCTTCAATGCAGGCTGACTGCAGTCCACCCCTCGTCACGCGCATGGGGCGGGCGCGTAGCATTTGCTGGCCAAACCTTGCAACCTATGCGCGTTCACCAAGCTCGAATATCTGTTGTCTAAAAGGGGGTAAATGCAATGTAGGAGGACTGAGCAGCGATATTCAATCTGCTATGGGACAAGCGTTCGTGTTTTGAAAAGATGACGGAACGTAGTAAGGCAACCCGACTACAGAGTACGCATCACCAGCCTCATTGGCCAAGCCCCACCGAGTGACGATGATTGGTGCAATCTTCAGATATCTACCAACCAACGTAGCCGCTGCACGTACTCTTCAGTCCACTCTTCAATCTACCAGCTGTCGGATGATGAGCGAGGATGAAGACATCATTTGAAATTCCGTTCTATGCAACTGACTTGCCTTGCCCGCTACCCACCGGTACCGAAATCGAGAACGCCCCGGACATATCCATGGAATATGGAGGACGAAGAATAGTTGGCGTAGGCCAGAATTTTGTTGTGAAATTTGGACTGGGTGTCAATCTCATTGAAGGAGAAAATATGTTGTTTGTTCGGGAGAATACAAACATCCCTGTCCCGCGGGTCTTCGCCCTCTATTCGGACCCAGAGACAGGCAAAAATTTCATCGTCATGGAGCGTATTCTCGGCCAAACACTTCTTTCAGCATGGCCGCAACTTACAACGCCAGAGAAAGAAGAGTTGCTGAAAGACCTGCGGGGATACTTTGACGACTTGCGCCAGCTTCCATCCCCAAAGTACTTTGGCAGTTTCGACCAAAGACGACTTCTGGATGAGATATTTTGGACACACGAGCCAGATACATTAGTAAATGGTCCTTTTTACTCTGAAGAAGACCTCAACGAAGCAATGTTGCGAAAGTACACTTACAACGGAGGCCCACTCTACAGAGCGGAATATCTTCGAAAATGCTTTCCCCTTATTTTCAAGGGACACAAAGCGACATTCACCCATGGTGATTTGCAAAGGAAAAATGTCATCCTCTGCGAGAAACCCCAAGGAGGCTCACGCCTCGTGATAATTGATTGGGAAAAATCTGGATGGTATCCAGATTATTGGGAATATTGTTTAGCTGTCTGTGCTTTGCGATGGGATGACGACTGGTCCCTTTGGATTGACAACATCCTTTCGCCGTTTGTCTCCGAGGCTTCATGGTTCCAGTCACTGCGCCTAGAATTGTGGTCATAAGAGGTTGAACAGACACGAATCTTATTACATGACACCTGTAGTCACTTTGCGTATTGAAATGGCAGTGCATTCTTTGTAACGTGAAAAGTCGTTTAACTGAATCGATGGTGGGTGTTAATTTATATAGTTATAAATCTTAGTTATTATACTAATGTATTAAAGATATATATCTATTTACTAGAATTTCTAACTATTTCCTATTCCTTAATAAATAATAGAGTCTTATTCTATATATAAACTAGAATTCAGGTAAAAGACGGTTGTTTATTTAGATGATTTAGCTACTTTATAAACGCCAAGACTATGATTTTATGCATTTTCGAGCCTGGGGGTGGCTCGACGACCCACACCCCCCCGCGAGCCGGCGTCCGGGCCGAGGTTGAGAAATTCGACCCCTAACTCGTTACGGGTCGGGTTTCGAGCCTGGACCTTAGGCCCAAAGTTGGGCTTTGCCGAAGTCTAACGCCCACTAGCCCGTCCGTGGGCGATGTCACAGTCTAGAGGCGGCTACGTATTATTCTAATGAAAACTGTTTAAATAGAGTTACTAGCTAACTAGGCTTATAACTATCGAACTAATAAAGGGCTAATTTAACTTAATACTAAGTACTTACGGTACGAAGTAAGTAGTAAAATACGAAGTATATATTTTAAAATAAGTATGTGCTTAGCTACTTTGTAGTATTACAAAGTAGTATAGAAAGTGTATCCTAGAAATGACTAGGAATACCAGTTATATTAGGACGGAAAAACAGTGTTTCCGGCCGACAACTGGTATCAACTTACCATTTGCTCAACCAGGAGGTAAACCTTAGCTGACTATAGCAGCCACGGATATGCTGACATCTGAAGATATCGCAAACGATAAGATGAAACTCTATGTAGAAGCTGTTAAGCATACCCATTCTTACCAAGGCTTTATTACTGAATTATAGTCGACATGCTGTCAAGGCACACTCCCATAGTGATACGGCTTATCGCTAATGCATATAACCCCAAGCGGGACTAGCGTCATCGCGTCTCGCGTCGGGATTTCGAGATGCGCTTTGTTCCTTGGACTTTCTTTGACAACGACTTGGGAACCTGTACTCGAATCAAAGCATAAAACCCCCAAAATTCCAGATTTCCTCAACCTACCCATCACAAAAATTCTTCCCTCACAACAATGTCGGCCACACCAAGCCGACGCCCCTCAGCGCTATCGCAGTCCCATCCACAATCAGCACAATCACGCAGACGAAACGCAACCCACACCTCAGTCTCAGAAGCAACACCCCTACCAGAATATGAGGCTCCTGAGGCCCCTCTCACAGTAGAAAGCCAGCGCCAAATCGCCGCGCTGCTCGCGTCACAGCACCTCCGCACCCTCCGCACCCACCTCCAACATGCTGCCGAGAAACTTACACACTCAGGAGGTGAAATAAATGAGCGCCTTTGTGATGCCAGGACCCGATATGAGAAAATGAAGGAAGCGCGCCGGCGTGAAGGCGACGAGAATGTCGACGACGACGAGGCCAATGAAGAGTACCAGCGGCTTGCTGAGGAAGAAGCTCGAGTCAACGCTATTACTGCGAAGATGGAGGAGAAGACTCGACTGATTGTCGACTCCGAAATAAAGCTACAGGGGTTGACAGATGCGATGGGTCAGATTGAACAGGAGGAGGGCGAGACTGTCGCTGCTGCTTTGGGCGTGAGACAGACCCGTCAACAACGAGCGAGGCAGAGAGCCAATGCTGCTGCTGATGATGATGACGAAGGGCCTGAGGATCCCACTGATGGTGATTATGAAGATGAGCAGGAGAAAGAGATGCGGGAGCGCAATGCACAGAACCCGCCCAGTCGCAAGCTGGTCGATAAGTTGACAGAGGGCGTTCAGAAATGGGATGAGCTTTCTTTGACAGAGAGGTATGAGATTTTCGCCGCTGGTCATATTTGTGGCCGTTGTACTCGAAAGCGCAGAAACTGACAACTACGACCTAGATATGCCAGCAATAACTCCTACATTGGCTTCTACCGGATGGTCCACGACTCCAAATTCCCTAGCGACGACGTCCCGCCATTGCCACACTCATCTACATGGTTTGACCACATGGAAGATGCGAATACACGCTCAGGGGCACCCGCCCGTACGCGCAACCAGCGTCGCGCCTCGCCCGCCGGCTCCGACGATGACGTTGCCATTGAGCGCGAGCGCATTTCGCTCAAATGCCCATTGACTCTCACACCTTACCAGGATCCTGTGACAAGCACCAAATGTCCCCATAGTTTCGAGCGCGAGGCTATTATGGATATGATTAACCGCAGTCCGACGACTATTGCGCCCCCGGCATCTCGTCGGGGACAGCGCCGTGTCCATGTGGTCAAATGTCCTGTCTGTTCTATTCCGTTGACCGCGGATGATTTGCGGCCAGATCCTGTTCTACTACGACGTGTTCGCCGCGCCCAAGAGCTCCAGGAGCGCGAAGAAGAGGATGATCACCTTGAAGGGGATGGGAGAAAGCAGAAAGATCGAAGTACCGGTATTACCTTGGGTAGTGACGTGGAAAGCGATGATGATGCTATGGATGTTGATGCCCACCCTCCCTCACAGCGCATCAAAATGGAGCCCCTCAGTCAGGCTGCTCGGGCGGCTCAATCTGATGATGATTCCAGCGAGGACGTGGAGAGTGAAGATGTTGAGCTTGAGGATGCGGAGAATATGGAGAATGCGGAAGGGGAGGATGAAGAGGGGGGGAACGAAGAAGGGGAGGACGAGGAAGAGGAGGAGGAAGAGCAGAACGGAGAAGGGGAGAATGATGAGGTGGAGATTGAACAAGAACCGAGCGAAGAAATGGAAGTTGAGGAACCAGACAACGAAGAAGAGGAGAACCATGAAATGGAGATCGACGAATCAGACAACGAACCAGCGGAGAATGAAGTGGAGAATGAAGAGGTGGAAGACGAAGAGGTTGAGATTGAACAAGGGCAGGATGATGAAGAGCAGAGTGAAGATGTGGAAAGCGACCAATCCGAGAACGAAGCCGATCCGAATGGAGAAGTGGATGAGGAAGTGCCTATCAATGAAAGGCAGAATGAGGAAGAAGAGGATGAGGAAGTGCAGACCGAAGAAAAACAGAGTGAAGAGGAAAATAAGGATGTGGAAGATGAAGATGCGGAGAGCGAAGAAGGGCAGAAAGAAGCTGTGGATTCTCAAAAGGATGTGCAACAAGCCGATGCACAGAGTGAGAAAGGGCAGGATGAAGATAAGAGTGAGGACAGTGACAGTGAAGGGACTGAAGACAGTGAAGACAGTGATAGTGATATTGAACCCAAGATCGAGAGTGGATCCGATGAGGAAGTGGAGGAAGAAAGCCAAGAGAGCGATTGATAGGTACAGCATGTATGTTGTATGATACCGTTCATGTGGAGCGGTTTTAAACCCAGACAATCAAACGTTTCAAACTAATTATCGGATATTTTCCAAAGTTGTAGCTTCAAAGCTGATTGAACCTATATTACACAGACAACAGCCTCTGATTACTAAATTGTTATCTGATAGATCTAAATATGGTAACTGCCGGCAGATGTCAAGCACAAGTTGAAAACTCAGAAACATGAAAAAGATTACGCTAGTCCTCTTATGGAATCTCCCCGCAGTTGAGCCAACCTTGGAACGGATGGTCTCGTGGGGACCCAGATGAATCAACCAATCAAATGGTTGATCCGAAGTTTAACTCCACCATGGCCCCCATGGGGGTTTGGCTTTTTTTTTTTTTTTTTTTTCTTCCTTTCGGATGTGACTCTAATATGCCGGATCTCCAACTCTTCTATTAGCTGACCCCATAGTAACCTTCCAAGGCTGATGACTCTACGAAATACTACATCTCCTCCACTTCTCCACTCATTCTCACGCGACAACCTACTTCTGCCGACCCCAGATCAACGACACAGTGCCATCAAGGTGTAACACTGCTATCAAAGCGGCCCAGCCCCCAATCATCTACAAGACAGACCCCCGCAATTAAGAACCCCCCGTCCAATTGTATCTACCACCAATATCTGTTGTCCTTTTAATCGAGGCTTGCCACATGAAGCTAGCTTCAGCCCGTGACCGAACCCAATGCAACCCTGTAACGCTATTTGGGCTATCGATAGGGAGAGTCCATCTATCTCTTAATTGTAATCTTGACTTACTCTTATATCTCTAGAATTGAGTGGTAAGGGTACATCGTACAAGACCTGGCTATCTTTCAACTTATTTTTTTTTGGTTTAAAGATCTCATGTTTCCTTTTTGATCTTCCCTTTTCACCCCAAACACACCTCTTAATAATTCTCTATTCTCTACACATTTTATCGCCTATTCTTCTACAGCCTCTATTTTTCCTTCATTCATAATGAATGAACGGAAGACTCCGGTCGAAAATTCCTCCGAAGCTGACTCCATACCCCGACCTCCAGGATGGAGATACAAGTCTAGAAAGATCGGCAACTTCTCAACGAGCTGGTATGCCTCACCGCGGATCCAGCTGGGTATGGTCGCCTTTGTCTGCTTCCTCTGCCCAGGCATGTTCAATGCCTTGAGCGGAATGGGCGGTGGTGGAAAGTCCGACCCCAATTTGGCGGACAAAATGGTACGATTCGACCCCGGGACTTTTTATTTTTCTTCTGTGTCTCATGTCTCGTGTCTCCACTCCCCACTCTCCACAATCTAATACTCCGAAACTCCGATTTGCTCGCATTGAAATTCACAATCTAACAAAAAACAGAACATCGCCCTGAACAGTACCTTCGCCGTGGTGGGTTTCTTCGCTGGAACTGTCGTCAACCGTGTCGGCGTCCGTCTTTCCCTCTCCTTCGGCGGAATCGGTTACTGCATTTACTCCATTAGTCTTCTCGTCTCCGAACATGCATACGTCCCCGGTTTCAACATCTTTGCCGGTGCCTTCCTCGGTGTCTGCGCGGGTCTGCTCTGGGCCGCGCAGGGTACCATTATGATGTCCTACCCGATTGA
Source organism: Penicillium italicum (assembly GCA_002116305.1). NCBI lineage: Eukaryota > Fungi > Ascomycota > Eurotiomycetes > Eurotiales > Aspergillaceae > Penicillium > Penicillium italicum. The sequence goes on along the minus strand of LWEC01000474.1, from coordinate 180,823 downwards.
GCAGCACAAGGGTCGCTATTTTGCCTGGTTCTGGGGTATTTTCAACGTTGGCGCCTGTATCGGCAGTTTGGTAAGACAAGCCTCCTCCTCCCCCCTCTCACCTAGCCCTGCAGTCACAATTGGCTACATCATCCGTCAGAAACAGAAACTAACATGGTAATTCAAAGATCCCCCTGGGCCAAAACATCCATGTCACGGAGAATAAGAACGTCGGCGACGGGACCTACATCGCCTTTATCGTACTTATGTTCTTAGGCGCCTGTCTCGCCCTGTGTCTCTGCGACGCAGACAAAGTCGTGCGTCCCGACGGTTCGCGCGTCATCCTGATGAAGCAACCTTCGTGGAAGTCCGAGCTCGTCGGATTGTGGGATACCATTCGCTCCGAACCGTGGATCGTCCTCTTGTTCCCCATGTTCTGGTCGTCCAACTGGTTCTACACATATCAGCAGAATGCCATCAACGGCGCTTACTTCAACACGCGTACCAAGGCGCTGAATGGATTCCTGTACTGGTTTGCGCAGATCGTCGCTGCTGTATTCTTGGGTCCTCTGCTTGATACCGAACGCGTTCGTCGTTCCGTTCGTGCCAAGGTAGCCTTGACCAGCCTTTTCATCCTCACGGTTGCCATTTGGGGAGGTGGCTACGCCTGGCAGGCAAGGTACACCCGCGAAGATGTGGACCCCAAGACCACGGGTTTCAAGGGCTGGGATTGGACTACCAAGGGCTACGTTGGTCCTATGTTCCTCTACTTCTTCTACGGCATGTATGATGCTGCCTGGCAGGGTGTTGTCTACTGGTAAGATTCCCACTCCTTCTTCTATGCCATACCTCGTGACTGACATTGTTTCTTCCAGGATCATGGGCGCCCTCGGTAACTCCGGTCGCAAGCTCGCCAACTTGGCAGGCTTCTACAAGGGTCTGCAATCCGCCGGTGCAGCCGTTATGTGGTCGTTGGATGAAAGGAAGATTCCCTTCATGAACGAGTACGCTTCGAACTTCGGTCTGCTGTGCGGCTCGATCCTCGTCGCTGTTCCTGTTGTCTTTTTCAAGATCAAGGACACTGTTCCTGCGGAGGAGGAGCTTGAGGGCACGGGCGAGACGCTCGAGGATGTCCTGCCGCCTGGCACTATTGAGTCCAAGCATGTTGGCGATGATAAGATCTAATCAGAACTAATATGAACTCAAAGGGAATTGGATGGAATGTGACTCTTTTTTTCTTTTCGTTTTTTTGCGATGGGCGTCTTGTTTCTCTTTGAACTCTGGAAGAGCACCTTGATTGTGGACTGCCGACATTATGCTTTAATTTTTTTAACGTTGTCCTTGTGATTCCCCTTGACCATCTGGCTCACATATTGCCAGTGGTGTGCTCTGGGTCTCTTTTTTACGAAGTCGGTTTTAATGGTGAATCGTTTCACACTCACGATGGCATGTCTTTCCTTTCTGTTTCTGTCCCTATTCTATAGGGCCTGCTTTCTACTTTGCCGTCAGAATGGAATACATTCACAAAAAATGGACGCAATTATCTCATTCGTAAACAGGGTAGTAACTAGGACCTAAAGACACCCTTGAATATTTAGAATTATAAAGATGAGGTTCCCTAATAAACTAAATCTTACGGGCAATTTCCCAATGGAACAATTGTCTTCTGGCGAGTAAACACTCGAGATACCAAACATGTGCGAAGTCAATACGACATCTTGTCGTTGCCTCAGAACTCTGTTATTCATGAAGAAATACGGTTTTTAGAAGCACAAGTTCTTGCAATATCAGCACGATGTTGGCTCTACATAACTATCGAGTGTCACCTTAAAAGAATGTGAAGAGCTTCTTGGAACAATCCTTTTTTTGGGTCGACTGGGCCACTGACTAATACCCAAGTAGGCTTCTAACATAGACATCATCCAACTCTACCATCATCGAACTTGCCTCGCAAAAGCCTCATAGAGTGAAAGAAGCAGGATTTGGCAGGGTAGACGGAGAATCCTTACGAGGATGAGACCGGATCAAATGCTCAAAGGAGGCAGAATCTTCAACACGAGGGTTGAACGGCTCGAAATCCCAGAGGTAGCCTAGGGTGCGGAGAATCGAAGAGGCCGAATATGAAACAGTCTGACCCCCAGCATCAGTACCCTTCTGCTCGACGAATCCCTTTCCGACCCAGGGCGAGATCAGAAGGGTGGGAATCCGACCACCGAGACGGTCGAACTCATAGGTATACTCTTCCCCATTGCCAGCCTTCTCCGTGTAAGTCAGGTTATCAGGACGAGTAGCCAGAGGCGGAGGGACATGGTCGTGGAAACCGCCAGTCTCATCGAAGGTGAGAATAAAGAGAGATTCCTCCCACTGGGGGCTAGCACGGAGAGCCTCGTACACCTTCTTGATGAAGGCCTCGCCGTCGGAGATCAAGCCGCTATCGTGCATGGAGTTCGTGCCGACGCCACAGCACGAGGGATTGAGATAGGAAAATTCGGGCAGGGTTCCTTTCGCTGCGTCAGTGTAGAATTCGGTGATTGGCACGACCTTCTCGGTGTTGCCGGAGGTTTTGGTCCACTCGAACCAGTGGGCCTCTGGGCCGGTGCCGCCGGCGGTGTCCCAGTAATTGAGCCAGGTGTGGTTTGTTTCGCCTAGCTGCTGGAAGATAGACCGCTGGGAGAACGAGTAGGTTCCGAAGGAATCATCGTTCCTCCCGTGGCCGGCGGTGGTGCCGGATACCAGAGCGGCACGGTTAGGCTCTGTAGGCTATGGATAAATTTTAGTATGACGCCCGTACCGGACTTCCAAGGTTATTGCTTTACTTACCCCGGCAACATCGGAGTGCCAGTGGTTGAAGGTTAGGAAGTTTTTGACCAGAGATGTCAGGACAGGGACCTGGTCTTCGGTGTAGTAGTTCATGACCTCGGTAGCCAGCACGGATTTATCGACAGAGGAGCCGTAATTGTGGATTTGTTCGTGGATGAATCCATTGTTATTGGGGACCAGCTTGCCTTCGGCAATCAGTTTGTTATCAGGTGTCCATTCGCTGTAGAATTCCATAGTGTTGCCGGTGACAGCATGGCTGGGATCACTGGTGACAGAGTTGTAGTCCCTAGGAGCAGTGCAATGGAATCCCTGCGAAGGATCGGTCACATTATATGGGTTGCAATAGGGTCCATTTTTGATAGGATTTTCCAGGCCTTTGATAGTCTGGCCTCCGAGCAGATTGTCCACAGATCGGTTTTCCATACACAGGACGACGACATTCTTAATTTTGGACCTCAAGTTCTTGATAGAAGAGGCGGAATGAGCCTGATAATGATTGGCAGGGATAGCTGAGGCAGCACTGGCAAGGGCCAAAAGACCAAGAAGAGCGCTGGGGTGCATTTTGTGTAGAATTGTTTTAGTTCGTGCGCTGCTTGTTGACCACCAGAAAATGCAGCTGCTTTATACCTCTGACTCGTGACGAAGACCATTCCTACAGTTGCATAACCTGCTCCCACGTGGGAATCATGGCATATCAATTGGAGCAGAGTATTTTTGAGAAGTCGCGGTACAGTCATGGACGATGCCTTGATTGGGAGTAGAAACATCACGGAAAGAACAATAGGCGAAGACAATTGTCCTCTGTTAAAGATCTGAAAGAATCAAAGATAGCCAATATCTCCAATGGTATTTGAATAAGCGTGCACGAGGTGCAACTGAAAGTCGACAAGGAATTGGGAATCATGCGGGGTTCAGCGCTACTGCCACTCGGGGGGAAATACTCGGACGATCTCAATCACTCGATGCCACCAAAACAGTCTAGAAGCATATATGCAGGACACTAGTATCCGCCCATGGACATATTGACAGGAGGTATCTGCACGAATCTCGGTCTGGTTGGTCAAAGTGCACTAACCGACTGGGGAAGTGGCTAAGCTTTTATTTCGGCACATTCCGCAGGTCGTCCCGTTCGGAAGGATCCCGTGCTGATTGAAAAGGCCATGATTGGACAAAATGACTTGAAAACATAAGAAATATTCCGTTACTTTTGCGCATGTACTTCCAAGGTCACTGCTAAGCATGTGGGTTGTGGGTAATGTACCTATGTCGCTATCTTGTTATTACCCAATAGACAAACATTTGCTAGGTGGCTACTTAAGTGCTACAAGATAGAAATACACATGTTAATACAGGAAGCCACTATGGTGTCCTTGATGTTCTCTGTTCTCACTAAACCACCAAAATGCCCTTTGAGAATGGCACGTACACTATCGGCGCGGTAGGTCTGCTTGTGTCTTTCCCCCATAATTGTTCGGGGCTATATTTCAGATCATTACTCCCCTTAACCACTCGGCTCTCCAAGCTTTTAACGAACATGATTTACGCCGACTGGAGCTGAGTAGAGTAATTCTGAGAACTCTGGGTGGTATCTTGAAAGCAACAATTTCAATTGATAATAGCTATTCAAAATTCTAGGAAGAATTCTTTCTCAAGATAGTTATAATGCCTAGGTTATAGTTACTGTAGTACTTGAGAGAATGATATCAGCATGAGTGCTTACTTGATCTACTTTCTCTTGATACACTTGATATATTAACAAGAATAATCGGCCACCTATGCCACCTTGGAATGTCTTTTTAGCTGGTCTTTTAGATGAATGTGAAGGCGGCAAAACCCACACTTTGTGCAAGAGACTTTTCTATGTATAAGCAGTGATAACATTGTTTCTAATATTGTTTTCGTGGGTATAGGATGTCTCTTTTGAATGATGATTTCCTCCAATTGTCGACGAGGAGCGAGACCATCTAAATGTCAGGAACCGGTTTTAATAGCCTCCACAGTACATGTGTTATTCTTTTCTGCAGCGGCTACAAACTGACTCGAGAATAGTGACACCAAAGCATTGCTTAGTGATCAAAAGAAAACCATTCGCACATGACGTTAAGATGACTGGTAAATAGGTTCAGGGGATTTGCCCGTCAATTAGCGTTGGGGTTTAAAATATACTTGTCCATCTTGAAGAATATGAGCCTACATAAATCACAGAGAGTTTAACATGTTTCACTACTGAAGAAAAGGAAGAGAAAGAAATAGGCAAGTAAGCTATCTATCCACTGAGGATCCTACCTAACTAGCACATCTACCTCAAGCAGACAATGTGACCCAAGACCATGACGTAGAGTATGGTAGAGGTAAAGAACAACAGCAAGACAAGGGGGGTATTCAATTGTCGAAAACACAGCAAAAAGCAGAACAAAATAAAATAAGTGAAGGAGCAAGGACTCGACAAAGACGATGAGTCGTATTCTGTTGCAGTGCTGGCTTTCCGCGGAGACCGACCCACTGCGTATCCTCTCTCCGACATGGTTTCATTTTCTCTTCCCCGGGAATGAAAAGAAAATTGCAAGTGGGGATGGCTATTTGCCGGTGATTCTTTCCAAATATCCAGGAACCAAATCTACCATGGGCAACTTGTCATTGTAGGGAGGGTGGGTTTGTGCGATGCACACAGACCACACGGAGCATAAGTTGTTTCGGGATGGAATTCGCTGTCTTCCTCCGGATGCTGCGCTTCCCATGGATGTTAAAAATAGCAGATAGTGCCTATTGATAGACTTTGTGGCGTGCTGAGAATATTAAATCGTGTAACTGAGCAACGGGTCGATACGAAGTCGTGTAATCGGCGAGCAATGTAAAAGAATGAAACCCGAAAATTCAGGCTTTTAAAACCAGCAAAAGCAAGTTTACTTGGTGAGGAGGTTGAGATAATCAGCCACGATGAGAGTGACCATTCTGCAGATCGAGTCAGTGGGGAAAAAGTTGGGGTAAAATAATGGGGAGGACTAACGCATGAGGAGCAATCCGAACGTAGTAAGTTCCGAAGCCACGGTAGAAACGTAACCAACCCTCTTCCTTGGCAACCTTGCGCGCACAATCCACCAAGCCCTTGTAAGGAACCAATCCGGTCTTGGGGTCCTTCTGTTGCTTCTGAAGACGGGTCTTGATGAAATCGAAAGGCAGGGACAAGAAACTAGCAAAGAAACCAGCAATGGCGGAAGCGGCAAAAGTCTGATTCTGAGCGGAGAGAGAAGTGTGTTGCTTGAGCTGCTGCTTAGCCTCGGCGAAGAAAGTCAACTGACCCATGTTGAGGGCCATGGCACGGACAACCGTGGGCGAAGCACCAGCCCACAAGGCAGCGAGTCCCTCGGTGCGGGTGATACGACCGAGAGCATCAAAGACGGAACGGTAGTTCGCACGAGCCTCAGGGGCCTTCAGGCCATCGGACTGCATGCGCACGAGGGCCAAGTCGGCCGGATTTCCAATCATCGCTGCGATTCCGCCTGCTGTCAGTCCTGCCGCAGCACGCTCGGCGAAGGTTACTTTTCGGCCTGCGGCTTCGGCACGGGTATTCAGCTTCTTGATGAATGTCTCGAAGAACCCCAGGCGTGCGGTTGTGTAGACGGCTTGGCGGAGGATACCTGCGGACAAGCCGGTGTAGAGATCGAGGACTTTGCCAGAGCCGATGATATCGCGAGTAATGCCGAGGGCGGATGGGCGAGGACCAGTGCGGGCTCCTTCACCGGCGAGCTGCAGGCGCACCTTGACCATGTCGACGGGTTGAATCACGGCTGTGGCGGTCATACCGGCCAGTCCGCCGTTGAGGAAGGGCAGGGCGGCACGGGTGTACGGGTGGTGTAGGAAGTCGGTAGGAGTCTCAATGGCAGTCTTGGTTGCGTTTTGTGCAGAGACAGCAGCTGTGCTGGCAGTGTCCTTGATGGTGGATGCCATGGTGAAGTATTAAGATCCTAGATGCAGGTTAATACAATGCACGATGTATAGTCGTAGAAGGTCGAGAAACACGGGAGATGCACTAACAATAAGAGAATTCTTTCGGAAGGTTAGCAGGATCTCCTTGGTGGATTTAGAAGCCACGGGGACTGTCACGGGTGTCTTGGACCATGGTACTTACCGATGACGTAGTTGCTTTGATATGGAAGAGGTTGTTAACAGAACAGTTTGAAGGATAACAGCGAACAGAGAACAGAAAGCAAAGAGAGATTATGAGGGGAGACAAAAGTCACAGGACAGAGAATGTGCGGGGTGTTATGTTGTGTGTAGAGTCAAGTACTCTGGTACAACTATACAGGGTCAAACCGGGGACAATGGGGCCTGAGCATATTTTATATACTGAACTCTCAAGTAATCTACACAACCGTGAACTCATTCCCTGCCGGATATTATTCCCCTTCAACCGACCCTCAACCGACCCTCAACCGATGGCTACCCGCGGGTTCCCCGTCTAGGATGTATGAGACAAATTGGAGACGGGAATAATGCCTGGCACTTGCCTGGACCGCTATGGAGCGATATTCGCCAGAATCAGGCCTCTCCACCAAGGTCTAAGTGTTGGGCCAATAAAATCTACATCATTTCGATTATCAATGCACGAACGTGGACACGTCTGCACGCTATGGAGCTTGTCAAAATGCGGGGGAATAGCTTGGCAATCCTGCATTCCATGAATTTTCCCTTTAGAATATACATAAATGGAAGTCGGAAGAGAATATGGTTACCTGCTGTCTCGAATACTATCCAACACAAAAGAGACAGCAGACTGCCATTCCCTTGATCCCTTCAGGCGTACAACTACATAAATGCGGCAGATGCACTAGTGCCACGAGCTAAATTCGGAATCCCCACCAGCGCTAAACTCCTTTAGGATTCCCCACGATAACTTATCGGGATCCCGTTGATATTGATATCCCCGAGACCGCGCATACAGTCTCTCCGAGTACATCTCGGATGTCGATTACTACTTGCACTTGCTGCTACAGGTATACACTACATATCCTGTCCACGAACACAGGCCTCAAGCTATTCCCAGCACAGTCTCACTACTAGATCAATTCTACGTTGGGCACCAATTCTCTACAAACGCACGGATTAGCCGTAAATCGGACTGTGATTAAATTGTTGGGGGCCCTGTGAGTAAATCTGATCGGCTATTCCACCTTGGTAATTTTCTCCCGCTTCCCTCGGGCCACGATCAAAACTTGCTCGGACGGCAGTCCAATCGGCGGAGCATCATTTCGCTGACGCTGTGGTGGGCCCGCCCTTGCACCATCCCCTGGTCGCCGACCAATCTCATGCACAGAGATTCTAAATGATCCCCCTTTCCGTGTGTGTGGAGCTGCGGCTCTCGCTGATTGACAGAGCTAGTCTGCAAGGATTCCTCCGGTTTGGGCTTGCTTCTGCCCTCTTTCCGCCGATTACCGGCAATAACTATGTCAGGTAAGCATCTGAGGTGGATTAGCCCCCGTACCTGGTGCTACATCTGCTCCATGGTATTGGTCATTAGTGACGATTACGGACATAAGTTGTCGACTTCCAACATCATTCCAAGAGGACCGGGCAAGTCGGTAAGAACTAGCGGAGGATTGTTCTCCGGGCACCATTGTCATGTATTTGCTCCGAACCCCTGAACATGGCACGGGGAATAGACGGATCAAATTTTGGTGGGCTTAGTTTTCGAATTGCCAGGGTGAGAAGGCCAGTAAAGCAATGCAAGACTAAGCTAGGAACAGTGAATGAATACTCAAAAAAGACCCAACCTCGGATATCACTGTTCGCTTATAGTGTACAAGTGTACAACCCGCCAAGTCTATGTTCGAATCGTCAAATCTATCAGAGTCCGCCTCCGGTGCAATCCAAGTTCGGGACTTCATAGTACAGTGAAGATGAGCCCAACCAAATACCTCATGAGCATAGCCACGGACCTATCTAATGCGCACGAACGCATTCATTTTATCTACATCATCCCCCGACAAAAAAGACCTCATATTAGTCCCGGAAACCGCCGTCACAACAAACCCATCAGTTCCTTGTAAACAAAACCAACTAGCACTATGACTTCTCCAACCCTGCCAGCTGTGAAAGCCTAGGTGCCGAGTATTCTCCAAAGTATCTTCCACGGAATCCACTCCGTGCCTAGCTCGACCCTGAAGAGTTCCCACGCGGAATGTGTCCACCGAACTCAAAGCGCATCGCCGCTCCCACTTCCATCCGCGGAAAGAATTTTCGGCAAGTCGGGAACTCCACCGGCCTCAAGCCTCCATTTGAACCCACAGGCCAACCGGCATAGGATTTCGGGAACGGTCCTCCGGGAGGGAGAATTTGTTCTATTTACAAGCTTCAAGTACCCTATCTTTGACCTCTGACATCTGACCCCCTCTTGGCAACTTGAGTATTTGCATCTCTCGGGTGTCTTTGGTCACTTCACTAGTTAGATGGCCATACAAGAAGTAGAGTTAAAATAACTATCAGTTACATTGGGGTGCCTCTCGCTTTAATGATGGATGTAGACAATTATACCATTGTGTATAAATTTCCAGGTCCAAATTTGAGCAGAGAGGTCAACGCAGTTAACGGACATGAATTACTATAAGATTTCATAGCCTCGGCTTCTACTTCTAGTTTCACTCTATCACGCATTTAGATATCTGCCCATGTAGGACTCGATCTTCTCGACTGCATACATGTATTTACTGAACTCACAATTATTACTTAATGACAGTGCATGTTGCTTATTTACGCTTTACACTAAAAGAGCTTAACATGTCCTTTGTGTTCAAGCAAACGTATTCTGCAAAATGAGACAGCTAAGAAATCATTCAGAGTCCAATCATTCCAGGGATAGACAGAGTGATCAGAGAAGGTCCCTGTGGTTCCTTCTCAACGTGGCAATTGCAGCGACTCTCGGAATATGGATCGTTTCTTTGGCCTCCTTGCAGGGCTGAATTTGAGAAAGTTTCGTAGCTAAGTCAACCATAAATTCCCCAGTGCCTTTATGCAAGTCCGGAAATTGAAACCTGAAAACCTCGTGGGAAGCGGCAACGAAATCGCATAGCGCGTGGCGAGCAGGATCCATCACAGAACTGTCCGACTGGGGAGTGGTACCATAGATAACGCGAATCGCGCCTATCAGATAGATACCCCTTTTCGATGGTGAACTTCTGTAATCTGATAGAAAAGGCTCGAGACAATCCTTCATTTGAGCAAGGGCATAGTGGTGCAGGTCTTCAACAAGATAACGATGGGCGAATGAGTAGATCTTGGCATGTAGAACCATAGCCTCCCCCGCGTAGCTTCGACGAGTCTTCAAGGAGTCGGACTGAGCATCTAAAAAATCAATTAGTAGGCTGAGAGCCGAGTTGTTGAAAGTTCAGTGGATTCACTGTGTTCAGCAGAGGATGGTGCTGGTTTTTGTGGCGTTGGGTCCTCTTTGCTAGAATCCAATTCCCATGGGACAATGTACTTCTGAGCATAGCAAAACTTCAGGGCACAGTCGACGGTTTCTTCGTCGAAATCGGACCAGTCCAGTGTGTCTTGTCCGGCAGTCTTCCATGGACCAGTCACTCTGGCGGTCAATGCAGATTTACCTTGTATCAAAGCACCGGAATGGACATAGAAGATGGCCTTGCTTTCACCCACAATGGCCCTGATCGGGGTTTCCCTGTAAAAGCTTTTCGGTCATCAGCGCCTGAATGAGGTAAAGGAAGACATGGCTTTGATACCTATGGAATGGTTCCTCTTTGACTAAGCTCATAGTGAATGTCACGCAGTGTTTGTGGAAAGATTGAGGAACGAAGATGGCGGGTGTAAATAAAAATAGTGGAAAGTAGGAGGAGAGTTCGGATAATCAATAGGTCTGCACCGTGTGATCACTAAGGTCTCTGCTGAGGTCCGTGGTACCAAGAAGGATCCGTTGTAATTTGTTTGCGGTCAACTGAAGGCTATGAAGAGTGTCCTTAGTAGGATAAATTAAGGGCTTGAACGAGATGGTGAAGGAGTGATATTTGAATCGAGTGAGAAGTAGTGCTTGAATGAGATGTGATGGCTCGGGAGTTGAAACCGTAGTAAACTAGGACTACAGAGATAGGGTTTGTATATAAAAAGTGACGACACGACTTTTCGTAACATAGCATCAATCCTCAGAATCAAATCCCACTGGTAATCTTTCCATGAATCAGGATAATGTAAGGGAATACGCAGTCAGAATTGAAAGCAAGGTCATTAATTATAGGTATGATTGGAAAGGCAAAGGAAGCTAGACTCAGTGGAAGACAGCTCGTTGGCTTTAATTATATGGCTTGAAGGATAATAATAAAGATACACCCACTATGTAGATTATTTACAAAGCATAAAATAGTAAAGAACACAAGAGAATGACCGTTATTGGATTATTTATTGACAATGGGGGCTTTGTTGTTAGGGTGCAATGTTTTACACTAAACCTCCTAGAAGTCTTGAATAGTTGAGTTTCTTATATCATTATTCGTATATAATGTTCACATATATTTATAGAGTTGACTTGGAGATATTTATGTGTGAGGAGTCCCTGAGCGAGATATAATTATAATCTGATGTTTTACTTACTATAGAGACCATCCATCCGTGGATGGTCCATTTGCTTGCCCCGTTTACCTGGTCCATTTAGGAAGGAACGATCTCGAGAAAACACATGTTTCTTAACCGGTGATATTCGATTTAAGGCACCCTGCCTCTTCGTCTTCTCTTCCTTCCCCAACACCCGTCCTATGCCTATCACCGTCAACGTTACAAAATGAATCCGAATACATCCAAAACCAAAGGTTATTTTCAGTCTTGGAGCTACCTAGTGTTTTATTCAAAGCTGACGCTGATCTTCTTTGTCTAGGACCTTCAAAGAAAGGCCATACGTCCTGGCATACTTATACACTTGGAAGTTTATATAGTTCGCAGCCACACAGTTGACAAGCACGCATCGGGCTTGATCGGGTTTCAGTATAGGAGATGATGTGCTTGTGTGTGGCCTGTGGGCTTGGTATCGCCTTGATGGTGTCAAGCTGGTTCAAACTCCACGACTTGCACTGTGGAAGATGGCTCCGCCAAACAACCCGACTGCCAGTTTTTGTCGAAAAGACGTCCTCGAGATCGAACGAAAGATTGGCCTTCAGTTGTCGTAGAGACAGACTTTTCGGAGTCACCCTCCAAGTTAAGGTCAGATGTCATTTCCATCTGTTCGATGGGTCTAGTGGGAGCTTTCTGGCGGAAATCACTAAGGCTCTCTCAGCTATGGTTGTCCGACAGGGTAGGGAAGATCTCGCTAAACAATCACTTGCGCTGTCGGTACAGATGCAGCCTGAAAATCTGCTCAATACTGCCCACCAAGAATCTCTTCCTTCATTCCCGCTCTCTCCGTCAACTGAAGTCGAGACTCGATCCATGAATAGCTCGAGACAATGCCTTAATCACAAATCCGGGATCGAAATTGTTTGGCTTAAGGGGTGGCCACCAAGACTTGCCTGTCGGTGGGTTGTCTCAAATTATCGGCGATCAACTAATGATGCCTGCATCCTCTCTGAGGGGAGATATGAAGGTGGCAGAAATCAAGACATCCCAACTGCTGACGGATAGTGAGTCGATCCTCCAGCACGTCTATTACTGGCACCATCGAACCGGAGACTCCCACAATCAGAGAGCTACATCCGCAAAGGACAGGGACAATCCCTACAAATCAGTTCGTCCGTCAGTGAGGAAAGTCTGCCGGAATACCCAGTTGATCAAAGCGTGGAACCAAGCCTGGAAAATCCGGCCGCCCATATTTCGTTTTACCAGCTCCCTCAACGTCTGCAGGACGGAAGATACACTGGGCCGGGAAAAGGATGGTTGGGCCTGCCTGTGGGTTTTTACATGAATGACCCATTCGAATTTACAGAAGATGATACGCTGGACGACCGTCTGCCATACTATCGCGTGGTTTTCGCCAATTTCACTACGCGCGTCACGATCCGATGGAACATGGGGTCGGTGAACATTCAAGGAAATGCTCCCACATCGATCAACAAGAAGAGGGTTCCAGCTCCCAGCTGTACAATGATCAATGTCAGCTTCTTCCGAGAGTATTCAATTCTGCCACGCATTCGCGGGCGGGAAGTGACCGTCTACCTGTACACATGGATGAGATCGAAGTGGAACATGGGGGGGTGGCCTTGAATCTCCCAACCTTGAAAATGTGTGTGCAGTCACCGAGCTCGCTAACACCTGGTATTAACGCACTACGAGTTCTTCTGGCAGTTGCTACACAGCTCCTTCATACTCTAGTGGCTAGTCAATGTCTAGGAATTGAGGCAACTTTGGGGTCCCTTTCCATGTGCATTCACCGTACGGTGCGACAGTAGCAGCAATAATCCATAATTTAGCTTATAATCAGCAATGCGTGGGACTGGTGATAAAGTTAAAGAGCTATCAAAGTCAGGTAAAGGGGTGTAGGTAGGTTTTACCGAGCATTGATGTTCTAACTTCTCACAGCACTTGGTAATTCTAAGAAGCAAGCTATTCAAACGCCGACTCCCATATTCTGTCATCCGAAGGCCAAAGCTCCGACGGTGTCATCGCCGTGAGCATCGGGTAAAGTTCCGTGATGACAGACTCCAAGGCAACTCTGAAGTAGCCGGGATATTCTCCATTTTCGACCTGAATCTCATGGTCGAATGACAAATCCAATGCATATATCCAGGGCTTATTGGTTGCCATAGAGTCTATCACATCTGAATCGACAAATAGACACATACCAGTATCAAGTCCTGGGGCTATGCCTTCACTCTCCCCATACCCACAGAATGCCCTACCGCGATAGTTAGTAAAGAGCCACCACACCCCTGATCGTAAGAAAATATTGTAGGAATAACCATCTTACTCTAGAATCTGTTGATGGGTGGCACGATCCAAGTCCTCGTCCAAATAGATTGGCAAGAGGCATTTATCTTCGATTTTCTTCCCCCCGCTAGCGCCCTCAATCGAGGCGTCTATTATGCGATTGAACTCTTTATGCCACTCCTCCCAGCGTTGTTCGCTCGAGTAATCGGTTCGAAACACGATATATCCAAAATCTTCGAATCCTCCTCTTTCGACTACCTCCACAACTGGGTCATCATTCGCTTCAAAAAGTGGCAACCCGGGTGCAGGTGGTAGACCCAGCTCTGCGCGTATTTTTCGTCTATGTTCGTTATGATTTGCACGGCTGATCACTAGATGGACTGGAACATTCTCAATCGGAATTAAATTCTCGTCAATCTCGCGGATTTTCTAGATTATTTGAACGAACGTTAGCAATTTTATTTTTTTCTTGTGTTTGGTAGAAGAAACATCAAATGTTCGGTTGCGCCACTTACTTCTTCTGGTATTTCGCGTAGATCATCGACTGTAGCAGTTTGAAGTCGCTCCAAGGTCCATCCTGGCGGTATATATGACATTTTAGGTGCTTGTGTGGATGGTTGAGAATTGGAGAACTCTGAAATAAGAAAGCAAGAAGGTGAGAAGTGAAGTTGCGAAAGAAATGCCAAGGCAGAAGCGCTACCTGAGATAGTCACGGGTCTAGGCAGCATTGTATATCTCCAAAAAAGGAGCAGGCTAATTCTCCGTTCAAAGTCTTGGCATTTTATTTAAAAGTTGCAAAAAAAGGAATTCAAGTCAGTCTGGAAACGTATGATTGTATTGACTATCATGTAAGAAATTGCTTCGTTAAAATATCACTACATAACTCCATTCAGCCAGTCAAATTGATGGCAAAAATAAAAAGAAAAGCACCCAAATCGGGGGGAGATCAAAGCATATCCATCGCTCGTCCCGATACAAGCGGCAGACGTCGGCGAGAGGATCCAAAGATCATCGCCAAAAAAAAAGCAGCACGCCATGCAAATGACTTATTCATCCTGTTTGGGAGAACAAGAAACAAGGAGAAAAAGAGATTTTTGACCATCGCTCGAACTCTCTAAACCTGGGGAGCAGCGGCGATGACATCGGGAGTGGCCTCGTCGGAGTACTTCTTGAAGTTCTCGTTGAAGAGGACAGCAAGCTTGGTAACCTCGTCCTTGAAGGAAGTGGAGGCGGTCCAGCTCTTCTCGGGGTTGAGAAGCTCACTGGGGACACCGGCACAAGAGGTAGGAACGGGCAGGTTGAAGGTAGCGTAGTTCTCGTACTCAGCCTTGGCGAGCTCGCCGTTGTGGATGGAGTCCAAGATGGCACGGGTGTACTTGAGAGGGCAACGCTTGCCGCCAGTGGTGGCACCGGCACCAACCCAACCGGTGTTAAGGAGCCAGGCGTTGACCTTGTGCTGCTTCATCTTCTCGGCCAACATGTGGGCGTAGCGCATGGGGTGAAGAGCCAGGAAGGGCTGAGCGAAGCAAGTCGAGAAAGTAGCCTGGGGCTCGGTGATACCATCCTCGGTACCGGCCATCTTGGAGGTGTAACCGGAGATGAAGTGGAACATGGTCTGCTCGGGGGTGAGCTTGGAGATAGGGGGCAAGACACCGCGGGCATCACAGGTGAGCAGAATGATGTTGGTGGGGTGGCTATCGCTGAGGCAGGGAATCTTGGCGTTCTCGATGTACTCAATGGGGTAGGCGCAACGGGTGTTCTCGGTAAGGGTGGCATCGTCGTAGTCGACAACACGGGAGATGGGGTCGAAAACGGTGTTCTCGAGAACGGAACCGAAGCGGATAGCGTTGAAAATATCGGGCTCCTTCTCGGCGGAGAGACCAATGCACTTGGCGTAGCAGCCACCCTCAATGTTGAAGACACCGGTGTCGGTCCAGCAGTGCTCGTCGTCACCAATCAGCTTGCGCTTGGGGTCAGCGGACAAGGTGGTCTTGCCAGTACCGGACAGACCGAAGAAGACGGTAACATCACCGTTCTCACCCTCATTGGCAGAAGAGTGAAGAGTCAGGACGTTGTGCTTGACAGGCATCTCGTAGTAGAGAACGGTGAAGACACCCTTCTTCATCTCACCAGCGTACTCGGTACCAAGGATAACCATCTCCTTATCGGCAAAGTTGATGGCCACGGAGGTAGCGGAAGTCATACCCTCAGTGAACCGGTTGGCGGGGAAAGAGCCAGCGTTGTAGATGACATAGTCGGGGTGGAAGTGGTCGAGCTCCTCACGCTTGGGGCGGATCAGCATGTTGCGCATGAAAAGAGCGTGGTAGGCGCGAGCGCAGACAACGCGAACGCTGATGCGGTAACGCTCATCCCAGCCGGCGTAACCATCGATAACATAGATTCGGTTACGGGTGTTCAGGTAGTCGACAGCACGCTCACGGTTGATACGCCAGACCTGTGGGGAGCATGTTAGTCACCAGCCTTATGATTTGACGTCATGCACGTGATAGCCTCGGGCGAAGGGCGGGGATAGCGGAGCCTCAACTGAAAGCCTGAAAGCCGAGGGTCATGGGGGGGCAAAAAAGAGGCAAAAAAACGGGCAAAAGGAAAGAGTCTCAAAAAGAGAGGGAATGAGGTATATTTCGGCGGAGAAGGCATTCCAATGGGTTGCACTAAGTTCCGCGCCGAAAAGCTTGACCTCCCGATGCATATGCAAGGGATCCAAGTGGGTGCCATCTGCAAGGGTGTATGCTCCAACATCGACAATGAAACATCCAGTAAATAGCGCATGAAGAATCAAAAAAATGTGACTTACATCGAGTGTCATGGGCTTGTTGACGGGTCCCCACCAGATATCGTTCTCTGAGGAAGCTTCTTGTACAATACGCTTGTCGGAGGGGGAACGGCCAGTCTTAGCACCGGAGTAGGCGCTCAAAGCACCACTGGATGTGACAGCAGTACCAGTCTCGTAGACAAGAGCATCTTCGTAAAGGGCAGGAACAGAGGGGTTGGCAATCTAAATCATGTTAGGCAATGAAGCAAGACAAAAAGAGGCATAGACATAGTGATCAAATGTCAAGCGCAAGGGTGGTGAGGTCTTACAATAGAGACTCGGTCGTAGTCAATGTGAGCAGTCTCGTGAAGTTCCTCCTCAAGCTCGGTGTGACCCTTGCTAGGCCTAAGTGAAGACAGTTAGAGATGACGAGGTAAGGACAGTGAGGTGAGAAGGCAACATACTGAACACCAGCAGGGTGCAGCGCAGTGCGATTCACAGATGTGGCAACCATTGTTCTGAGTGAAGTGGAATGATAGTTATTGTTGCGTTGTTTCGCGATTTGTTGTTGAGTGAAGTCTGTAGCCAGAGGACCAAGAGAATCGGAGCGGCCGAGGGGTATATAATCTTTTCCAGAGGAGGCCATAGTCACAATCGGTCTTGGTATGAAGGAGGTTCTCGTGCACTTTCGGTAGTGTTTCTCCACAGTTCCACGGGTGATGTCGGGGCTGAACGCCGAGCTGAAGCGGACACGCGGTTGGTGATGTGGATGAAGCGCTGTGGGTTGCAAATACCTAAAAGGCGCAGTCCGACTTGACCCGAATGGTGTAAATGGACGAACTTAATTCGGAACGATAGGACACTATGACCGAGCAAGCGAAGAGCGATAGGAGGTCTAGAATCAAAAAATAACTCATTGAATTTTTAAGTACGGAGTAGTTTACAAGAAGAAGTTGATTAGTCCAGTTCATGGTTTCTTTTATGCTGGCTTTGACGGTTGCGGCAACGCCCAGTCTGCCTACAACACAGGTTAACTTTATCATTTCGTCAATCTTCTCAAAATTGGAATTGGATCTTGTGAAAATGAGATTTTTATTCTCTCAAAGTCTAGGGTATCAGCCACGGACGACACCTGAGCAGGAATGACGCGTAATGACTTCATGAGATCTATATGGTTCTTAAAATTGTCATAGTCTGGCCCATCAAGGCAGAATCGCGGGGAGCTGACATAAGATTGTCGATCAACCCCTTGACCCTTCAAGATTTCAGATCCCTCCTGTTTTCGGCTTGCATCAACCCGAACTGATGTCGGAATGTGTTGCGGGAAAACAAAAAAAGAACAGAAATCTCCCTTTGAGCCCGGGTGACGACAAAGTTCGGCTGCAAAGTCGGAACAATTTGGCTGGGAGCAGGATTTAGCAAATAACGGCGTTTAGCCAACCGAGGATGATGCACATGCATCCATCGATCGCGGCGGCGGGGACCAATTAAAATCCCTGTATATCCACTTTGTAGGCTGGTCGGGTGGGGAGAAGACATTGCCCGCTGGGTCCTAGGCCCTATTTTTACTGGCTTTTGCTGAACGGCGATGATCGCTCGTTGTGGTTGTGCAATAGGATCAACCACAGCCTCCGAGGGGTACCTGGGTCTCCATACTCCAAGTCCAAGCCCTAGGAAAGAAAATACCTATTACGTCCCAACGCCGAAAGCTATGGCCTGGGCCTCGGACTTTGAAGTATGAGTCCTAAATAATATCGCAAATGGGCGGTCTGTCATGATTGTGTGAGTTTCTATCGGTCGCCGTCGCCGTCGCCGTCGCCGTCGCCTCTCGGGATGTCAAGTTCTTTAGGTGTGGCTTGTGCAATACAGCCAACCCCAGATCCTTCACGGTGGTGGATCCCGAACCGGCCACGGCCTCGGGAACGTGAGATTTTTCTTTTTCTTTTTTTTCTTTTTCTTATTTTTCTTATTTTTTCACCGTCAAATTTCACCCGGTGCTATTCTTCGTGAAACATTTACTTATTTTTGCGCGATTTGTTTCATCTTACGTGGTAACTTCTCTTTCTCAACCCTGCTGATCGTGTTCTTTCTTCCTTGCGTGTGACACGAATATCTGGAACTATGTAACAAGTTTGAGGCTTTTTTGTTCAAACCCTGAAGGAGTAAGGGCTAGTGGAGAAAGGAGGTCCCCCTGTCTCCTCCACAAAGCGGAATATGTTTAGACATAGCCGTGATCTTCAGTCATTATTGAATCTATTCACGCATTCCGGGAACTTGCTTTACCCTTTTTCGTTCACACCCGTCACATTTTCTTCTTTCTGTCCGTTATTCGGATCAACATTCACCAACTTGACTAGCACGCAACTAGGAGATTCTCGGTCCTTGATATCAACCACAGCCAATCATTTCTGAAACTTAGCTTCCTAATTTACCCGTTGTGATTTGGTCCTTGTCTTTAATTCGAGTACGGAGTAAATCTATCTAAAATATCTGCCCAACCAGCGCCGATTGTTTGAAAACGGCCTGGGCCGATTTAAATTGGACAAAGATTGACTTGTTTCCTATTTTTCCCGAGACTGACCCCAGCAGCTGCATGTCATTGTTGATATGATTAACAACTCTGTACTTCATTTTACAGATCACAAAAGTAGGTTCAACTAAAATGTGAGACTAGCCTAAGAAATCATAACAACTAGACTCATTCCCAATCCCATGACTTGCCACATTGGGCAGTATTGCTCCGGCCTTGATACCTACAATTTGTTCGACGCACACTTCTTAGCGTCTTGGCTTTTAATCTGGGGAAATTGTCGCGTGGTCTTCATCCTAGCTCGAGCTGCGGATGCGGGGTATACTTTAATGAGCTACCAGTAAAGAGGCACAGAGGATTAGCCCATGACCTGCCTCGGTAATTTTTATCAAATGATGTATTTGAAGATCTAAATTGCAATTTGGTCTGCCTAACCGTGGATTACTAGTTGCCACGTCCTAGTGCATCTCTCTGAATTTGCCACTAGCATTAGCAATTGAGTCTGTCAGCAATACTGAATCAGGAACGTAAGGATCATTATATGCATTGACAGTATGCCATCAAACTCTACAACGAGATAACTTTATTGTTGTTGTATTTCACGTCTAGCGAACATCATGGGGAACGGGTACAAAAAAAGATTGCACGAAAAAAAGATGCCCTCGTCCAGGATCGAACTGGAGACCTTCGGATGTCAATCTTGTTACCAAGAATGTCATATGAAAGGATATGAGACCGACGTCATGACCAAACTAGACCACGAAGGCTGAACCGAATTGTTAATTAGACCACTCGGAGTTATTATTATGAGAAACACTGCCGTTGATACAAGTTCAACAATTGCATGGCCAACAGTCGGGAATAGTTTTCCAACGACCGCACAAACCGCTGTAGGTGTCGGAAATTTTTTATTCCTAGTGGGTTACGGGAGAGTTGTGTTGTTAGAGGGCCCCAACACCTAAGATCGACGAAAAACAGAATTTAGGGGTGGTGTAAATAGCTTCATGTTTCAGGCTGTTAAGGCGTTGCAGGTATTCTAATTTTCTGCCAGTCTGAATTCAAGCCAATTCAGGCATAAATCTCAATAAATCAGGCATCCGACTAGACCTCTGCAGAGCCCACAAAGCCTACTGTACCTTTATGGGCCCCTTAAATGGGCCCCAAACAGTACAAATATACCGAGAATTCAGAAGCTGAACCCCTTCATAGGGTTTTTAAAATTACCCTTTGTTTTACCCCCGTTTCTGGGTCTTGTTCTAAAGGTAATATTTTATTCATTTGAATGATTTAGAATCCATTACTAGTTGCCTCTCTATATCACGTCTAAAAACATTAAAAACGCGTTTATTTATAATTTTTAAAAATTATGCAGGTTTGCTAGAAAGTAGTAGCAGTACTCCTGCACAGTTCGTAGATATATATATCCAAAATCAAAATATCAACTTTTACCTTTTCCGCGATATCCTAACCCTCACCGGTCGGATTTTATTTAAAATTGAAACGTATACTTATATAGCTAGTATAAACCTAGATTCTAGAGTTGAACTTCATACGATTAGTAAAAGGGTTAGAATACAATATTGTACAGCGATTACAAGATGCCGGCTGAACCCCATTAATGGGGCTTGGGCCCATCTATGGGTTGTGCAGAGCTCAACATCCGACTGTGGGCAGCTCTGCACCTTCGTAGTTACTCCCGTACTTTACATCATGTTTCGGTTTTGAACTGTAAAAACTTCAAAAGGACAAGAGCTATAATTCTATGTATTACTACTGATCCAAAAATGCCCATGCACCGCCTTATAGTCATCTCAACTCAAGCGTCACAACCTAGGCAAGACTCCACTCCTGAACTGTTACAAATTGGCGCGAAACCTGAATCCCTCGCAGCGTGGAAGATTGTACATGATAAGAAACAAGATCAGACCCACTACATTACAAATGGCTAAAGTTATGCTTGTTTTTCGCTACAGTTAGCCACAAAAGCGATTTGAAAACAGCTTAGCGTTCCACTCTTAAGCATATGCCGAATCTGTTCAAGCTGTGACAGCTTTAGGATTGACGGCATCCTTAGTTGGTTATGGACGTGGTTCCATAGTGGAGGGGGATTCCGTGATCCTGATGTCTTTCAAAGCCCATAATTGAACTCGACGCCCAACAGCAGCCAAGAGACTTGGTATATAGCTATCTCTGGTGGTGTTCACAATGCCGGCCCTTGCCAGAACCCTTAACGTCAACATGATGCAGGCTTCCTATAACGGGAGTATCTTGAGCAGTGGTGGAAGCAGTCTGTCAATAACTTCTGGGGTAATGGTTACTGGGCCGGAGGATGGGCTTTCAACTTGAAGGCTGGCAATATTTTCTAGCTTAAACAGCGAGGGATACAACGGCAATAGAGATTTAATCGTGACACTCGTCACCGAGGGTTTGGAGACACGCGTTATACCCAGAGTTACTTCCATCTTTGACATATTGTTGGTAGTAGGGAATATCACTAACGGTAACTCTCTCACTTTCACTCTTACTATGGTAGATGCACTTAGCTAGGGCTCATAATAATATGTAGTCACTGGAAAGATCCTACCGGCGATCTCTAAAGCTTCTGCTAAGAGCGGTGTACTCGATCGCCTAGTCTCTCACATGTCCAGCTTACTAGAGGCCTGTTCTAGCTAACCACTAGCTTCCCCACGCCTTAGTAAAGTTTGATCGGAGCTCTTCTATTTCCACATAAGCTAAATGTCTCAACGCTTTTCGACATTATAGATAACAGGCTTCCGCGTGAGCCAGGTTCTTCTTAGCGCGTACCTCGCGAGTGAAACAGCCCATAGGAATTATAGTGGCTAGAGACACCTATGATACTCTAACATCCGGTTCTTCCTTTATCGAGGCAGGACAGAAATTGTCCGGAGCTAGATACGTAGCGTTCAAGACCTCGACATCGAGCTAGTTCTTAATTCTAACAGAGAAAATTCCTTTCCTTAGCTCGTCCCATGAGCCCGACTATATATTACCAATTCTTCAACAACTCCGTCATCATCGACCGTATCAACACTAAAGCCGTAGCAAAAATTCCAGATAGAATTAGCAACGACAAGGAAGCAGGTCGCCGACGCCTTTTCAATATCGCGTAGAATGAAGTTGTAAATACCTTGGAGCTGACTATCGTGGTTGAAAATGGTGTTTTGGAAGTTTTTGCCCATAGACCGCCTTTCCTGAGTGCCCAGGCACAATAAGTACGTCCACTGTCGTCAATTAGCATAGCTAACTAACTTCCTATACAGGCCCTGGTGTGCAAACTCGACTGATACTAGCTTCTCCCACAACGGCGTGGGAGATGTTTCCTTTGAAAATGTGACAGTCTTTGAGGGCCTGTGCAACTCTTGGCCTCAGAGATGAACGTGAGCTTAGTATACATATAAAGTGCTAAGCGCCGTAATAAGCTCAATATAAGTGTTTGTAAATATCTTGAAGAACGGGGCTTACTAGACGCTTCCACCCTGAAACCAATGCCACTAAGTCAATACCAAAAGTAACTTTTATTTTCTACGGCCAACTGTGCGGTATTCCAACCGCCAATATATAAAAATGTCTCAAGCATCTACCACTCTTGAACTTTGCCGCTGTTGAGGATGACCTTGCCACCGTACTGCTGCTTAGTTCCATTGACAATCAAATCAACCATACCGCTGGTTGACTTGTCAACGGTGTCAGGTGCTGATTCTAAACCCCACCTTTTCGCGACTCCGTTTCCCATATCGGTCTGCACCCAACCAGAGTCCAATACAAAGGTATTAAGCCACTTATCTTCGGAGTTGTTTCGAACACCGTACCATGGGAGAATGGACTTAGAAGCACCGTATGCTGCGCTAGGAACGGGAGGCTGGCAGCTAGAGAGCGGGTTAGGGTGATTTATAGAAACGAGATAGAAATCATGTAGATAGAGGAAAATTTAATCGCGTTGGATTAAGATAAGGGATTCCTTACCCTAAGCCTCCAGCTCTAGAGCCTATGATAGAATAGACAGGTTTGCTAATCGACTTTCCAAGTAGAGGACGAGTGGCTTGGTCGAGAAAGACAACGCTGAGAATATTCACTTCGATATTCTCGAGGGCGTTGGCGCGTTTGAAATCTTTCACAAGGGCATACACTTTAGCGATGCCGGCATTGGTAACAGCGTTGCCAACATGATCATCGCCCTTGTTGATGGCCTATTTGACAGCCTCGAATGCGGACTGCTCAATACCGGCGTCATACTTGACTACAATAATCCTGCTGCCTTCGCCCGTGGAAAGCTGGGATAGATCCTTAGCAGTTGGGTGTGCTGGATCACGGACCGCGGCAACGACAGCCTGCCGGTGGCTAGATCAGCTCCTGATGAATGAAGGTCACTTGAGAGAAGTGAATCACGTAGTTCGGTTTAGCCATTAAAAGCTTTAATAACCCGAAGCCTAATCCGCGGTTGGCACCCGTAACGGAGGCAATAGTAGGAGTCATGATCGGGTTATATAGATAGTAAGAGCCTACAAAAGTAGAGAATCGAACCAAGGTCAAATAGAGTGTTGATATAAACTGGCAGGCAAATAGATTTAAGAGTAGCCTTTAAATATGTCTCTTACGCTAGTAATGGTCTGATGGGGAATGTCGATTATCAATCTCGCTATAGTGCTTCGATTATAATTGCAAGAAGGGGCAGCGTTAGGATAATAAAACACCCCTACCTCTTATTCCTCCAGTCGTTCTGACCAGACCAAGGTCATAATATAATCAGGGAAGAATGAGGCGTATAGGGCCACGCCGAAAGGTAGACGTAGACTGAGATACTATCGAGCACCGCTTTTCTAAAACTTTAAAACCAGCTAACTTTTATGCAATTGGTAGACTAATCGAGTTATTGGATCATAACTGTGGAATAACCAAAAGTAGCAACGTAATTCCCGGTCGACCGGCCACCCTCACGTAAACGCGTCAATTTATTAGACTCCCTTCTTCAAACACCCACTATGCACCAATACGTACTTATCCTCCCGAATTTTAATTAAGCAAGAAGGCAAGCACTTATTAGCTATTTAGGCTATTCAAAAAAAAGTCGCCCCTCCAGTTCAAGAAGCAACACGTCTTTTTAATGTACCCCGTGCAACGCTCCGCCGCCGCCTCGCTAGTGCTACAACCCGCGTCGAAACTCGAGCGAATGGTTGAAAATGACAAAAATTGAGAAGGAAGCACTTCAAAAATGCATACTCTCAATGGATTCTCGCGGAATAGCACCTTGGCCCTCTACAGTACGAGAAATGGCAGACTTACCACTTGCGGTGATGACATTCGTCTTCGTGTTGATCCATATACGAGTCAAACTCGGCGCGTTGCGCAATTGGTAGCCTTTCAAGACAGAGTCTGTCGTCTCACCCATATGGTCAATGCGTGGCCTACGAAGGTCTAGAATCTTCTTTTCGCTCTCCCCCTGTTGAGGGAGATGGCCTGAACTCTTGTGATCTTGTTGTTTCCTTGAACAGCAGGAGCGGGGCAAACTTCTTTTGTGGTCCCTAACATTCGTTAAGGACCACATTGGTGTGGTCCCTAGCGAATGATAGGGCCTAATATATATACCGCTGCAGGTGACAAACAGACGTTCTGTTTGTCCTTATGATCTTTTGGCCTAGCGGTTAAATGCTCTTATGTAATCACTTAGGTGTAGCGGCCTAAGTAAACCTGCCGTCCCGGCAGGATTACATTGGGGTACGATGTCAGTCACGTGATGCCATCATATCCTCCCCTCCTTTCTTGGCAGTCGTTAGCTTCTTACACTTGTAAACAACAGATTGAATTGGCCTATGTATTCGACACGTAAGGTCTCTAGGGTTCTAGAATGTTAATCCAAGGGAACAAGCCAAACAGACGGATGCCTGCTCGTTTCGGGACGTGACAAGACAAAGAGCTTCAAGGCTAAATTTGAAATCATGCTTAGTACGTGCAGATTTTTAATCAAGCGCGAGTGTCGGCACTTGAGGCACATTTCCTAGTAACTTCGAGGCACGGAATTATGCATGAAATCGTCGAAACGTAGCACCGTCTGCATCGCAGATAGCACGGACTGCTGGCCACAGCACACGTTCCATACCGGGGTTTCGCAATGGTCAGCCACTGATTCAGGCCATTCTTATCGATCTAGCAAGTGCCATCGCACTAAAATTCTTGTGCAGGCACCGTGAGCTGAGCTTGCATTGGTAATCCGGATAATTCAGCCTTCATCAGTATAGCGCGCTTGTCAACAAGTCACAAATAAGTCTCCGTGGGGGCCGAAGCTAACCCTTTGGAGCCACCAGTCATATTTTGGAGTGAGCACTATTAGCCCGAGCCCGAAGTATCGGCCGATCATCGTCATCTACAAAAACCTTGAATGCCCACGCTGCAATTCATACCAATCTTTTAATCGATACCGCATTGGGAATCATCCGCAATGTCTATTCCTTCAAGCTCAAAACTCGACGGCTTCGAGATCATCCAGCACGACTACAAATACATTGGCGACCACGGTATTCGTGTTGATATATTGACCCCGAGAACCAATCATGTCGGTCCCAGACCTCTTATCATTCGAATTCATGGCGGTGGCTTGGTGAGTGCGCCTTCTCAGCCCCTGTCAATGGTAGGCTATGATCCTAACAAGCACTGTAGATGATGGGTGACTCGCTCTTCATGGACTGGTGGCCTCAATGGATCTCCGATCTAGCCCTTCAGAAAGGAGCCGTCATTGTGAGCCCCAACTACCGCCTCCTGCCAGAAGCCACTGGCGCCGAAATCTATACCGATATCGAAGATCTTTGGACCTGGTTGCACTCAGCGGAGTTTGTGGATCTGCTGGCGAACCAGTCAACGCCGACCACCGTCGACCTAAGCCGTATCCTTGTATCAGGGGACTCCGCTGGCGGCCTCATCGGTCTCTATCTCGCACTCGCCCACCCAACAGAGATTCGCTCCGCGGCTGTCGCATATCCTTTCGTGGATCCCAGCTCAGAAGCATTCAGCTCACCCCGTGCCAAGCCTCCATTTAACAACTTAGTCCCGGAATCTGTAGTCCAGGAGAGCATGAAAGCTGTTGTTTTGGATACTGCCAAATCTTCAATCATTACGCCTGATAGCTTGAGCTTCATGCTTGCTACCATTCAGCATGGGGCTATCACCAGCATGTACGAACGTGGATCGAAGGACGTCCCACGCGAGGTACTCTATCCTATGAGGCGACTTGAGCAGCCGAACTTCGAGATACCGCAGGGTGGTATTGCTGTAATTCATGGTCGTCAGGATACTGTCGTTCCTCTTGGTGATGTTGAGAAATTTATTGCTCGCGCAAATGAAGTCACAAAAGATCTTCCCGGAAACGAGAAAATTACTCTTACGGTGCAGGACGGAGAGCATGGGTTCGATGCAACAACTTCCTACAAAGAGCCGTGGCTGAGGGAGGCGATAAAGTCTGTTGTGGATGCCTGGCTAGAGTGATGTGAGATTTATCAAGAAGCCTTACGACGTACGAGAATTAGTACATTGTCCTTTGAAGATCAGTACTTTTAGGGATAGATACAGTTAGAGTATGGTTTATAGGAGTCTAGGGCACAGATGACGATTGGGAGAGGGCGGGACATTGTGGAGGTAAAAGATGGGTGAAATGAACTTGTAAAGAGCTTTTTTTCTCAATGAGATGGAAATTTGAATTAGGAAGCCTTTAAATGAGCCGAAATTCTCTGTATTTATTTACCTCATAGCTCGGAGTCTGACAAACTAGATGCGGCTCGGGAACGGAGACTACAGAGCCCCCAGTGTCAGTTTTAGGCCTAGCGGCACACATATTATTGACTTGGGACTTTTACTCCGTACAATCATACAGAATCTAGTCCGATATATAGATGCCTGATATTCATAAGATAGATTCAAGACAACTGCCCAATATGGATATAGAGATAACTTAAGTTAAGCTTTAATGCTTGGCTCCACCTGCGCCAAATGGTTGCTCCCGAGGTCGGCAGCCTGTCCAGACGTCATAAGTCAATCAACTTTACTGCGCTTTTGATAATGTTACATGGTGCCGCTTTACCGGTTGGGCAAGATTGACAGGGATTACCGGGCACCTGCATTCAGGTCCAGTGACTAGCGACTCACTTCATTCATCCTCAGAAGCATCACATATCAAATCTCTCGGCCATTCCACAAAGAAAAAAGAGTCTGTCACAGTAAAATATGGCATCCAATCCACCCCCTCCATCTCGCTCCGCCCTCAGCAACAAGGCCCACCGATATCGTATGCTCTCAATCCTACTCTCCCTATTAGACCGGTACCTCTCCTGGCCACTCCCCCCAGGACCAAGCGTCGAAATCGCCATTCCGTCAAAAGTCAGCAAGTCCCCAGGATCAATCCAGCTATATTTCTTCACCGCACCCTCAAACCCCCTCTGTCCCCGCAAACAAGCCAAGCCATACCCACCCCGTCCTGTCCTCATCAACTTCCACGGCGGCGGCTACTCAATCGGCCACGCTCTGGACGATGCCCGCTGGGCAGGCACCGTGGTAAAGGCCCACCCAGATGCCGTGGTCGTAAGTGTCAACTATCGTCTAGCCCCGGAGCAACCCTTCCCCGTCGCGCTGGAAGACGGCGTCGATGCTATACTATGGCTATGGCAAGAAGCGCAGAAGTACAATCTTGACAAAACGCGCTTTGCACTCAGCGGATCCAGCGCAGGCGGGAACCTCGCTCTGGCAGTGCCATTCCGGCTGCACGAAGAATTACAGAAGAAGCGCTGGGCGTCAATAGGCGGAGAATTAGCGCTGGCTGGATTAGTGGTATTCTACCCCAGCACAGACTGGACGCGAACTCGGAAAGAGCGTGATGCGACAAATCCTGTTGCTGCGGACAAAACTATGATCTCCCCATCTATGTATAAGTTCTTTGACAATTCATACCTTCTCCCTGCGGGCCTGCCGATACGGCCGGGTACGGGTCGGGTAGATATGTCGCATCCTTATCTTTCGCCTGGTCTGGCACCTGCATCTCTGTTGCTTGCTAGCTATCCTCCTGCTGTGGCGATTTATACTTGTGGGTGGGATCAGTTGCTTGTTGAGGGGAATACGTTCCGGGAAAGGCTTAGTGGTTTCGTTGAAGAAGGGAAGATGGCGAGTATAGGCGGGTTTGTAGTTGAGGATGTTGTTCATGGATTTGATAAGAAGCCTACTTTTTGGAGGGGGAATGAAATACGTGAGAGGATGTATGGGGATGCTGCTGACCAGTTGAAAGTGATGTGGAAGAGGGATTGAGGTAAATTCGGGGCCCTGAAAGCGCCTGATATAAAAATGTTAGCATACTACCTGTGCACGCCGGGGTTTAACTACAATTGTAACATACTCTATAAATTGGTACATTTTGAGCCCTCTCAGTATCCGAAAGAGTCATCTGCAAGACGGTTGTCATGTAATAAGGATATTGAGCGCAACAAAACCTCATTAAAATCGGCACATTCTTTTGTAGGCCTCGAATTAAACGTTAGCTTACTTGCTAGTGATATGTTTATAGCCAGCCTTAGTAAGTGAAAGAATTTTACATGGAACTGGAGGATTGTCGCTGGGAGGGGCACATACAAATTGATAGAGGTGGCCAACAAATGTTAACTGAGGAAGTGTGACATTGGGAGGATGAGACGCTCGTCTCGCCTTCCACTCGCCTTTCTTGGGCTCAACATCTGTCACCTCACTAATCTTGATTATATGATATCGTCAACTACTTTAGTGTTATATATGGAAAAGTCAGCTTCAAGGTTTACCCATTTTACACCCTCATGGCCTAGGTTCTATTATTTAATCCTTCTTACAACACCAATAAGGGATAACTATTTAAAAGAGACGCTATATTCCTTTTTTTCAGAGGATATCTCAAAAGACATCAAAAAGCACGACAAGGCTACGTAAGCGGGCAACTGCTCTTGTACCGTTCTTTCCTCGTCAGATCCGTCAGTAGGACCGTTCATATTCTTTCCCCTCGGAGTCTCCATCCTCACACTTTCGATTCAAAGAGCTCATACTCCGCCATCATGCCCTTCATATCCCCCAGGGAGGCCGTGCTTACTGGCTGATGGGCTGCATTATATTTTTCATCGCCTCGGCAGTGTCCTGCCCACGAAAACACAACCTTTCTCGCAGCCATGCACCCTACCCTCTCTACGAGCAACCCGAAGGATGATAGGTGGTTCATCTCGGAATGTTTTGCTTTCAACTATTCACTCAAAGGACTGAACATGAAGCAGACGTGGTTGATTACCGTGGAATCCGCAAAGCTCGTCTACATGGAAACTCGCCCGTATGAGCCTACGACAAGGCTGTAAAAGGCTTCATCATTGCTATTAAAACCAACGGGAAATGGTGGAGCGAGGTGGTCTAAGTGAAATAAGGGCACGGCCAAACCATCCTGGGGTCTCCAGGAGAGTGTTTTTACTCAGAATATCTCTTTAGTCTAGACGTACAATCTATAGAACTATACACACATCCCACACACCTTCCAAGTTGCTCCATCTAGCTCGCGAACATCCTCGGGAGTCGATCTTCTTTATTCTGCTGGAAGCTCTCATCGACATGGGATTTGAGATCACATACTTCTGATGTGATATTGTCTTTCGTGTGTTTCTCTACGTATGTTTCAATATTTTATTTTGCTTTTTGATTATTTCCCTTCTTGAGGGCATACAAATCCCATGGGTACTTTTATTAGGTTACTTCGTATTGCTAGATTCGTACAACTTAGACCCCCATGCAAAAGTTGATTCCTTCAGGATGCTTCTTAGTTATTTCCTTTACGATAACCTGCGTAACACTTCTAATCATGTGCTTGTTTAATAAAAATGACTCTTAGCGGGGCAGTCAGGCGGGGTAGAAAAGTCAGTAATTTTGTCGCCCAACGAGGTTTTCTTCATTTCTCCCAAATCTCTGAAAATTTATCCTCAAACGAACAATCTCTTAGATCAAGGTATGTAAGAGCTATGTCTTCTTTATATCTGTTGTGAGGACCTTGGTGGTTAATAACTTTCCGTCAGATCTACTCCAATATCGACAATGAACGGACACGCTGCCTGCCCCAAGTGCGGTACCGCCGCTGACGGTGCTGGCAAGAGCTGTGGCGCCTGCGGTGCTGTATGTGGATTCTTTAGTACTTTTTTTGCGAGCTTGTACTAACCGAACTAGACCTGCCCCGTTTAAGAATTCCTCGAGTATTTTGGATGAGGGGTATCGCAGTTGGGACTATTAGCGGTGTAGTGATGGAGTCAGGATGAACCAGGGCAGGAGTTGGACATAAGTGTGTTCATAGCAATGACATGATGGCAACGATGAGAATGAACACAAATTTATACGAAAACAAAAGAAACGACGTGAAGACATTCCCCTGGAATTAAAAAAAAGATAAAAAAAAGGTGGAATATTGTTCACAGGCGAGGAACAACCATCAGGATATAGAGTGCGCAATAATAATACCTCCTTGTCTCGTTCTTCCCTTCCCCAAGCCACCAGCTAGGCCCAGGACCCCAAATCACTCAAGTAGGGGGCCACCAACCTCCCACTACATCGCAGACAGACCAACTATACACCGTTTAAACAGGTACTGCGGTCTTGCGCCACTGGGACCGAACACCGATCAAACTGCTGACGGTACCTGCGATACCGACGATGCCATCATCGAGGTCAACGACACCAATGGCCGACAAGGGCGAAGCCAGATCGCAAACATCAGAAAAGAGCTGTACCCAAGCAGCAGAGCGCTCCCTAATGAAAGCGTTAGCATACCATCCATTTCTTTTTTTGGGGATGGATGAAACAGGAGCCCGTACTTCTCAATCTTCTTAGCCTCAACAACACCCTCACCCTCCTTGCGGTCAATAGTCTTCCCCTTCTGCTGGAGACGGACGAGAGTGTAGATACCCGCCACAGCGCTGAAAATCAAACCAGCACTCCAGCAGCGGTTAGCGGACTTCTGCAGCTGCTTAGCGGAAGACAGTTTCCGAACACCAATCAAATCGATGACTATGATAGCATCGAGAGTCAGGTATCCAGCATAACCGAGCTGGCGACCGATGGCCAGGTAACGCAGGAACGGGTCCACGGGGTTCTTGTTATCGAAAGCGACAGCAGCGGCCTTGAGATGCTCGAGGAATTTGCCGATACGCATAATCTTTCGGGTCGCGCCGAACTGCTTCTTCACGGCATTGTACGGGTCGATCGCCGACTGCGGCTTGTTCGTCCGGTATAGGTACCACGCGTAGAAACGGGAGAAGTATTGGAGTGTGCGTAGGAGCTTATCGCGACCGACTGTTTGTGTGGATAGTTAGCTTTGAGTATTCGGGTGAGGGCGGGGACAGCTCCGATGGGCTTCTCGGCTGAGTTCCCGACATGGCAGAGGGTTTGTTGTTGGGGGTTTTGGTATGGTCGCGATGCAAAAGGGGAGGATTTTTTTTCTTTCGTGGACGCATAGAGGTGCAAGGATGTTGCTTTTTGGAATCTGGGGATGCTATCACGTACCAGTTGTCGCGACGAAGCGTAGCCAGTGCGCCAGCGCAGGGTGGTAGATGAGAGTGTTAGCGACCATATTTTTTTTCGTTGCCAGTGGATATGAAGGAAATGCAAATTGGAACACCTGAGGACGGAGGATGTCAGGAATCAAATGTGATAGTTCATAAGGAAGCAGGGAGTCGGTAATTGACCGGCGTATGGAGCCGGAGGACCGACCTCGGCTGATCTCGTGCGTGTGGGGAGAGATCCAGAGGTTGCGGTGTAATGGTATTTACGATTATTACAATATTCACGGTATTTGAGCTCTTATTCTGTTGAAATCTCTTGAAATCCCATACCCGCTATCCACTCGGCTTGTTCTCATTCTCCCGACATTACGTCTTTATATACGGAGTAATCTCATGCTATTCACTTTTTTTATGCTCGGCATTGTTAATAGCATTTACTTGGGCCTTGTATAGAGAGTTAATCTAGTTCTAATCTCATTCGGACACACTGTCAACACTATCCATAATGAATAGCATCAACATTCAATCCAGTGCTCTTGTTCAGTTAGATGTACTCACCAGATCCCACTCTATGCCAACCAAATGGATTACTTTTCACATGCTCTCCCGGACACCGTATCTAGAATCCCCCAGCAAGCCTCCTTCTCCTTCATGCCATATAGAGCACACTGATCCTAGGCCAGACAACATTCACCCGACCACTGTCATTGTTGTGGGACCAACCCCAACACTTTTTGCACCACACTGTATGATCTATTACAGCAAATATTCACCGAACACTTCTATGAAGTCCGGCGAGGTGTTCAGGAGTGTAGGCGCCACCAGCTGAATATATACCTTTAGCAACGTGGTAGTATTGACGATACTTGTTGTCAGCATTACTCTATCACCGAAGAGAGTGTAGAAGGGGTGACTCGGTGTTTTTTCCGCTACATCCGTGCTCTAAGAGGCGACAGTCATCCAACATTGGACGTAACATATGTATGGAAATGGACCAGCAAATCTAGAGTAAGTTCCGGGTAGAACACCGGAACATGAAGAGCGATATCCCAAGTATGTTCACAAGCATTTGGAAAGACACGAGGATACTAAACAAAACGGGAGGCAGTTTCAATGAATGTAACTTGTTTTACAAGTTGGGGTCTGGACCTCTAAAAGTACAAAGGTTGAGTTGTGGGTCATTTCTAACATTTGAAGGTCTTTTTATCTGATTATGTGGACAACATCGAGTTCCCACTCCAATTAAAATGTTTGTTAAACAAGTCAGGAATCCAGTTTCTGTCCCCTAAAAATCTTCACCGGCAGATCAATTGAGCATGCCCGTGATCCTCTCATCTATTCATGGGCCATGTCGCAGGGGCAAGAGAAGGGGTGGGATATCTCAAGTTGCAAAGGCCGAGTAGTCGCTGTCTCATCAATTGTATCTCCTAATTTGTTTTACTGAATGTACATTGTCGCGTATGGATAAAGTCGGAGTTCGTATAATTAAGCAAGGCTGGTCGAGATACAACAGCCCAAAAGGGTGAGCAAGTGTGTGTCAGGCGTAGTAGGGCCGGGATCAAATTAAACTTGGTTGCGGGTCTCGCTTTGGCGGTTCTGGGTGCCCATTTCGGAGGTATCGTAGCCATTAGACTCGAGGTAGTCGCGGAACCTAGCATCCTCGACAGTAATGGTGTCCTAATAAGAGGTGAGCATATCCCCAAGATATTCCACCTGCAAGAGTACAGACCTGGTCAATATGCGGCATCATGAAGATGGCAAGGAATGCGGCCAAAATACACAGTGAGCTGGAGACGAAGAATGGGTCCTGGCCTGCACGGGTTGGGTTGGGCGCGTTCTTTTGGATAACTGGAATCACGTAGGTGCCCACGAAAGCCCCGATCTTCCCGACAGCGGCAGCATATGAGTAGTACTGGCCACGGATAGCAGTCGCGCTGGTCTTGGCGGCGCAGAGACCGATGTTGTCGCCAGGTCCCATTTCTCCGAGAGCAGAGAAGATTCTGTTATCAAAATATTAGCATTGAAAATTGCTCAATTTTAATAACTTAGTCAACGTACCCGAACACGACAACAAAGGCTGCCACGTTTTCTGAGGTAGCAAGCCACTTGTAGCATCCGGCCATGATGAATCCAATAACACCCTGGAGTGCAACACCAATGGCAAGGGTGTGGCGAGGGCCAATCCAGTCACTCATGAAGGCTCCGAGGGCAGAACCTGGAATGTAGAAAGAATTGACCACGGTAGACCAACCGAAGCTCTTCCACAAGGGAGCCGAGTCACCTAAGATGATCTTAAGCCAGGCCGAAGAATAAATACCGAAGCTGTAGGATGAGAAGTCGTAAAGGAACCAGATGATAGAAACAACAGTCTAAAAATCAAACTCAATTAGTTCGTCGATTCATGTCTGTAGTGCAACATGTAGGCAGGGGTTTTTACCAAGCGCTTCCAGTAGAATCTAATTCCGTTAGCGAACGAGTCCATGCGCTGGGAAATGTGGTACTTACTTGATAATGAGCCAGATTGGGAACTTGTGCATGCGCTCCCGGTTGAACTCCTCAGGTTCATTCATCTTTAGTCGGAGGTACATGAGACTCAGAGGGGGGATTATTCCCAGCCCTAGAGCCACACGCCAGCAAGCGTGCAGGTGATCCTCGGTGAAAATCAGGACGAGGATCATGGACACCAAAGCAGCAATAACGAAACCGGCATCAATTTGGAAGTTGGTGAACATGATAAACCAGCGATTGCGGTGGCCACTCTTGAGCTCTCCGGTATTCTCAGCGGCGCCAACTGACCCAGCAGGGTACTCTCCACCAATGCCAATTCCCAAGAAGAAACGGTAGGCCGTCAAAGCAGCAAGCATGCCGCCCAGGCTGCCGCCAGCTCCATAAGAGCCAGCGCCGAGAGCCGCAAAGACAAAGAGGATAACGGTGGAGATCATCAAAGACCACTTGCGTGACCAGTGATCACTAGTGTATCCAAATATCAACATACCCACCACGGTGCCAACAAAAACAATCGAAGAGACATTTCGTTGGGCCGTCGACTTGGTGTATGCCTCCCCGTAGATCTGTGACAGCATGGTACCGACAGGACCAATGATCTAGATCCAAGCGTGTCAGTACAGACTAGATAAACGTTCACCAAGCTGCACACCCATGTGGAACATTGTAGCTGCGGGGCTGCGCACACAAGGACGAAACGCAACATACCTGGTTCAAGTAGCCATCAGAGAAGAGACCAGCACCACAGGCAATAGTGGGCCAACTACGTTCCCAGCGACCCTTCTTTATCTCGTCAAGAGACTGTACCTCGACAGGATGCTCATCGAGGGGTCTAGCGCCCTTCTCAGACATCTCCTTGGAGTAGGACTGAGGCGCTGCCATTGCGATCGTGTTTGGAAATAGCAAGAAGGGCTTTGGCTGTGTTTAATCACGCGGCCAGGTTGAGCCTCTCTGGAGGTCAAAAAGATGGCAAAGTTGGCACGAGACCAATTGGAGGTACTGTGTCACCGGATCACAATGACTAGAGTCGCGTCAATCGAAGAAGGCAAAAAAAAAAAAAAAAAAAAAAATTAAAGGAAAAAAAAAAAAAAAATGAGAGATGGGGGGGGGGGGGGGGGGGACAGATTAAATAAGAAACATAAAGCAACACTCTAAGCCGGACAAGTACCAGGTACCTATCACCGAGTAACAGAGGCCCGTGCTTGGCCAAGTGTCGGAGTTTAGTGGGACCCCGGTGCCCCAGAGCTTGATTATTCTAAGCCTTTGGCTTTGAAATTGTGTGAAATTGTCAGACTAATACTTTTGTCCGCCAATAAGATACACCATGAATATCAAGGTCCACCTTTAGCCAATGGTGTATCCGTGTAGATAGACCGGTTGGGGTAGGTTACACTCTACAACATACGTAGACTCGGTCACTCCGAGTTATATGTTGTAGAGACATGGGTTGATGTCGGTATCAAGGCGAACACGCGGTGTCCCGATCCAAAAAAAAATCATGGAAATCAGATCCCAAAGTCCAGGATGTGGAATGATTGAGGGAGCACATATCCCTATGGGTCTTGCACGTGCGGTGCTAGTTCCCCGTTGAGATTAGGGGCTCTACCTGTTTCTAGAGTAATCGATGAAAAACTTTTTGAAGGATCAAGCAATGGCCGAACTTGGACTACAATATTCTAGAAACATGCAATTTTGACACATAACTATTCTAACCTTTGGTTTACTGAAGCCTGATGCTAAGCAATTGATCGTTACGGAGGGATTTTCATGTAAAATCATATAAAGAATCACCACTCGGGCCGTGAATCATCGGGCCTGAGTCTGTAACACACCACATGCCATTGGAATTGAATTACAAAGTCTTTTCTCACGCAAGCAATTGTATGGAATACCTAGAATGTGTTCAGCCTACACCTTAATCCAATGTGATTACTATAACTATTCCAGAGTACATAAGCCAGATATATCCCAAACAGGTATCATATCTCTCTTTCTCAAGAGCGAGATGAAAGAGAGTTTTTTTATTCCACGAAGAAACAAATCTATCTGAACCTCGTAAATGCGACCGGGATCTCGTGCAAAAGATAAAATATCTTGACATTTGAAGGGAGAAGGTTAAAGAAGGCTCGGCACGGAGAAACATTCCGCCAGCTGAGCTCGGGCTACGGTGATGCACATCTCATCCCCAGACATCACCAGCTCCCATCTTCTCCCTGCTCTATTGCATCGTTTTTTTTTAATTCGTGCTAGCTCTGTCAGCATCTCTGTTCCCCATAGTCACCATGGGGTCTGATCCGCAGTACATCAAGTTCCCCAACCTCTCCATCGCCCAACATGTCTTCAACCTCTCCAACCCAGCATGCGCGCTAGCCGTCCAACAGAGCTCATTGAAGACGCTCCAAGATGTTATCCTGGAGCACAAGATGGCTCCCTTCTACAGGCATCTAGCCCATCCTACCGAAGGCATCTTGAACAACTCCGGCGAAGGCGTAACACAGCACCCACAAAATGGAGGGAACTCTACGAAGCCTCTCATCACGTCTAATCTTCTTGCATCTCGCAAAACACCGCTTAAGTTCGATTTCCCTTGGGATGAAAAGCTCTATGAGTCTCTACTGGAGGATAATAAGAAAGAACTGGAGACCTTCCAGAAAGAGGAAGACGAGGCGGAAGAGGCTGCTGGGGAGACTGAGGTACAAGCTGCGCGCGGGAAGCGAGCTGAGTTCTGGGCTCGTGTGGGAGATAAGGTGAGAATTCTCCGTCTATGATTTGTGAAGCTTTTGAGTTAGCTGACACCAGTATTTCCGATAGGACAAAGCCGTTGAATCCCACGAAGCCCTCCTCGAAAAGACCGGATTCCTGGGTACCAAGATTGATCTGGTGATGGCCATGCTCCGCATCGGACTCTTCTTCGGCGACCTTTTGTTTGTGAACAAGACCATTGAACGAGCAGAGACCTTGGTAGAGAGCGGTGGAGACTGGGACCGGAGAAACCGTCTCAAGGCATACAAGGGATTGCATTTGCTCACCATTCGTTCTTACAGCCTTGCCGCTCCTCTCCTCCTCGACAGTCTGTCTACCTTCACAAGCTATGAACTTTGCAGCTATTCTTCGCTGGTGATTTACTCGGTGCTCGCGGGATCCTTGTCCCTCAAGCGTGTGGACTTCAAGGCGAAGGTAGTAGATGCACCAGAGATCAAGGCCATCCTTGGCTCTGGGGAAGATCAACTGGCGGCGTTGAGTGGGGAAATCTCCTCAGGCCCCGGTGCCCGGGATGAGGAGATGAAGGATGCAACGGCGTCACTGCCCACACCCGCCGGTGCCAAGACCGCTGTCAACATCTCCTCTTTCTCAACCGGCTCCGGTGCGGCAGTAGAGGCTGAGGTGCCCGTTGATTTCGCACCGCTCGCAAACCTGGTTAACAGTCTCTACAACGGCAACTACCGCTCTTTCTTTGTGGCACTCGCAGCCGTTGAGGACCAGTTCCTGACACAAGACCGGTATCTGCATGAGCACCGTGCTTGGTTTGTTCGTGAGATGCGATTGCGTGCCTACCAGCAGCTTCTTCAGAGTTACCGTGTGGTCGGGCTGAGTGGCATGGCCAATGATTTCGGTGTCACGGTAGACTACTTGGACCGGTATGTGCTGTGTGGATCCCTTCGAATATCTCCTCATTTGCTGACCACAACCACAGGGACCTTGCCAAGTTCATTTCAAACAACCGCATCGCGTGCACTATCGACCGTGTCAATGGTATCATCGAGACGAATCGGCCAGATGACAAGAACAAGCAGTATGCCGATGTGGTGAAGCATGGTGATTCTCTGATCACCAAGATTCAGAAGTACGGCCAAGCCGTGCGTCTTCGGGGAAGTGAGCGAAGCTAAAGTGGTATATCTACGAATTTGGAGGCATTCTGAGCCTCAAAACCACATCCTATGATCAATCAACTATGTATGCCTGAATGGACAATCTTACTTGCCGCGTGTTCTTAACCCCGGAATTTACCCCGTAAATACTATATCATGCCACCCATGCATAATCAACCCCTTGGCTAAAAGTAGACCCTTCCAAGGTCCCCCGCACCGGGCAGCCCCGGAAAATGGGTCGACATCGGGCAACCATCTGATATTTTCTCGGAAGATGATTGCCGCCGATCTTGCTACCACGCATGAACTGTGGATGATTCACAATCTAAGATATGTATACGTAGTTCTCGTCATTGACCAAATCTCTACAACTACATCTCCGGTCTCCATCAACATCCTTGTCGCAATCGGCTGCCTTGCCGTTCCTTGGAACCCTGCCCAGGTGTGGGGAAATGCTGACTCACAAGCTCACCGCCCAATGGCCAAGGGCAACTTTTTTTCCCCCTTCTTCTCCCGATCGCAATCGGACAATCACGACAGGGGTTCGCGCCAAAAGGGCTTTTTTAAAATTGCTCAATCTGATCCCTGGTTGACCATTCGCCAAAATGACCTGGCAATATAAGCTTGCATCCAATGTGCGGGCCTCTCCGCTTCGGGCGCTGACTAGCCGGCCAAATGGCCTCCTACATCGCCCGGCCGCACCTGGCGCTGTGGGGTGTCTCTCCGCTAGGTCAGGTACGTGGGATACCTACTCACCCCGGCTTACATAGTTTGGGGGCGCAATTTCTCGGGGTTGGGCATTTCTCCTCATTGTTATATGGTGTGATGATTACATGTCTCAATCCATTTATCCCCTTTTTTGTGGCTGCGAAATCGTATCCGCGGCCTTTATATACTTCGATCTTCCCCCGGTTTTGGGAAGACTACTCTGAACCTCACTAATCTCCTTCGGGTTATTCCAGAGCCCATCATGTCTCAAACCACCGTCTTATATACTGCTAAGCGCACCCTGTCAGCCGTTCAGACCCGCAAATGTCTAAACGTCGACAACATCAACCAGCAGGTTAGAGATGCCAAGTATGCCGTGCGCGGTGAATTGGCCGTCAAGGCCGACACCTACCGCCAGCGTCTGATTGATGGCGACAAGTCCCTGCCCTTTGAAAGCGTTATCTTTGCCAACATCGGAAACCCCCAGCAGCTCGATCAGAAGCCTATCACCTTCTTCCGTCAGGTCCTCAGTCTCGTCGAGAACCCCTTGTTGTTGGAAAACACCGAGGTCCTCAAGGAGTCATTTGGATATAAGCAGGATGTGATTGACCGTGCCCAGGCCCTTTTGGCCAATGTGCAAAGCGTTGGTGCCTACAGTCACAGCCAGGGTGCCCCGGGCATCCGGGACAGCGTTGCCAAGTTCATTGAGAAACGTGATGGCTTCCCTGCCAACCCCCAGGACCTGTTCCTGACCGGTGGTGCCTCGTCAGGTGTGAGCACCATCTTGAACGTTATCTGCAAAGATCCCAGTACCGGTGTCCTCGTCCCCATCCCTCAGTACCCTCTTTACACCGCAAGCTTGACGCTGCTGAATGCCCGCTGCGTTCCTTACCTCCTCGAGGAGGAGAAGGCATGGGGTACTAACGTCAGCGCGATCCTCAAGTCCATTGAGGACGCCAAGGCCGCTGGCACCGACGTGCGGGCCATTGTCGTGATCAACCCGGGCAACCCAACTGGTGCCTCTCTGAGCGCCGATGACATCAAGAAGGTCCTTGATGTCGCTGCCGAGGAGAGCTTGGTGGTAATCGCTGATGAGGTGTACCAAACCAACGTTTTCAAGGGCGAGTTTGTCTCCTTCAAGAAGCGCCTCCGCCAGCTCCAACAGGAGCAGCCCGGCAAGTACGATGACGTCGAGCTGGTCTCGCTGCACAGTATCTCCAAGGGTATGGTGGGTGAGTGCGGCCACCGCGGTGGCTACTTCGAGCTTGCTGGCTTCGACCCTCTGGTTCAGGAGCAGATCTACAAGCTCGTCAGCATTGGCCTGTGCCCGCCGGTCGTCGCACAGTGTCTGCTTGAGTGCATGGTCAACCCTCCCCTCGAGGGCGACCCAAGCTTCGAGCTCTACCAGAAGGAGTACAACGGTATCTCGGAAGGTCTGCACAAGCGTGCTCTTTCCTTGTTCGACGCCTTCCAGCGCATGGAGGGTGTTGAGCTCCAGGAGCCCCAGGTATGTATTATAGACTCGTTCATGTTACGCATTTACTGATAGTTTCAACAGGGCGCCATGTACCTTTTCCCTACTATTAACATTCCCGCAAAGGCCGTCGAAGCCGCCAACGCCGAGGGCCGTCCCGCCGATGAGTTCTACTGCTTGGCCCTGCTTGACGCCACAGGTGTCTGCGTCGTCCCTGGCTCGGGCTTCGGGCAGAAGGAGAACACTTTCCACTTCCGCACAACCTTCCTTGCCCCTGGCACCGACTGGGTTGAGCGCATCGTCAAGTTCCACTCCGAGTTCATGGACAAGTACCGATGAATATGTACAAAGGTACAAAAAGCCATGTAAATGTGAACTGCCCATCCATCGTCACCTGCTCTTCGGGCGATTGGCAGCCACCATATACTACTTTTGGTTGCGGTTTTATTTTCCCCGTCTTTACAAAATGGGCCATTGGCATCTATCTATGTGTGGCCTCTACGACGCAATTTTTTGATTATTTGAATTTGGATCTGGATCTGAAATTGCTTCGCCCTCGATACCTTATAGACTACTGACTCTAATGGGCTTGCTATTTTCGATTCTCATCTTTGGATACTCTTTCCAGGCACTTGTGCATCACATTTTGAATAGTAGTACACACTTCCCTCGGGGCACATTTGCATCTTTCGTTCTGCTTGATACAGGTACTGCATACCTTTGATTTTCCTTTTATAGAAAATGAAATTTCCTTCATTGATCCCGAAGAAGTTCTTGCATCTTCGTCCTTCTGTTCATGTTCATATCCCTGCTTTCACGCTTTGCTCGGGGTAAACAAATAAGAGGAGAGTGAATGGCTAGTAATAAAGGGTCAAATTCCGTCTGATAGTGAACATGCAAATATTAAGTTCAGTCAACATCACCCCCAAGTGCAAAAGAGCAAAGCAAACCATGACGGTCGCTCCAGAGCGTAACGGTAGGCTGAGTCTGCTGGGAGTCAGATAAATGTTCACTTTGAGTATCCTGTTGCATTTGCTGAGCCTCGAGTATTTCAATTCCACACGCTTTGAGACCTAGCAGCGCGACCTTGTCCATCTGATTCGGCGGAAACCGCTGCTTCCCACATGTGTACCCGGGTTCTTCGGGACGAAGAGCCATCCAAGCGTCCGTGAGACCATTAGAATCTACTAGAACAGTATCTTCATCCATAACCGGGTTAAAGTCACCAGCAACCAGCCCACGCCCTGCATTCCGCAGAAAAGAGGAGACAATCGAGAGTTGCTGTGGCCGGTAGGAAGGTTTAATGGGGAGAGAATCCAGATGAACGTTTGCCAGCTGTTCTCGGGTAGTAGAAGAAGCGTCTGTAAACGAAGGACCAAAAATATCACAAAATAGTACATCTCTCTCGAAGCGACTAGGGTAGGCGACCCTCCAGATAGGTCCGAGAGCAAACCTGTTCGTCTCAGAAGAACGTTGCGCTCTAAAGCGTGTCTTGAATACCAAAGTCATTGTCGTGAATGAGTGTCTGCATGGCGAGATCTCGTGCTCGCTTGAGAACCATAATACGCGAATACGCTCGTGGCTCAAAATCAGTCGCAACGCTCGCTGTCAGACTTCTTAGAGAAATATGATGTCAACATTGGAATTTAGTTGGGTGATAAACCCAAGGATCTCTGTGACTCGTTCCTGCGTTTGCTCGGATAAGGCGTCGATGTTCCATGTCAAAATTACTAAATTGGATGATATGTTGTCGGCGCGTACTGGCTCTGCGTTTTCATTCGCGCTCACTGGATCCCACTGCTGGGAGTTAGGATCGAACTGGTGCCAGGACTGGAATTTTGGGTCAGCTAATACGTCGGTTGGAAGAGGTGTGTCGCTTTTCCAGGAAATTATACTTGTTCTAACATGTGCGTAAATATCCATGGTGAGGTTCACCTTCCCAAGGGTTGAGTTAGTTAAGCATTCAGCCTCAGACCAAAAAGTGATCCCTGTCGTATCTGGGTAATCAGATAAATGATGAATTTCAGATCATATTCATATCAAGGCTCTTTGTAGTTCAAGTCTGGCATTTTATAGTAGCAATGCCCATATATTGAGCGAGGGCCCCACACTCGTCTCATTTGAGCATTTTGGGCATGTTGATATAAAATGTATATCCCTATTTTCTATCTTCCGTAGGAAATGATATAAGTAATTAATTAATCTCAATTGATAAAAACAG
Organism: Penicillium italicum; assembly: GCA_002116305.1. Classification (NCBI taxonomy): domain Eukaryota; kingdom Fungi; phylum Ascomycota; class Eurotiomycetes; order Eurotiales; family Aspergillaceae; genus Penicillium; species Penicillium italicum. Next base: position 138,545 of record LWEC01000474.1, on the reverse strand, counting down.
GGCTATTCTTTAACAGTGTAACAACGGACAGCTCCGATACTGGGCAAGAGATATTGGGACGATAAATATTCCATCTACAGACCCACCACAGCCCTAAAAGGAGAGAGCCGGGGACAACGACGTACCAAATTTAGAATTTGATGACGAAGCCCGATTATACGTATTTTAATAATGCAAATCTACGGAGTACACATGTATAATTAATTCGAGAATATGCAGGGCTGGTAATTCTTCTGCTTGGTAAATGCGTAGTTTAAACGGTGAGCTAAGGCCGAATTCGAATGCTTGTATGGTCTAGGTAATGCTGTGATCCCAACAAGAGAATTGTCATCAATACTCCGTAGAATTGAGCACAATAGTATACATATAAATTGTACATATTACACCTCAACCTGACATGTACTGTGACACAAGAGATGTAAAGAAGCGGTGAGCAGAGTAAACAGAAACAAGGAAATCAACGATGGACCTGAACATAAACATATCCCGGCTGAGTGATTGGAAGATGATTGGAAGAGAAGCAATCTAGCTCCATCCTACCAGATCCATGATGGCTTCCTTCTCCCGATCTCAACACATACACCCCTTAACCCGAGACCCATAAATATGCAAGGTGCATTAAACAAACCCACTCACTCATATGCACCTTACACCATGTATTCGGTATCCGGCTATCGGTATTGCTTGGACCGTGACCCCTACGTCCGGATCGCACACGCAACACCTATGGGAAGGTGCAGTAAGGTGCAGCAAGGTGCAGGACACAATAGTCACACCGCAGACCGCATTCTCGGACGCATACCGCACCTACCTCGTGCCCTTAGCCCTGCCTTCCGTTGTCTTGGCTAATGCTTAGCCATGGATCAGCGCTGCTACAGGGGGATTCCTTGTTGCTCGGTATACAGAACGTACATAATGCATATATGTATGTGTGATTGCGTTAGGATACACAGCTAGAAGGGTAAGGTACATACATGTGAAATATACCGGCACAGATGCCGACTGAACCCCGCGAGCGGCATGCATTGGGGTATCGTTGTCTGGAAGCGAGTGTGTGAAGAAGTATTGCCAAAGTCATTGTACATGTAAAAAAACAGAACAAATGAAAAATAGCAATAATTCTATACATCAGTGAGAACACAAATAAGGCCAAACAATTATCGCATATACGGAAGCAAAAGCAGAAGAATGTTCAGGAACGTGCAAGTGTCCAAATCACAAACCCCTCTAGATTGAATAGCTATCAAGGAAGGAATCTAGACTGGCTAATGGAACAAGGCAAATCAGGCATTTATCATCATCTCTCGTCATGGTCATGAAAGACGGTGTAGAGGTGGTGGTAGATTGCCGCAAGAGAGCAAGCCCCAGGACAAAAGAAGTGTAGGAAGAGGAGACAAGCAAGGATAAAAAGGATCAAGCACCACCGTTTCTTACTGAGCCCAGGATTGTTGGAAGAAGTTGTCCTCCATGGGTGGGGTGGAATCAGCATCAAACAGACCGCCAGGCCAGATAGGAACGGAGTCCGTCGGCGGTGAGGGAGTGCTGGCAATCGGGACAGATGTCATGGGTTTATACACTGGTGGTATATGTGACATGGTGTACATATCCTGCGCAGGAACCGGTTTTGGCTCTATGCTCATACTGGCTTGCAGCTGGTGTTCAAGCGCAGCAGTGGACTCGTTGGTCGATTTAAGGAAGTCGTCGATGTTGATCGAGTCCAGGTCACTGGATGAGAGAAGACGTGTTTGAGGGAGACCGACCAATGAGGATGCAGAGCTGACTCGGAGATGATCCATGTCAGACGTTTCGCTCGCGCTGCGCAGATCGTGCATGTCATTATTAGCATGACCCAAACCTGGAAGCGGTCCAAACTCGTCAGCCTCAGAAATTTCCCCAGATGATGAAGGCGCTGGAAGACCCGAGGGATATCCGGTGAAATCGAAGCTAGCATATGAAGGAGCTTGCGTGCTGGTTGCGGTAGGTACGTCGGAGTATAGAGGGAAACTTGACCAGTCGACCGAGGGAGCACCGATGCCAGCAGACCCCAGGGGCATGTCGGAGTCTGGAGAAGTGAAATAACATTCTTGGTAAGGTTCTTGGAATGCCATGCAGTTGATAGGAGAATTGGTGCTCGTGGTCGGAAAGGAGGCGAAAGAGGAGACGTCAAGGGGAGGAACATTGGTGGCAATCTGTTCCAGAGGGAATTTGTCTATGGTTGCAGGGGCAGATATCGGGGCTGACAGCGCATCATGGGATCGGTCTAATGATGGAGCGGGAGCTGCTGGCGTGACGAAATTGTCGAGATATGAGTGGTCGAAAGGCGCAGGCATAAAATCGTCTTCGGCACCCGAAACATGCGCGCTGTTGGGAGAACCTTTTTGCGACGTCTGTTGTGATGTAGGAAATTCGGACAGGATAAGAGGTTCCTTGATGAAGGTCGACTGGCCTAGCGGCAAATGATCCACCGACCGACGCGGTAAGTCGGTTGGGTGGTGGATGGTATGTGATCGGGGGATCGTATAAGGCAATCCACATTTGTGGGCCATGTCATTATGCTTGTGGGCGGGTTTATGATGACCGTCGCGGAAAATCGTGAGCGTCGATTCAGATTTGGTAGACGTAAGAGGAGGTTTCCGTGGGGTTTCAATTGCAAGCGGGGGTGGAGAGAAGGGAAGACCGGTCTCAGGGACAGTATCTAGGTGTTCCTTTTTGAGTGCGCAAATGCAGCGCTGGCCATGACAGCAACCACAGCGACCATGGGAAACGCCGGTATGGCAGTCTTCCTTCTTCTTCTTTTCGCCGCAGTCACACTGGGTGTGGGTTGTCCGAGACTTGCGTAGGCCGCGACAGTGAGTACATTGAGAGACTGGGCGGCCTTTTTTGTTGATATGGGTCAATTGGCGGTCTAAGGGTGATTAGCATACCTCTTCATGATTAAAAGAAGTATAGGATTGGCATACCATTGTGGTGACAGCTGCTGACTCGGTGACCCCGGACGCAAGCCTCACAAGCATACTTTTCACCATCGATGAGCATCGCTGCGGTGTTACTGGGAGGTACACATGCGATGATTCGCGAGGGATATCAGGGAAAATTGAAGTATTGAAATAAGATTGATCCGTTGAAGAGACCGAGGTATCAAGCCGTCAAGGCGATTGGCAGCGGATCCTTCGAGGGACCGTGCCGAGTAGAACAAAATGAACAAAAGGGTATAATCGTATAGTCGAAGGTCCCGATGCGCGGAGGAGTTCACAGAACGCCGGACTAGTAGTGTAAAATGCCGTTGTGATCCACCGCACTGTCTTCGATTGGAACAGAAAGCAGAAAGAAATTGAAAATCCAAAGGGTATCTAAAGGCGCGAGGTAGAGGGGGGGTTTGTGGTCAGGGATCGGAGAGTAAGAGAGAGAGAGAGGGGAGAGGGGGACCAAGCCTACGCACCGTTTGGCGCCGGCCGTTAGACAGGACACCAAGTACCGGTAGTGGCGGCCAAGATAAAAAGCGTTCGATACAAGAAGACGTTGGACACGCAATGAGGAAGAGAAAAAGAGGAGAGGAAGGAGGGCGGGCGGCCGTTAATAACGGGGTATGGAACGAGGATTTTCGTTGCGCCACTGGTGTTTGTGAGTGACCGTATTGACAGGTTAGGGACCAGTTTTGTATTGTACTTTTCCTGGGTTTTTTTACTGCTTTTGCTGCTTTTGCTGCTTTTATTTCCTTTTTGATGTATAAAACAACTGGTTAATAGTATTAATAACTGTACTATTACATAGGTATTGACTAAAAACAAACCCTTGAATTCTTGTGCCTTTTTGACTCCACAGGAACCATTGTTGCTTAGGGTTTCGTTTCAACACACATCGCGAGAAATCCATAGTTTTTGCTTCTTATTTTGTTGTCTTAAGGTTTTTTTTTTTTCTCTTTCCCCCTTTTCTTCATTAAACTTTGATCCTTTTTTTTTTAATGCCCAAACTGGCAGCCCCAACCGTGTGTATAGTACGTGGAACAATATAACACGGAACTCGTGGCCCTACGTGGAAATCTCCTTATTAAAAAAAAATCAGGCCTAGCCTTACCTATGTAACGAACTCACCCCACTAACCAAATTATGGATCTGAAACCTGGGGCCGCACATCCCGACCTTGACACTCATATAGTGTTGTACGGAATACTCCATATATAGGAATATTATGCTTCTTTGTGCTACAGCACCCTGGTTGCTGGGGCTGAATCTATTATGAGAATGTTTCAGGGGTGTTAGCGCTTGATCTAGTACTTACATTGGTAAAGAACATTCCATAATCCCTGCAAGGCTTCCCAAATGGTCCATACAACATAGGTAGGTATTACCTGATGAAGTGACCTATGAAAGGAAATAGAAAATGAGAAAACAGAAAAGCATCCAGTGGAAGGAGTCCACGTAGGTTGTACATCAAAATACTAATAATCCATGTTACCAATACATACAAGTACAATACACAGATGCATGCCATAGCGCCAAAGTGGGCTGATGGCGTCAGTGTTCCTGCTTTGAGCGGCCTGCAGGGAGAGTTTGGGGCCTCCAGGGCTGATCTGCATCTGCTTTACCCATCAACCACTATCTTTGCGGTGGCTTCTGTAGGATTGCCTTCTTTACAAAGTACATACGGTATCTCTTCGATGGTTCTATGGTGTAGATCAAATTATGGAGTCTTTGGCATATACGCCATTTCCGACACGGAGCAGCACAAAGAAGTCACATTTCCTTTCTCATTTTGACATCCTTATTTATAGTAGCAAGGATGCTTGGGATAAAGTGCTTACTTGATTCATTTGATTAACCCGCGGGCTTATAAGTGATGCCCAAGTGCATATGATGTATGGAGGAGATGAAAGCCAAATCGTCATGAACTAAATAGACTGATCTGGGGTTGGATTGAATTTACATTATGGTGATTTACAATTACCCCTGTTGTACTTGGATGGTTTCTAGCAGCGTCGACACGAAAGTCTCTTGAGTATACAGAGTTGTGTATACAAAAACACAGGAACAATAGAGTGAATGGGTAGACTAATACTAGACAAGTACTACTGGCTTCTCACCAGTGACTAACTAACTAGTCAACACATTAGGGGAACATCCATGAATGATCTGCAAAGCTAGGTCAGGTGATCTTGGGATGGGTAAAAATGATATCAGCATCTAAAAACATTTGAAGCGTTCACTGGATAGTTCGATATCATTTGCCAACTTGGGAGCATGATTTATATCCACTGGAGTAGCGATAAGGATGTTAAGTGTTGAGCGCCCGCATAAAGTGGCCGCACAGGGTGTAGGTACATGCCTTTCCTATCATCAACAGAGTAGTAGACCTTTGCCTGGATACTCTCTGTAGAAAAATGACACTGATAGTCGGATCAGTCTAAATTGAGTCAATCTGCTTGAATATGGCGTGAAAAATTCCAAGTATGTCAAGGTATCCTAACTTGATGTTGAAAGTCTACAAGTGTGCGCTGGTAGTTCATCCGAAGCCGAAGGGGAAATAGTATTAATCCGTTCGACGCGCAGAAACGAAAGGCCGTCCTCCGTGCGATCATCCAAAAAAGAGTTGGGGAAGTAAACAACAGTATATAGTTTCAAAATGATATCTAATTACAATGAATCCTCCGTTCAAATGTTGTTGCTTAATGCGGCGCTCTCGGCGCTAGCCCCCTTGAAAACCCCCCCCGCGAAATTTTAGTTAAAACTTCACCTCTGGCACTTCGCGTCCTACACCATCTTCCCTCCATCCCCCGGAGGCCCGCTTTGCCCACAACCCATCAGTTCCATTGCAGTTTTCGGATTTATTTCGCGCAATGAACTCTCGCGAGCAGTCTGACATGCCTCCGACGCCCTCTTACCCATCCCCCAACGGTGCGCAGATGGCCCAGGGTGTGCCATCGTATTATGGCAACCGCCAAATGACCACCGACGAACTGCTGTCCGCGGAACTTTCCCGCGATGCCTCTGGCCCAGGTCTTGGCGAAACAAACAACGGTGTTCATCATGGCCAGTCTATGGTGTTGGGTTCCTCAAATGCTGCCGACATGGGTCGAACCTCTTCGGAGGACCAGCACCAACACCAGCACATGCTCCAGTTCCCCCCGAGTCAACAGGTCGGCGTCGACCCTAACCACGACTTGAGCTATGGCGAACAAAGTGCGCGCAAACGGTCGAAGATCTCACGCGCTTGCGACGAGTGCCGACGAAAGAAAGTACGATGACAACATTCCTCTCGAATGCGATTGTGAATATTCAAGCTAAGACGCGTTTTCTTTTACAGGTTCGATGCGATGCGAGCTCAGAAACCGGCCTTGAAACGTGCTCCAACTGCAGACGCCTAGGGGTTGTATGCCAGTTCAGTCGCGTCCCGATGAAACGCGGCCCCAGCAAAGGGTAGGAAAAACAAGTGCGCCACTACAAGAATCGCCAGCGCTGACAGTGACACAGTTATATTAAGGAACTCGCCGAGAGACTCCACACCCTGGAGAACCAGATGCAACCAGGGATCGTTCAGCCCGACGTGCCATACCAGTCTATGAACGAAGTGTCTCTACCAAGAGGCTACCAGGATTTCGCATCGCCGGTGGAATCGACCTCGGGTAATCGCAAGAGAACTTACTCGGTCTTCGAAGGTCTCCCCAGCTCATCGTTTGCACAACCTTCTTTCAATGCTCGCGTATCGCAAAATGCCTTTGACGCGTCCGAGACAGCGGCAGACCCGTACAACCCAGCCGTCGCCAGCGGTAGCGCACCGAAACCTGGAAATCTGTTCTGGAACCCGACGGGCCATGAGAATGATCTCCCAAGCGGCCTTGAGATGACGGATTTGCCAAAGCATGACGGTGATGATGACATGACACCGGTGACTCTGGATGAAGGAGCTCTTGATGCGTACGTGCAATGTTTAACCCTCTTAATTATGAGAAATCCACCTAACTCCAGACTACAGGTATTATCAGAAGATTCACACCCTTCTGCCGATTCTTCCCCACACCAAGGAGCGAACATTGGAGCTTTTGCACCAATGCAATCGCGAGGCACAGGAAATCTTCTGCCATGCGTTATACAGCGTTACTCGAACTGACATTTCTCGCGTGGTGGACAATTTCGAGAAGATCAGTGGCTTTGATAATGCTCAAGACCTCCTCATGTTCCACACCCGCCAGCCATTGATTGTCCACACGACTCCTGTCAACCTTATCTGGCTCCAGTCTCTTTTGCTGATGATTATCGACTGTGATACTCGTGGGCCGGATAACTTTGTTCTGAAAGATGGTGTCCCCAAGAGCAGCCTGGTCCAAGCAGCCACCAAGCTCGGATACGATTTGGCCAAGAGCCAAGGCCAGCTGAAGAACAAGCGATCTGTGGATCCTGATGTCGACTCGGATGCCAATCTCACCCGGCGCAACTGGGTGTCTTTGGTCATTTTGGCCCGCTGGTACGCTATCAGTGTGGCAGATGCCACCGTTCTGGGCGGTCATGAGATTGGCGGCCGTGAAGATGAAAGGGTTGTTGGTCAAATCACAACCGGAATTGCTTGTATGTTGATCTGTTAATATTCCTTGTTTTACAATTGTGCTGTTTCACTGACTCTTTTCTCGATAGCTTACTCGACATTCCTTTCGGAGATCGTGACGTTGGTCAACGTCGACCACAACATCTGCCAGACTAACTCCGGCCTGGGTCGTATCATCGGCGCGAACCTAGTCTCATCCCTGGAGCGTCTAGCAGAGATGGAGGACATATTCCAGATCCACGAGCTACCCGAGAACTCTACCACTCGCCCACTCTACGAGAGCCTTCAAGCACAACTCTACTGGACCGTCCGATTGCTCATCAAGCGCCACGTCTTCGTATACAGCCCGTATGAGATCATTTTCTGCGCACAGGAGGTAATCAACGAGATGCACAAGTCAACCATGCAATCCCGCCTCCCATCGCCATTCGATCTGCACAGTCTCGCCCTCGCCTCAATGACTCTTCTCGAGGCGACCGTTCTCCCCGAACACGCAAACGAATGCTGGGCCACCCTCGAAAAAGTTGAAGAGATTCTCGACCGCCGCTCCAAGCGTGCGGCAGAGGGTTCCGAGTTCGACAATATCTTTAGCACCCCGGAATGGGACGCCAAGATCCGTATCTTCCTTGAGTGGCGCCGCATCAAGTCCCAGGAGAGCCAGCTACAAGAAGCTGAGATTGGCAGCCTTGCCAAGTCCCAGCAGCCTGTAATGGGCCCCAATGAGCAGCGTTCTCTCCAGCACCTTGCTGATCTTGCTGTCGGAGCTGAGGGCTCTGTTGGTCAGAATGCGCCGTCCACGCCCCCGCCGGGTCTTTCTAACGAGCAGGGCGAAACGGACCAGAATCTTGCTCCTCAGTTGACTCAGTCGAACGGCGGTTCCGGTCGGGTTGTCGTTGATTTCACCATGCTCACCAAGGAGGGTTATCTGAACGTCTTCTCTGGTTTGATCTACCGTCGCACACGTTGAGTTTACTTCGTGATCAAGCCCAATCTTCTCCGCTTAATCTTTGTATCCTCTGGATTTTGTCTGAATAAAATAGGCCCGTCAGAAATTGTATTTTTTAAGTATTATTTGCGTTGGCTGGGCTTTTCTATGGCTCAAGTATCTCTCTTTTATCTTATGTTGTAGTCGTGCCTTGCTTACATAGGCAGAGTGGATTTAGCCCTTGAATGGAATATTGTTTAGGCCACGAGAGATGGCTTTCCCTGTCGCATGGGGCTCCATCTATGGTTATATGAGTGCCTCCTATGAAATGCCTCGACTCCAAGTCAAAATTAACTATTTGAAGGTTCAATGCAAACTCAACAAACAATATGACTGTTAGATTAACGACCGGTCAACAACTCTCTCCTGCATCTTAGTATTTCACTCCAGACGCCCTGCCATTTTTGTCAGGGGTAATATAGGGCCACGCTGACAGGAAAGCCTCGATGGTAGCGTCTCCATCCTTTGACTTCACCTTATGATTTCTTTTTGCCTTGACCTCCCCGTATTAACACTACCTCCTCGGGTTAAACAGCTAAGCTGATCTTAGACAGTTCTCTGCTAGGATTGAAGGACCCAACATGGAGGACGAAGGGTTTGACAGGCCATTCAGATTCATCGTCACTGGCCAATATCTTGCCATTCACCATAACGGCAGCAACTTCGAAATATGCAGAGATTACCATGCCCGCGGTTCTCTGTTTTACCTTTCTGATGACGGCGAAACGATAATTAATAACCGCACGTATGTCGGCGTTCTCACCGACTATCCCGAATATGAAGGAGATGTATTCTACATCCGCAATGGGTCGCAGCACCTAAATCAGGACGGGCAGTGGGTGGATCACGTTAATGATGCTGTCAAGGTGCAAATTGACCCAGTGGGAGACTACGGCGATGCCGAACCCCCCATTTCCCCGTCAATTTCCAATCCTGTCATTGACCCGGGCAACCCTATATCCGCTGACGGAGTTGATCTGTACCACCCCGACAAATGGTTTTCCTTATACCCCATCAACGGTGACAGTATCTGGACAGGTGATGCCGGGGAGTTTGAAAGCAAGCTCTATTTCGGTGGCAACTCGTACAGTGATGGGATGTGCTTTCAACTTTCCAAACATGATGGGAAGACACGGATCCGCTCCTATGATGGTAAATATCTGGTCCTGATGATGGAACCTACCGTTGCCGCGTACCTGGACGAAGACTGCAAGCAACATACTAGGTACGATCGATGTTCAAGTTGCATGCTTCATTACACCCTTGGATATAGTTCAGAGGCACAGGAGGGGTTTGTTCTGGTTCCGAAGGGTCTGCCTAGCATGTTTGCTTTGAATGATGGCTTTTTCTACTACAAACTAAATGTTCTTAGAGGTAGTTATGCAGAGGTAGAGCGCGTTGAAGACATCGACAATGCGACGCCTTTCCAGTTTGTAGCTTGAAATTCCTCTGTCAGGTACATGCAGCGCAGCCTTTGTGTACCCCTGCTACCCACTATACTGTCTGTCGTAGGGTCTTTCTCTTACCCCCAGTACTACACATTTTAAACTGCTCGAAAAGTTGATGACTAGAAATTCTAGTCTTTAGAAGCCCTAGGGACTTCAATTTCGGTACATGTGAAATTCTGATGCTCGTGTTGAAGCTATATTCCCACCACTATGTTGATTTAATGTACCGAGTGATCCCTTAATTGACACTTGTTTCCACCAATCTAACCAGCTAACTATATAGGGTGTATAAGACATCATATGCCAAGCGCTCTGTTGGTAGTTTCCCTGATGTCCACAACTTCAGCCTGCAGACCGTATCTTGCGACCCTTTAAAAAAAAGCACTGAGCATGTAGTCGAATGCTTCTCCAGTCAGAGGAAGTTAGTGGCGGAGCAATCAAGCCCATGTGGTGTCAGACAAGTCATCTCGAGCCCAGTCACAGTTGGCCTTTCCAGTGTGAGTAAAGCAAAGATCTGCCACTCCAGCCGCCCATAATGCCCCACACTCCCACATGACGATTCCAAGGTCCCATAGCTCTATGATTTTCTGCCCGTGGGGGGAAGCCAGTTCTGCAGCGAGGACAGCCCCCACGTACTCACTCTCAGAGGGTAGGCTATCACCCCCTTTAACGTAAGCGAGGACAGGGCTCACCAGGAGGTCAATGACCGCACGAGTTTCCGGCAAAGGGTCAGACGAAAGAATAGATTGGAGCCGTGCCTCGGCGTTGGCAAGGGGACGCTCCCCACGCTCGACCTGAGTGCCACACGCTCGGAAGTGCTCCAACGAGGGTCTCTCTTCCGGTATGGTGGCGGCAATAGCTGCGCCGACACCGATATCTGTCCTACCGAGAAGGCCGATGGGTCTGTGTCTGCAGTTGGCGAGCTGCCACCAGTGGGTGAAGAGAATGCAAAGAGCTGCCGGGTTATAAGGATCGTTATCCCGATACCAGATCATGGCACCAGTCAAGCGGGAGTAAACTTCAGCCAGTGGTTCCTCTTCCAAAGAACCGCGCGTCAGAGAAGGGATGATGTTGCTCACTTCTCCGCACGCTACATCAGCCCCGAGATCAATCCAGTCGTGTGCGATGCAGCCAAGGCCGGCGATAGCAGCCATTTGTTCACCGCCACCTGCGTCGTAATAGACGTGACAGAAGGCGGCATCTGCCAGCTTGTAACGGGCAAGCCTGGCAAGATCGTCCCATATAACTATACACGGGCGGGAGTGGACAGGGTGGGTATCCTCGATGATGGTTTTCTGGCGTAAGCATCCATAATTGCAACCTTTGATGATTCTAACATCGGTGATGTGCGGGCCAGCGGAGGCAGACACTTCAGCAACGGCAGCTACATCTGAGAAAGCAGAAGAGAGTTTCTCTGCCATTGCAGTGTCCTCTTTGATGCCTACGGAGTAATCCATGACAAAACCCGAGTCCATGAGCGCCCACAAGCCACAGATGGAACCGCCATAGGTGCCCCTGTTATAGCCAATCCCCATGGAGAAGATGCTGGTGTTGAGCAGAGGGCCCTCGCAACCCTCTGCTGCGATGAGGTTGGTAGTAACTTGGTCGGGCGAGAGCGCCACGCCGCTCAGTTTCGACGGGAGGGGCTTGCGAGCAGAGCACCACGTGGGCAGTTCGATCTCTCTCACCTCCGCAAATGATAGACGCTCCGTCGTTCCAGTCGAGAACACCTTATCACGGGCTTCCAAGAGAGCCGCGGCGTTGGCTAGAAACCCGACTGCACAATCGACGGCGTCTGCAACGCGCGCGTTGCGCATCCAAGAGACACTTGAAGCGGCTGCCAGAACTCCCCCAGTCTGAGGGGTGTCGAGACGACGCTCCAGGTTGATTGTCGTCGTCAGCGTGTCGGTCTCAGGGAGGTATTCCTGAGAGAATTTACTTGACCCGGCTTCGACAGGCCCTATGCCGTGAGTCTTGAGTGACCAACAGGGTGCTCCAAGAGGACAAGCCATAGTAGTCCCTTCTCCGATGAGATGAGTGGTACCCCATGTCGAAGAAATACGGACGGTAGCAGTAGGGTCCTCTGCCGAAGCCTCGTTGGTGCGATCAGTCCAGTGGGAGACGACAGGCAGGCAATCGAAAGCAGGTGAGCGGCTGAGACCACCGCTGATAACCAACCCCGGTACAAGGTCTGATAACGGCTGGCCTGGGCTGCTTTCTCCCAAAGGCCAGCCAATCTCTCTCGAACGGGCCAGGATCTTGTCAAGTTTGGCATGATACCCAGTATCTGGCTTGTGAAGCGGCCTACCCGAAGAAGTGGGACTATTGCCAACCATTTCGTACCTCGATCCCAATGACGAAAAGTTCATGTTGGAAATGAAGTTGGTTGCGTCCCGGCAGTTCATCCGTTTGTCAAAAGAAGCCTGTTTATCGGCTCGGGGATCAATGAGCCCGCCATTGAGAGCTAGCTCGGGGAGGGCACTTGTCCGGGCAATATACGGCATGTCTGATTCAATGATAAGAATGTTTGATTGATGAGTATGGTCTATTTATCTGCTATGAGGATTTAGGTGATATTTATGTTAAACGTACGATGAGCCCTGGAGCCTGACAGTAGGAAGTCGGTGTTGTTCCATGAAGATCGCTCTATTTTGAGTTTAGTGGAGACTCCACATAGAGTAAGCGGCCCGAAGTGCGTAAGCGGTCCGAAGTGCATATCGAAGTCAAAAGATCGTATTTGCCTAAATGGCTCTCAACATTATGGATTGTCTTTGTCTTATATTCCACCACACCCTTCTCTATATCTCTTTCTTCCTTCTGTTGAACTGATGCGCATCCCTGATTCTAGTCATTCTGGATAAGTGCAATATCTCGACTGTGCACAACAGGAATACTTGCACACGAAGGGTAACGGGAAACATCGGAACATCTTACAGCGTATACACTTGAGTACATGCCTGCACAGTCTGCATACAATAGGACCCACAGCGTAAGCTTTTCCCAGTCGAGAAAGTAATGCGCACGACACAAAGTCAATTTGTCGTAGAAATTGTACCTTCAGCTTCACGAGTCATGTCTTCCATATTACGCGTCCTGCAGCCTTCGCATTGAGTGCACCAATTGAGTGCATTAATGGTTCTTGCGTACATCTTCAGATATAAGATTGGTGGCTTGTCTGCAAGGCATTGCCTTAGATACCCAATCTGCATATGTTGGCTCGGATATAATAGGTCGATTGTATATTTTGTGCAACATTGGATGAGGTTGTGGAACCTTGGAATCTGTAAGTCGGAACTACCTAGGTAGTCTCTACATTCACTACGACAATTTGGTCCTATCTCCGATTGACCCCGTCTTGGCTGGATTGGCTTATAGCAATATCTATAGCAATCTTTTCCACTTGGGGAAGGTTACATCTGTAGCATAGTTGGGTAAGCACTACCACATCACGCATAAGCACCACCTGGTCCATTCACTCCTCACATTGGGCATCAACGACCTTGAATCAATGTAAGAGAGGCATTAATAGCCGAGTGACCAAGTGGGCCTATACTACGTGTTCTAATGTATATATGGCTGTCATGCCATGTTTAGTGGACAGTCTGGGGATTTGCGGGGTTTTATACACTCATAGAAAAGTCCGCCTTCACATACATCACATACAGCTAAAAAGGAATCACAAGGCAGCCAACGCGGCTGACTATTCTTGTGGTAAATATGTCAGAAAACAGATTGTCTAAACAATTCAATTGAGCAAGCAGTGCTGAAGAAGAGCTGAAAATTATATTGTAGAGACTAGTAAAATAAGATATAGCATCTCAGAGAACAAGCAAATAGTAGTCCTTCATCCCTCACTACTTTTGGCCGAACGCGAACCGCCTCCACGTTCCTTCCACATCCTCGCACAAAGTCATGAAACTATCATCATCTATCAACTCGCACATCCAGTTTTCGAGAAAGACAACTCGCTCAGCTGTTGGTGAAGATAGATACTGCGAAAGACAGTCTTCTGCCAGGGCTGGGGCTTTGCCGTTTGACTTGCTAGCCGGGTTGTGGTTGGAGTTCGAGTTAGCTGGATGATTTTGTATGTTCAATGTGTTCGGAACACTGTGAGCTTGACATGTCGGTTCGGCGAATTCGCAGATCGGAGCTGTGTTTTGCGAAGCAGGAGGCTCTTCATAAAGCAACAATGGCTGGCTCGTCTCGGGGCAAGGGTTTGTTTGGGATAAGGGATGGGAATTGGATTCAGGCAAACCAGAATAAGTATTGGGCTCGACCACGAGACAGGGTGGACGGGGTTCGGAATCTTTGGTTGGTTCAGTGGGTTGGGAAATTGGTGACGGGGCTGATTGGGGATGATTCTGTGTTGTTCTGGCTAGGCTTGCAGCGCGCGGTTTCCTTGCGGTTGGCTTTGAGAAAGGCAGGTCTCGCTTGGGAGGGAGCATCTGATTTAACTGGTCGACATTATGAATTGCAGACATAGTAGAAAGCTGAGAGCTTGATGGCTCTGGTTCCTTGTTTGACGCGTGTGCGAGAATAGATGCATGCAGTGGTTGAGACAGGTCAACTGGTTCCCTGTTGTGGGATGGGGGGTTGAAAGCTGGCACAGGGCCCAATCTGGACGTAGGGTGTGAAATAGTGCTCGCAGGAGATGATGCTCGAATGGGTGCTACCATAGTAGAAATGTGAGATGGCTGCTCGAGGGGTGGCCAGAGAGACGGTAACATACTTGTCCTTCCAGACCCTAACGCTCCCGCGGTATAAAAGTGCACTCCATTGCTGCCGGTTGAAGTTGCTGCTGTGTTGGTAGTCCTGGGGGCAACGGAAGAGAGCTGTCCCGAAGTCCATGATGACACCGAAGGAAATCGTTGTATTGCTGGAACTGGTATCTTGCCTTCTGTTAATGGACAGTTGATTTCGCCTAGAAGGGTCAAGGCTGTGAAATAGTCACGCTCTGTGGTAAACTTGATCTGAAACCGGCGAATCTGCGGAGTCAGAAGACAGTTCTGTTAGGAAACACTACCCCAAGTCATATAGTGCAGAATATACACACATGTGTTTCACCATGAGGATACTTGACTGCAAGACAAGGCGACTTTACAACGACAGCAAAGTATGGCCTTGGGGGTGGAATCAACCGGGCCTGCATTCCTGCCATGCGAACGAAGAACACGAGATCAAGCTGCTCCTAAGCCAGATGATACAGATGTTTAGCATTACTGGCTGTCAATCTAAATGCGTGAGTAAGAGTGTACCAGGATGCCATCACCTCGAACCACTTTCTGAATCATCATCGATGGTACAGACTCGGAATCGAGGAACTTCTCAAAGATGCAAGCTAGGTGTCCATTTCCAGGGACATGATTCCAGGTCAGTGGACCAACATGATCGATGGCAGTGGTTGTGTGGGAGAACTTGGCGATGGCTAGACGTGTGATCTGGGGAGGGAGGGGTGGCTGCAGATGCTGCATCTTACAGACAGAAGAGCAATCAACAAAGAGTCAAAGCCTAGAAGATATCCAAGGATGTAATTTAGATGACAAATGAGCGTGGTGCCTGTTGGAATGATGTTTGTGGGGAGGGCGAAGTTGAGAGAACTTTCGGTCAATCACTCCAACTATTGATTAGCATTGCCTACCCCATTGACACCTTCAACTAGTGCATTTGACGCAATATTGAGTAAGTTTGATATACACCCTTGTATCTTATTTCGAGCCATCAGACTCAGGTCATATTGAGACTCGAAAAGATCCATGTGAGTGAATGCTCCCTAGGAACATTCTAGCTGACTAGTCAATCAAATAGTATTGTCATATTCATCATCTGAACCATTTAAAAGTGAAAATCAGTGTAAAGTCAATGAGGGCCCGGAGCCCTCTCGTCCCTATTGTCCCTGCATTTCTGTAGGAATGTTCTGCCTGGGGCATCAATTTATCTCGCAGCGATATTCCTTAGTCATCATCAGGAACAACCAATAGTCCGATAACGCGCCCTGGAGAAGCGCGGACTTTTGGCTGATCAGTGCCGTTGATCTCAAGCCCAGCTCTAGCCCTCCAGGGCCGCAAGGCATTGACGATTATTTTACTTTTGAAACTTATCGCTGATTTTGATCGCCTACGTGCAAATTTACTATTGCCTTAGAACTGCCGTTGCTGCTGAGCACTTTGCTCCTTTCAGCGTCGCATCCAGTGCTCCAACATTCGAACGCGCGAAACCTGCGACTCAAGCCGTCCCACACCCACTGACTCTCGCTGTCACCTCTTTCGGTCGGAACCGACGTTATATCGCCCTTGTAATCCGACCCTTCAGGAGCCGCACGAAGTCGCGAATTTGACACCCTTGCAATTTCTCCTGCTCGACTCGTTTGCAAACAAAGACGTTTCAAGAGCAGCATCCCTCGAGCCACATCTTGAAAGTCTTCGATCTTGAGACTAGAAGATCTTGTCCTCGGTTGCCCCTCGAATTCTCGAGGTCAAGTTTGTCGGTCTCCTCTGTCCCAAGGACGGAACCACACCGGGCGTCTGAAAACGTGAACGGCGCAACGCTGTCGCGTTCCTCCAGCAGCACCATGTCTGCCTCTACCCCTCGCACCTCGCTGCGACGTAAGACTACCATCTCTCAGCCGACAGGTGTGGTGCCTATACTGACTCCACCCACAGAGGGCTTACGCCATGCTCCAAAAATCAATCAACCCTTCATCCCCGACACAACCCCTGCCCGTCGATCACACATCCATCACGGGCTCACATCGCCACAACCACCAACCAGCCCCCATCATGTAAACGTCAATCCGGCCGCCAATCCTCAAAGCGCGCAGTTCGTGGTCGATAGCTGGGAAGGAAAAGACAATCGGCAGGTTCCCATGTTGACGAGAGAAGTCCCGACCCCAGGGAACCGACCGGTCATATTTTCTCACCTACGTGACCCTTCAAAGATACCCCGTCAATTGGATTACTATGACCCTTATTTCCCACTGAGATATCTCGAGGTTCCAAGGAGTCAGTCTCCCCTGTATCCCATGAATTAACTAGAAATGCTGACAGTCTTGTCTTCTTAGCGGATCACATCTACAAACGCGCCCATTATGGTCTGCAGTCAGGCATTCCAGACGAAGTCGACTTTGCGCTGTATCACCTGGTACAAATTTCGAATCAAAGATGGGATAAGTTCAAATTTGAAGGATTTCCCTTGCTCGCGGAAACTTTGATGCAGAAAGCACTTGACATCACACAACTCTGCACGGGGGTGAAGTGGGAATTCCAGTATGATCCTCGGACGCCGATCGACCGTGTTAACGTGCTCAATTCGTTACATGGTACCCGGGATATACTGGACAAAATTAGCAAAATCCCAGTGAACCTGCCGGCCGACAGCCTTGAGACCTACGACTTCAATCATAGGCTGAGAAATATCAAAGAGGCCACGTTAGTGTTGCGAAACATGGTGCTCCTGAAGGAGAACGCATTTTATGTGTCGCGTTACGCAAATGGTTTATTACGGGACTTTTTGGTGATCTTGATCAACGCTCCCAACCAACCTCGACTGAATGAAATCAAAAATGATGCACTAGATATCGCCGAGGAGGTCACCAAGTTCTTGCGAACTGACCCTGAAGATCCGCTGTGGATTTCTTTGGTGAATTGCCTTGACTCCCCAGACCGCGCCCACGTCGTGCGGTCCCTGTGGGCCTTAACACACTTCGGCACCGAGCTGGACGATGCGGATGCAAACCGGGCCATGGAAACCCTGACCAGACCGACTCTTCAGCAGATGTACTACCACACTCTTCTTGACCTTGACAAGGACATTCTGAGTGGTGCACTGGACTTTTGGTATCAATACACGCTCAGCCATGACAATATTGAGACATTGATGGATGTCCTCAATTTCCCAATCGTCTTTGTACCTCGCATGGTTGCACTTCTGACCTATGAAGCACGGCCTACCAAAAAAGAAACTGTTCTTCAGGAAGAGAAAGTCGCACCTCCACCCACTGACATCCCCCGTGTATCCCCCGAGCTTTTGGAAAAGCTCATGGAACTTTCCGAGCCGGAACGAAGCTCCCAATGGCTGCGTTGCTGCTTCATCGAGGATTCCGAATGTGAGATCACACAGATCGCCTTATGGCAAGCCTACCAAAGCCGATTCGCAGATCCGCGTGTCACCGGAGGGGGTGTTCTTCCCGCTGCCGAGTTCATCAAGAACGTCAGCAACACATTCACCAACGCTCAAGCACAGGTCATCAACGGCCCTGGCTCTGCCACCAAATTCATTATCAAGGGCATCCGACCCTTAGAAACTGCCCACACATTCGAGGGCTTCCCTTATTCCTACTGCAGATGGGCGGACAACTCCAAGCCTTCAAAGATGTGTCAGCGTGCGTTCACATCTCCGACAGATCTCCGGAATCACGTTTTCGGCGACCACATGAGCCTGGAACCCACAGACACTCCCGGTCAGTATACGCTTGATGCCGCAGATTCTCCTATCCACATGTGTCAATGGGACCACTGTTCACGTTTCCGAGCAACTGGGCCCAGCACCAACACATCCATGGTTGCTGGTCACGTTTCGTCGCATTTGCCCGAAGATCGCCCCGCAGACGCACAGCCCAGAACCGCCAAGCGCGTGGTTCTCCAGGAGCGCATCGTCCGCAAATGGTACTACATGGATACCCCGATCAATGAAAAGGGCGAGCCATTCGGCGTGGCCTACAAAGCTGCCCTGGTGCTGCGCAACATCGCCCGAGGCCTGCCGAATCGGACCACGTCCAAATACGGTGGTCTTCCCTGGAAGAAGGCCTGCTTCACGAGCCAGCGCCCCAAGATTGTGGAAGTCTGGGACCGAAACCGTGCGCTGCGCAAGGAGCTTACCGAGTTAATCATGGTGATTGAGAAAGAGGTAGACTATTAAATTTCCCATGACATGTTTTCCCGTGTTGCAAATGCCTCTTTTTTCTTTTTTCATGAATCAATATCTCTGTACGATTAATACCCTGATTATTCGTGTTCTCACTGTCTTTCTGGTTCCCAGGTCCCCCATCTTGTCTAAATGTACAATACCTAAGAGCCCAGGACCACATTGGCGGTGTTTTCTTGTTCCTGCTTTGTTTTTAATAGCTTGTCGCTTTGATCCAAGCCCAAGTTCGCAAAAAGACCCCCGAAGAGTGGAGTTGCATTACTACCTAGGTATGGGTAGGGGGTGGGTTGATGTTTGATCTTTTCCGGCGTCTCTTGAGATAGAAATTCGAGATTCATTAGTTAGTATACTGAGGCTTGGAGTTTAATTCACGCTTATTTTCGTTTGACTTCCCTCCTCTTGCTTATATGTATACATTTATTTATATTTATTTAACAAAAAACAAAGCTACACACCCCATGTGTTCGCAATCGAAGAATAGACATGACAAGATCAACTGTTTCTTTAACATAAATACCAACAACTCCCCCTCACCCTCTCGCTTCAGCAGCCAGTTCCTCCAAAACCCGCATCGCATCCCCCGCCCTCGCAGCCGGTACATAGATATGGTCATGGAAATACCCACTGACGACATTGGTACTGATACCGTGGTCCTTCAGTCGGTTAGTAATGGCAGCGATCAAGCCGACCGCTTCCAGGCTGGAGTGGATAGTCAGAGAGATCTTCTTGCAGGGGAAGGTCGACTCATTGAAGCCATGTGATTTGGCCAGCGCTTCTGTTGTCACGATGGTTGTGCCCTCTTCTTCTTGCACGATTAGCTGCGGTTGGAGTGTCGAGAGGGGTAGTGAGTGGAGGGGTGATTTGGTTGTGAGGAAGACGTAGGTTGTTGGGTCTAGGCTTGGTTGCATGGTTGCTAGAAGAATTGAGATGTTGTTTTCGCCTGGAGATGCCATTTTCGAAGGTGAACTGGAATGATTTGGTTTAGAGAATGATATATGCCAAATGGGGAGATGGGTGATGTCATCTTAGGGCATGCCCAGGGGATCTGGTTCCCGAGAACTTTAACCAATTAAAGTGCAAGATAGGATCTATGCTATGATTTGAAACAAAGATGAATGTCAATCAGTGTACTAATGTTGACGGTAATATTGCCGCTTCTTGCGATCAGCACCGGATGGACCCTCTTTGCTGTTATAACCCCCGATGAGAGAGGGTGTGTCACAGGAATCGTAGAATTTGCCCACGTTTGTAATTTGTTATTCCCTAGTGATAGCCTCTAGTTATCACGCAGCAGAAAGACAAAAGAGCACGGTTGTGTATTTCTAATCAGCCAGGCCTGGGTGTGACTGATGAAAGGTAACTTCAACTGGCGTGCAAGGTAGCCGATTTACCGTCATTTAGCGTTGCGATTTAATAGCAAGTGATTGTTAGGAGGTGGCTATAGAGACGTGAAAATGAGTGGTGCAACGTAAGGCTGACTTGAGAGTTGAGAAAGCTAAGAAGCCAAGACAAGACTATGGAATCTGAAAAATGTCAATCTGTGTTAATACTAAAATCCGAAACTGACATTTGCACTTAGTAGTCACCGGTAGGCATTCCACCCACAGCCGGAACATGCTGTCCATGGAATCCAAACCCAACAGCCCCATCGACATCTGCTCGACCAAGCTCCGACAAGGTACGAGCATCGAGACAGAGCAAATAACTCTTACCACACATCCCGTCGAGTACTACACTGAGAAGTACACCATCATCCTCACTAGTGCCCTCGGGGTTAGCCACGAAAATGGGCTCACCGGGCGATTGCCCGTGACACGCCCAGAGCTGAACTTGCCGGGTATCACAATCAAGCTTAATGATACCGTCTGTCAGAGTTGCCTCTCCACGAAAGGTCACAGCGTAGACATATCGGTGTTTCTGGGTGACGATTTTCGGATTCAAAGTCGGTAGCTCAGGCGACAACAATCTGCAAACGGACCACTCGAATAGTGCTTTCTTGGGATCGGTGCATGGAGTAGAAGGCACCGCAGGCAGGCGGACCCGGGTAAAAGATGACCGGAAATGATTGGTTCTCTCCTTTTGGAAGGCCTTGGCTGTATCCAGCGAAGAGATCAAGTTCTCGTAATAGAAGGATTGCAAAAATTCAGAGCTATCGGTTCTCACAACGTCGGCAACAATGTCCATCTCCGTGGGATCCTCCTTCGATGGCTCGAGCCATGCGTTGACTGTGTGGAGGCAGAAGAATGCAGGGCTTTCGTATGTTGCGATCAATCCCTTGCCGTGCTTACGGTCAATGACATACCACACTGCCGGCTGACATGGGTCTGTTGGCAAGATTGAATCCAGGAACGAGGAGTGAAACTGCTGTAGATTCAAGTGCGCGTTCCAAACACATAGTAGAACATGGTCCTCAGTGATAAGAAGGGAGTGAAGATAAGCTGGCGTTGCGGGGAAGGTTGCTAGGATCGTGGTCTCCCCCGTTGAAGCTGAGACCCTGAAAACACGGTATGTGCAAGTTGGTCCCAGGGTGAGATTATAATTGAACATGTCTCCAGTTATAGGATCAGATCGAGCATGAGATGCAGATAGTTGTCCCGAAAGTTCAGGATGCAGATTGGTCTGCGTGGCTAGGCCGATGGGCTCCAAGGTTTCTGGGTCAAGCTTCTTGAAAGCATTGTAGTCGGTCTTCGCATAGAGAGTTCGAATCCCCTGAGAATCACTCCAACGGGAAGACGATTCTTCGGGCTTGGGATCGAGGCCCGGGACGTTGATCGAAAGAGTGACAGATATGTTCTTACTCGACGGAGTGGGTTGCGGGACATATTCAGTCTGGACTTTGCCCAAGACACTCTTGCAAGGATCGTGTTTCTGTCCGAAATTGATCTTGTCCAGAGATCCGGTCTTTCTAGCTACTTCAATCAGGTCGTCGGTTGAGAAGCGAGAGTTGTAGACAACCCGAGGTGAAGTATGGGATTCATCCGGAGCAATGATCTGGAACCGATGGGTTTGACCATATCCATCAAACCAGTGGGAGAGCCGTAGAGTTTCTCCATTCTCAGCCTCGACTTGGCTCTTTCCTGGACCTGTACGGTACAAGACTCCAGCGGCGTAGGCAGGAATCTGTCCTGTTACCGAGAGCTCGATGGGCTCACGCTGTTCGTATTCAGGATCGAACTATGCAGGAATTAGTTTGTATAATTCGAGGAGTCCATCGCTTTACTTACACCTTTATCGTTGGGCCAGTTGTTATAATGATCTTCATTCACCCCATTCCCCATGACTGGTGAGTCTGGGCTAATGGAATGTGATAGATCTATTTTCGTGGATGCCTGATATTTCGGGCTAGCAGTCCAAGATGAACAACTGTCTTTCCTCTGTGACTTTTCGTAAGAATCTGATTGACCTAAAAGAAAGACAAGTTGATTAATCTCGAAAATTCACCCTTTTTATATATACATTGTTATCCACTTGAGTGTGTTGACTAGTTCGTCATTGGCGGGGGAATCGCGACGGGCTGAATTTAATCACCGATCTCTCCTTTTCCCTCGCCAATAGCCAACGTCGAATTACCGAGTCTCGCTCATTATCGTCACTTCGAGCCACCCCACGTCTATAAATGACTATGAATCCTAGATTGCACATTTAATTTTGGTTTCAACCGGGGGGTCTTGGCGGGATACACCCACCTGAAGGCTGTTTATAGCCCACCATCCGAACGCAAACCATCTACCCTGTGAACTACACACCATCCGAGGGTATCACCTTGTCGGGGTCCTCTATTAAACCGACGCAAACCCCCATGAAGCACCAAGTACTAAAACCACAGACCAGAACAGGTCCAAAGATGTGGAAATGTAAAGAATGTTCCTCTAATTTTCAGCGATTAGACCATATGAAACGCCATGCCCTTACGCGTATGTTTTCCGGTGATACTCGGATGGATAAAGTACATCCAGTAATGAATTCCCACAGATCACACGGTAAAGAGCCACCGCTGTTCATTTTGCGGCTTTACATTCAGCTGAGGGTGTGTCATCTTCCATCATTCCCAAAGAGAGATATGTCACCCCCGTCATGTGTGCTGACAAAGGTACCCAGAGATGTGCTACGGAGGCATTGGAAATCATGCAAGGCCCGTGTAGACAGTGGCTATGGAATCCCCGACCCGGAGCACGGTGGGAAACACAAACGTGCCTGTGATAGTTGCGCAAATCTCAGGAAAGCCTGTAATGGGGGAACGCCGTGTACAGAATGCACCCAAAGAGAAAGACAGTGCACCTACCAACGTCTTCTCGGTGACCAGCTTTCCTTGCCATCCGCCTCGCAGACTTTACTAGAGACCCCGGATGTCGAAAGTTCATGTGCGAACGATAATGCCCCCGAGGTTTCTGAGTCAGATTGGGAACTTGGCCCTGCAACACTTTATCCACCTCATCGGAAAATTATTGCCCGACGACAGAAATTTCCTTTTGGCTGATCAGAAAGGCCGATGTTTTACTGAGTCCACCATGCGAGATTAGTTACCTAGCCACTGCTTGATTGCAAGCCTAATGGCATAGTTACCGGTGACGATGTGCTTTTGACGGAATGGAAAATTCTTAACGAGATATGCAGATGTAATTGGCGAGCAGGTCAGCTCAGATTCCTCCGACAGCATACTTCCCGCTTAGAGAACCGCGCCATCGGAATTTCGAAGGAATGAATCACTCCACGCTCTCTCGCGTTTCGCGGGCTTTCCAGGGCGAAAGTCAGGAGAGGGATATCTTGTTGAGGAATATGAGCCGAGCCTTTGTTGTAATTGATCACGGGTGCGAAGTAGTCCCATTTGAGTTGGGGGACTCGCCCGTGGTGGAGATTTGTATTTTGTCTTATCATTATTAAACTCATTCAAAGTGTCCGTTATTTGATGATCATGCCACGAGTGGAGATTTGTTTGTATATATCACTGCTGGATATGGCACCTGAAGATCTCTGTGCAATCAGGTTCCCCCTCACTGGCTTCCCAAGATCTGTTTTTCACCGTGGCAAGAAAATGGAATCAACGCTATCGTGAAGATTTTCGATGAAATTCTCGTAACTCAACCAAGCCGTGTCATCGGAGCCACTTTGCAAGGTCTGGTCACTAAAATCCATCGAATCCCACACATTGGGCCAGGGCACCGGCGCAAAGGAAGTCGGCACTTCTGCGAGATGCGAATCTCGCGGTGCATCAACGGCCTCTATCAAATCAAGCGAAACGTTTGTGAGATTCGGTTGAGGTTCAGGTAGGTTCGAAAAAATCCCGGAAGAAATGCCGTCGAAAGAGTATGGACACACCGCTTGGTGAGAGGCGTTAACATCAACACCAAGAAGCTCATTTCTCCGCGTTTTCGCCTGTGACATGAGCCTCTCCAAAGGTTTCCAGAGCATCCCGTGCTGAGAGTCTGCGATTATAAGCCGCGAGCGCTGGTAGACGTCGTCAATAACGGTCCAGTACTTTGACATCACCGCAGGATTTTTGCAGACGCAGAGTTCGGCAAGGCCCACAGCCAACGCGTGCCACGGAACCCACATCGAGACATACCACCGCCAAGACCTGGCGCCTGGGTAGTTGTATGCCTCCTGCGACCACTGAAGGTTATCAGCTGCGATTTTGAGAAGGACGTTCTCTTGGATTTTCGGGGGGATGAATTTATAGCTTCGTTGCAGCGGCCGGAGACAGGCTAGTTGCAGCCAGCTACCCATAACACCCGCTATCTTTTGCGAGTACCACTGGAAATCCGACAGATCGGGCCTGCACCCACTTAGAAGGTCTGATGTCTTTTGTTGGAAGTCGTGGACGACTTGCTGCCGCAAACTTATCAAAGTCACGGCTGGCTCAATGAGCTCTGAAAATGCGAGGCTTCGTGTCCCAGACGTTGCCGCTGCGATAACCAAGGTATGTGTCATGTCGGTAAATGTGCCACGTGTGTGTTCGGGGATTGGCCCTGGCATGTCGAACCATAGGTCCTCGTCATTGGTATTTGATGGCGGGTTGAAATCGAGCCATACAGATTGCATCATTGGCTCGGATGCCCTGTCTAGAGAAACTGCTACATCGAGAATGCCGATACCTAGCCATGCTCGTTTGCGCATCTCGTGCTCAAAAGGGCGTACTGTAAATGGTGGCTGGGGGATGTGGAGAGATAATGCCTGGCCTACTCGGAGTGCCATGCTCAACATGGTCCAAACCCTTCGGCTTTGGTCTTGGGATCGTGCGGCGAGCTAGAAGCGTTTAGATTGAATTCGGGTAAGAAGAAGGGGCGCGAAAGATAAGAAACTTGTAGTAGTACTCACCAGAAAAATTATATAAGCCTGCAGAATAGTTAGATCGTTGGTCGTGACAAAATCCGCTTTTGCGAGCGCAAGTTCGGTTTCTTTATGCAATTCTGCAACTATTACAGTTTTGCTCGTATTGAACATTGACTGACATTCCACTTCCTCAAGAGTACACACAGCGCAAAGATAGATAGCCGAAGCAAGGGTAGCTGGCGCTTGGTGATCTTGCTCATAGTCAAGGTAAGGCCTCCCATCCTTAATAAATGCTTGTAGCGACGGTCGATGTAAAATTTTGAAGAGAGGATCGACGTTGCGGAAGAAAATATCACATAACCTGTGCCGGATTTGGGGTTGAAGATTTAATCGTCGGTTGACCTGGGGTGGATTTGACGAGCTTTCAGGGCTTTCTGAGCTCACAAGCGATGTGCCAAAACCAGATGCTGAATCGTAGACACTGTGGTCATCGTCTTCTAAACGACCTTCCAGGACACTGCGCAATTCTTGAGTCTATTGATTGTAACATGAGTTAAATCACATTGGCAAAAAAAAGCAGTTGAACAAGCTCACCTGCTGCATGATATCCTCCCAAAATGGACCCCCAACATACGCAGTTGAAGGGCGAGGAAGATGTGGCTGACCTGCACCTGGCAAGTTTTCATTCTGATCTTGCCAAGTATCAGGACCAGCGTTGCTGGCCTCTACCACCGACTGCTGCTGTGTGTATGGAGATGCAGGCGCAGTGACAGCTGACGCAACTTTCAATCCATCGTTTCTCTCATTAGCGACTTTTTTCAGAAGTTTCTCGAGTCTCGCTACACGCTCAGATAGTTCTTTGTTCGAGCCTACAGCAAGCTCGGGTTTTCGCGTGCGACCGCGCGGGAGACGCGCCCGTTCCACAGGAATACACACAAGGCCAAGCCTTTGACAGCTTGTACAAGGACTTGACTTGTCGCATTTTACTTTGCGCTGGCGGCATGCTTCGCAGGTGAGGCGGACCCGCGGTGCGGAGGACCGCGAGTGAGCTGTCCCGGCTTGGCCCACGGGATCGGCCATTGTTGCTGGCTGACCCAAGTGGTCTTGATGTAGGGCAAATGGCTCGAGATAGAGATCGGATACTTCGTACAATGTACCTATACCCTTGTCGTGTGCACCCTTATCGAAAATCTAATGCTTCTGCATGGGAGGTTCTGCACCAACCCCCGCGTGGCTAGTGATCCACATCATGTACTTCTGGCCAATCAGAGGATAAATCAGTATTCTCTGTCTGCGCTGATGATATGCGCAAGTCAATTAAATATAAAAAGAACAATTGATATTGAAGCTAAGAATAAGACTGCCTATTAGTTTGAGTTTATAAAATTTTTCTTACCTACATAGATTTTTCGCTCAGAGTTTCCAGTAACATCCTACAATGTTATGTCGCTCCCATATCTCATCTCATTTCTTTACTTTTTAATCTAAAATTTTCTGCATTTCGTACTATCATTGTGAACTTGATCGGGCCGCAGAGTTTTGATTAAACAGAATGCGGCTAAACTGTCAAGAGAGTCACTGATCTGGAGCCATCAGACATGCTGAGACAGATCTTGGACCTCACTGAAGGTTAACTCTACCTGGCAGAAGGCAAAATAGTCCAGCTGCGTACGTATCTGGTAGAGTCGATTTATTAATGGGTGGATGTGAAGAACCCTGAGATTTTATATAGCGTGCTCCAGCGCCTACATGTAGTATATATGGGTAAGCAACTTTCAACCATACGAACATCCATAGATAATTAATGTATGAGCCGACATAAATAGGAGTAATCCGCTATGCTTAGAATCTTTTAAGTTACAAGGAAAACTCGAGAAACATACTATAATCTCACCAATAAGTTATCCAGTTCATAAGTCGAAAGAAAAGATGGGAAGAGCTGAGAATGGTCGAACGAGATCAATGAGGTGAATAGCTTACAGATCCTCTTTTTACTAGTGCACGTTAAAGCGTATTTACTCAACTACCAAAATTTTAAAAGCTTAACGAGCTTCTTAGAAGAAAGCTGGCTAGGATTTTTATTTATAGTGATATAATTAATGATACTATCCACCTTATAGGACGTTAATCTCGGTAGTCGACCTAGGGGTTTACGAGGTATAGGAGTACCCCTTCTAATTATGTACTTGATTCCGGGTGATATATCCAGTCGATATTAACAAGGGTGAGCGTACGGAGCGCGGTATCTCTCTCAATCTATCTCCAAGTGCGTACTGTTCTACTAGGGGGTTTAGGTTTAGGTTCGGGGGCGGTATCGGGGGGCCACAGCGGCGGGCTATAGCGGCGGGCTATAGCGAGGAGGGGTTGGGGACATGTGATTTAGATCAGCATCTGACCTTCAGTTCTTTCGATTTCACCGGCAGATGACTAAAGTCTTTACCAGGATCATTGAGTTGTGATCAAGGCAGTGGATATTGAAATGGATAATCGAAGATCCCCGAACTCCCCGAAATTGGAGTTCCTCGGGCTCTAGGATTGTGCAGGTACAAAACTGGGCTGCAGAGGGAAGTGCAGATTGCAGGAACAATGAGGTTGATTACAAGCCATCTCCCCTTGAAACGAAGAAACCCAAGTCTTACTAGGACCTTAGGGGGACTATTTGACGTTATTGATTTTATATCGTAGAGATAGCCATGACACCGATATTTAACCATGGACCAATAAGCATGAACAAATGACAGAGATTAAGGTGTACAACAAGGTATGGTAAGGTCAATGGATATGCACAACTCTAACTGACTACAATATACAACTGGACTCGAACAGCCATGGAGAGATTTAAAGGAACAATCTGACCAATCTCACTAAGCATCTTGGCAGGCCGTATTCTTCTGGGCTTCAGTATTCGACAAATAATGAACAAGGACAAGGGTAAAACGGAGAGTGATACGTAGTGTAATGATTCTAATCAGACTAGCGTGCTTGGCTTGCCTTCAAACGACATGCCACTGCCGATTTTGTCTGGTTTATAGGGGGGAAATGATCTCAGGTCGATTTAACGATGTGCTTGAACCAATAGATTCTCGGAAGGAAAAAAAAGCAATTCTTCCCACGTTGTGGGAGTTATACGCACTGTATCGCCTTCGCTTTTGAGACTGCCCTCCAACTCCGGCACAGGATCCTCTCTTCCCTGATTCTCGATATACTCATGTCGAGAATTTGACTAGGTCTATCTTAACGAGAGGGTGTAAAAGTTAGAGAAGACGGTAGCCGTAAATTCCAAAAGGTGAACACGGAGCGGAAACGTTACTTTAACGGGTATAAGTGAAAAATCGAAGAGGTCTCATTGGACACATACGGTAAGGTTCCAGTGAATTTGTCCACCCAATCCTCTATAGGAGAGCTGGACAGGTCCCTAACTCGTCTACCTAGCTCTCTACCTCGTTCTCCTGGGTTGATTAGACAAACTCAGATAACACGCCACGGGCGACTTCATTCTCGAACGGCAGGCAAGGTAGAACGGCACGGCAGGGAGGTAAGGACGGCTCCTAGCGCCTCTTCTTTAGGTAGGGAGCAGCAGGACTTATTGCAACAAGCATCTCGCATCTCTATATTATACGTAGGTCATCAATATTACGATAAAGTAATAAAAGGGCCCGCAGGCTTAACGATATTCATTGGATGAGGATGCTTGCTTCGGGGAAGAATATCCGGAAGGTGGTCTTTATGAATACCCCGCTGTACCGTGGTGTCTGACCACGCGGATCAAACAACTAAACTAACGAATCAGAGACTGTTCTGTACTGGGAACAAAGTTTATGCCATGCAGAGGCCATCCATGGATGTGCTCTTTAGGGCATTTCCAAGGTTGCGGGGTATATATTTATATGATATACAATATACAACCCTATGGAGTACGATTTCCGATATACAATGGAACTGATAGCTATATATTCTAACAATACACGACGCAAGACCACTGATTATCCTAATGTCCCGGGTTTTGACAGAGTATTGATCGCCACCTGAGAATGGGGCTTGCTTGCAACCAGGCTGATCGGACGAATTTGAATGAATATAGTAGTAGTCCGTACGGAGTACTCCGTAGTATCATCAAAATCAAATATATAGCGTGTTATTGTCCCCTCTCTAGCTTGGTGGCTGAATGGTAATCTTCAAATCGGGTGGAATAGATCTGGTGTCCCTCTCGCCTTTCTCGTTATTTTGAATTTTCTTTTTTCGTAATCAATACTTCACAGTCTTTTGTCCCTCTTTTGCACATGTGTATTAAGAAACGGGCCATTCCCTTGTAATCACCGGGGACTTCGTGTCGAGCATTGAGAAAGTGGCGTTCGCATCTACTATAAGTCAATGGAGGAGCTTTGCGATCTCTCTTTCAGCGCATTAAATACCCTCCTGTTCAAAATCACAGCCTCTGCACAAAACGTGGCCTTCAATCATTTATATACGCCCCTATGACACGATGACTACTCTATCAACATCCCTCGGTCACCAGGCCCTTGCCGTCAGCACTGTGTTCACAACTATAGCGACGTTCATTACTGCCTTCCGTATATTTACACGAGCATGTCTCGTAAAGCAGATAGGAGCGGAAGACGTTGTTATCCTAGTTTCTCTGGTCTTCTCATGGGGTTTCTTCGCCCTGATGGTAGGCGAAGTCTATCATGGCATGGGTGAGCATTATACCGCCATCCCGGCCCCAATCTTCAAGGCTCAGATGATCGTACGCTTCACCTCAGCTTCGTCTCTCTCCAAAGGTAGTGCAGCTCCACTGACATGATTATGATTCTCTTGCAGTACTTCTGGGCTTCAATTCCCGTTTATCAAACAAGCCTTTTCAGCACAAAGTTGTCAATCCTTCTGCAATACAAACGAGTCTTCTCCACACCACGCATGCATCTGGCAAGTTGGATCATGATATGTTTTCTAGGTCTCTACGGAACCTGGACCATTATTAGTGCTTGGGCCAACTGTGTCCCTCTCGCCAAGTTCTGGGATCCAACTATCCCGGGCTTCTGTTTAAATAAGAAAGCTTTGTGGTTTTCCAACTCGGCTGTCCACATCATTACCGATATCGTCATTCTCATATTCCCAATGCCAGTCCTGAAGTCGTTGCAATTGCCTAAAAGGCAAAAGGTCGCCCTCATGGCTGTTTTTGCGCTAGGTGGATTGTAAGTCCAGATCTTACACGATGGCACAAATCTACTACACTAACAATCCCCTCTCAGCGTCTTTATCACAAGTATACTCCGCCTCAAGTCTCTCCTCGTCATCTCCGACTCGGACGACCCAACTTGTGAGTACCAACAACATCCATGAGCCCCTTAACCACGAACCAAATCCAACAATGACCCCAGACGACAACGTCAGTGCAGCAACCTGGTCCGCCGTCGAGTGCAACGTAGCAATTATCTGCGCCTGTCTCCCAGGCACACGTGCCTCCCTTTCCAAGATCCTGCCGCGCATTTTCCCCACCCGAAGCAACGGCTCTCGTAGCAAGACGACACGACCTTCGCGAAATGGCCGCAATCTCTACACAGGCAACGGCAACTCGCAAATTATGGCCTCTGTCGTTGGCGGACATGATCACAGCTCGGGCTACGACCACGACCTAGAAGAGCTGTCGCCGCCTAGCTGCTTCAATAGCTACACCAAGGAACATGCGAAGGAGGCTTTTGCGGGCATCAAGGTTACGACAGATTTTACGCAGGAGGGGACGTCACATTCGAAGGTTGCTGTCAATGATGATACGGGAAGTACGAAGGAATTGGTGAAGAAGCATAGCTTTTGATCTATAATGATTTGGGTTGGTTTAAAGTGTTCATCGTTATTGTTACTTCCTTTTCCTTCGCTGGTGGTCTTTTCTTTTGTATTATATGCCTATAGCGTTAATGTAATTAGCGGTCTTTTGCTCTTGTTTTGTGATTTTACGCGACTATATACCCAATGACAACAGGCTAGGCTGTGTCTCTGGCACAGTTGAAATTCCATTAATATCAAATCTCCAAGGAGTCCTTACATCAAATATCGAGACATGAGAGCTGGCTAGTGATTCATTAGAGCCGCGGATCAAAAATGGTCGAACTAATTGTATTGTGTACCTCAAAGCAAAGTTGTGTCAATCTGTCTCCAAGAAGGTACATGGCTGAAATTACTACAATCATTTTATTAAGCTAAGGTCGTTCCTAACCTTAAGGCTACCTACAAAGTCTCCAAACATGAGCTCTAGGGTATTATGAATGCAAATGTAAAAACAAGTGTACTGATGTCGAAGCGAACAAAACGAGCCGATCATTCAGTGTGCATGAGACCCGCCCATCGTACATTCGGAAGCCGCCCACGTTTCAGAGACCAAGGAGTCGTGACAAGGAAGATGCATGAAGGACAAAACAGAAAAAGATTCTAGGCAAGAATCTCGAAAACGATCAACACCCAGTATGTGCAGTGTGCATTGTGAAATTATGCTTGCAGACACGCAGGTATCATCTTGCTAATCCTAGAAACACAAGATGTGCATGAGTTCTGAACCTGGTACAAAGAAGATACAATCTACTCCCAAACATTGGAGAAGAGGTCGTCAGATCCGCCAAATCCACCAGACTTGTTGTTATTCGTGCTTGAAGTAGGGTTGGAGATTGGTGCAGCGCTGGCCCAACCACCGAAGTCCTCGTCCGCTGCCACAGTGGGTGCGGGCTTAGAAGCCGCACTGGGCGCGCCCCACCCATGGCCCACGTCGTTTGGGGTCAAGGTGTCGGGAACCTTCATCATGGATGCAGGCGAGAGTGCGGCAGGGGCAGGCGATGGGGCAGGATCAGGCGTACTCCAAGCGTTCCCGCCCCATGGATCAAGGCTTGCAGACATCATGCTGGCTGCTGCCGCGTTAGCAGCGCTGGTGGCTGGCGCTTTGGGAGGGGCAAGAGGTTGCATCGGGGGAGCAGAGATGTTAAACGCAGATTTCATTTCCTGCTGAGGAGTGCTTGCAGTAGACTTTGGGGGCGAGACTGTTGAGGCGGATGCAGGAGGATGCGAAGAAAATCCGAACAGATCATTTGACAAGGACGATGATGGGTGGTTAGGCTTAACAGTCGGGGAAGTAAACCCACCGAATCCGAAATCTTGCCCTGTAGAGGAGATGGAAGTTGTTCGGGACTGGGGCTTCGGGGCTGACAAGGTCGGGGAGGTGAAGCCATCAAAGAAGCTGCCGCCCGTAGACCCAGAGGGCGATGTGACCTTCGGGGCAGCAGGGGTCGACTTGGCGCCGCCGAAAGATGAGAGATTAGAGAACGCGGATGGCTTCTCGGCCTGTTTGGCGGGTGGAGGAGAAGTAGTAGTTGGGAAGCTCAGTCCACTGAAGGCGTCCGTCAGACCGCCCATGCGAGAGGAAGCGGAGGGGGCAGGAGGCGAAGCCATGTCGCCGAAGGAGTTGACCCGCTGGTGCTGTACGGGCGGTGCCGGCTGCGGCTTCGAATACAATGACAGGATCGATTGTTTGAGATCTGGCCGAGACATTCCGGCTGGTGCTGCTGGTGTGGATGCTGTGCTAGACGGGCGACTGCCAGTAGAAGGCTGCGTGCTACCGAAGAAGTCGAGACCCAGCAATGAATCATTAGGCTTGTGAGACTTGACCGGTGCGGCCTGTGCTTGCCTGGGTGGTGCACGCGGAGTAGGTTCTGTTGTGCTAGGGCGATTCGGGGGGGAGATATCGTCGCCAAACAGATCAATCGAGGTTTGTTGACGGTGTACCGGGGGCTGACTGGCAGTGGCGACTCTTTGCGAAGCAGAACGTTCGATCTTTGCTTTCTCCTGCACAACCGCAAGAGGCTAGCAAGTCAGTGATTGCGGCTAACAGGCTGGTCTATCATCCGATCACTTACCACATCGTCATCGCCGTCATCAAGGGCCGAGGGGTCCGGCATCGCACCGTCCATTACCCACCGCTTGCTCTCGTACTTAGTCCGGATGAAGTTCTCAATTTTTCTGTTCGCTGATTGTCAGAAACTAATACCACCCAACGAGTGCCATTCGAATGCACTTACGCATCTGAGGGAACGTGGCCGGGTGCCAGTTTTGCTTCCCAGTATCTGCATTCTATTAGCCCATGTCTGACGTAGCCGGTCAATTGATTGTGACGAACTTGTTGGCTCTTCCATTGCCCCATCTCACAACACTCTGAAGTTGTTCATCGGTCCACGCATCGAGATCCACGGACTTGACTCGGCTGATATGCGTGCCCATACCCCGATGGATTCCCGAGCACCGAATGCAAACAAAGACACCCAGGTTCCAGGAAGCCCATCGCGGATCTATTCATAAAACAATTCAGCATATGAGCGCCAATAAATAGCGTCGGAGATGAAGGCAGCGTGGGCGCAACCAACTTAAGGGGACTGCGGACCACTCACGCTTGTTCCGTTTACAGTCAGCACATATCTTGTTGTGCTCGAGTTTCAGCAGAGTCTTGATAGTCTGCGAGTTTTGAGCAGCTTGGCCTGGAGTAGGACGTCGAGACATAATAGCAGCAACTCAAGTATCGATGGTGAAAGGGACAGGGAAACAATGAGAGCGACCTAATTATTCTTAGGTGGCGGTCGGCACACGGTTGCGGCCTAAGGCTGCAGTTGGTATACGGATGGGGGAAAATGCCAGTCACGCAGTTTGATGTAAAGCAAAATGGGGTTATTGACCAATAACAGTAGAAATTGGAAAAAACAAACTACATTTTATATTTACTTTGATGTTCACTGAAAGATTTCTTTAAAGTTGAGATCTACAAAATGTGGTTGGTCCACTCAAACGACGCCTCTCCGTATCATGCATGTCGGCCTTTCTGCAGCCTTAGTCCCCTCCCCGCAAACAAATGATGATTGAATGTCATGAATATCCCTCAAGCTTTCGACTGAGGATTCTTAGCAGCGCTTGCATCTTCTGTAAAGCGCAGACTGACACTATTCACACAATGACGTTCGTCTGTGGGAGTCTTATACCCCTCACCCTCGAATACGTGGCCGAGGTGACCCCCACAGTTGGTGCATACAATCTCTGTCCGCTTCATGCCAAACGTGTTATCAACGTGTCTAGTCACAGCACCAGGGATGGAATCAAAGTAAGCCGGCCAGCCGCAGCCAGATTTGAACTTGTGGTCAGCAGTGTAAAGCGGCGCATCACAACCAGCGCAATTGTAGACGCCTTTCGATGGGTAGTGTGAATCGTATTCACCGGTTCCAGGGCGCTCAGTACCCTTTTCACGGAGAATTCGGAATTGTTCTGTAGCCACATATAAGCACAGATCAATCATATATCGTCTAGGAGTTGAAAAGCCTCCATGGTGTACAAACCTGGGTTCAAAACAGCCCTCCACTCATCTTCGCTTCTCTGGTCCGGGGGTGACATTGCGTCGGTTGTTTGTTCGGGGGTGCGGTTGGAGCTGAAGAAGGCACCGAAAAACGGAATGGTCGGTGTAGCTCTAAGAGCTTTGGTGCTTATCTTTGAATGGGGAGGCTTGCGCGATGAGGACAAAAATCGGGAGCAGCAAAATGTCGGTGCAAATCGGATGGGGGTGGTTTGGTGTTTGAGGGGCGAAAAAAGATTGCGAAATAATTGGGATCGCATAGAGAAGAACCCACAGGGCAGAGTTGACAGGAAAGTGAGAAAAAAAAAAAATAAGTAGAGTGACCAGCAAGTAAAGCAAAGATGAAAGTGGGGTGAAGCTAATCCCATATGGGCACCTCCAAGTGAGCTCGGGGGTTTACGTCATCATGCGGGGAGACCCTTAGGGCCGGTTCGGGGACTCTTTAAGGCCTAGACTGATATCGTTTCGGCGGTCTATATAGATTCACAACCCCCTAGATTTATATAGATGTGTATATTATCGCCTACAGTGTTCTGAAACCAGTCGTTTGGGAATTTGAAAAATGTTCGATTATTCAAAACAGCCCCAGGCCCAACCTGGGAAAACTCCAGCAGTTCAGGGGTATCTCAACAGTAAAATCTGACAAATGAGAAATTCTTGAAAAAAAAAGAAAAAACAACAAAAGAAAGAAAGAAGAAGGCATAGAAAAATCATCGGCGGTTCACGCCGGTCACCAACATGGAGCCCCGATTGAGCTCCACACGCCACCCCTCCTTCAGCAACATGTTCCACACGGCGGGTCCAATGTGTGACTTGCGATCGAGGGAGTGGTGACCAAGACCGCACACAATGTTGAACCCGCCGTGGGAGCTCTGTCCCCCACCGCGAACGTACTTCTGATCACCCAGCCCGTCCCACCACGCCTGCACACGCTCACGAGCGATTCTGACCGCATTGGCGACCGTCACACCATGCAGATCCAGGTCGTATTGCGACGACTGGCGGGCCACCAGCCGGTCAGAAGCTGTGGCCAAGTGACGCATGGCAAGCTGACGTTGCTCGTTTCCAACGTCCCGGTAGTAGGCAGAGGCGCCGCCGTAGAGGGGGTTGGAGCGTGCGCGGCGGGCGGCCTGGGATGCCTGGGCAAGGGCAACTGATCGGGCAGCGAAGTGAGAGTTGGCAGCAGCAGCAGCTTCGTTGAAATCCATGAAATCCGAAGCACTCTCTGTCTGCTGAGTTGGGGCCACATTCTCCTCTTCGTCATCAACAGCGACGGGGGATGACACGAAACTGATGATATTTGAAGCCGAAGTCAGATCAGGGCGGCGGGCCAAAGTGTCAGCCAATTCATCTGCGGCGGGCATCTCATTGTTTGCAATTCGAATCAAGCCACTTAGGGTCAGTGGATTGATTCCGGGGTACTTGTGACTGAGCTCCCCCACTTGCGTGACCAGCACAGGATCGTCTTCAATCTCATGGATGTCCTTGGTTGCATGAGCCTGCGCCAAGACTCTGATTGTGGCACAAAGTGACATTGAATTTTCATGATAAGTCGATGCAATTTTCTCCCTCTGCAACGCGCAGGCCCGCGAGGAAAGAAATTCGATGTCCTTCTTTCCTGCCTCCCATTTATTGGTGGTATTATTCATAGCCTGGGAGGCCAGATCAACTCGCCGTTGCTTCTGCTTTTTCATCTTTCGGGATTTTTTGCCGCCGCCGTTCTGGTTCTCATTGGCCTGGAAGCCATCGATTGACTTGGGGATGGAGGATTGACCGTCTTGAGCAGCTTCCTTCGGGGTCTCTTGAGGAATTTCTCTGGCAATTTGTGTCTCTTCGATGAAAGCAAGATTGAGCAAGACGTCCATCGAGCGACTGAGGTTGTCATGACAATCTTCAAGGATGCGCTCAGCTTCCAGACGAGTAATAGTTGGGAACATGCTAATCAAGTTCTGTGCCTTGTCAGCAGTTGTCATACCCAGAAAGGTGTATGCAAGCTTGGAGCCTTTGAGCCTTTCAGCTTCGCGGCCGGCGTTATTGGAGTCGCTATTATCCTGATGAATTTCAAGCGATGGCCAGCTTGTAAAATCCGATGGTGCATCGTCAGACGATTTGTCAACCAAAGAGCCTGAGACATCAGAGTTTCGAAGGTTGGTTGTACCAGTGGGGTCAAAAGGCAAGTTTTCTTGCTCAACAGCAGATGCGTTCAACACGTCCAGGGTTTCGCGCAACTGTTCGACCTGAGTGGGGATCGCCAGGTCAAAGTCTGATACGATCGCAACGAACAACGCAGGATCAATTGGTGGACAGTAGGTGCTTTCAAGCTCCTAAAAAAATCACGTATCAGAACAGAGTTTAACAAGCAAGTGGTGCAGCAACAAGCTATGCCTAAACTGTGTGTGAGTCCATGGGACACAACGTACCTTGAAAAGCTCATCGCCACAGTACCCCATGACTGTGATCATGGATTTAGTTTCAGTGATATTGGAGTGATCTTGATGATTTCCCGTAAAGATTTGCGAGGTTGGACAATTGTAAAGGACATTAGGCGGGATGACGAATGTGAAAAGTGGCTTTTTTTTGATGATCTTGATAGCACTGCGATAAGATAGGGATATAGATATGGGTCTAAACAGAAGCCCGGTTCATCGATGAGCTCAGAGCTCGGCTCACCGGGCACCGCGTGACTTTGTTAGTCCCGTGACGCCCGGCTAGCTGAGCTCCAACTTTTGATCGGGTCAATGAATTCATCATCATCATCAAGGTAAAGTTCTCAAGACCCACGCTATTATCCCTAACAGTGTTTGGGAGCAGCTCTATACCAAGAACAACCAGCGACTGGACAAAACAAAAAAGAAACCTCCCTCCGATCAATATCACTGTCCTCCCGGCAGGATCATCTTAGCAGTCGATATATCCTCCTGCTAGTGATACCATACCCACGGGCCCGGCTGTACTAAACCAATCATGGTTAATGGCCTACTAAATGTCGCCGTTAAGGAATATACTAAATAGCAGCAATCGCGGGTCAGCAACAAGACTTTCAGGGAGAACATCAACAAAGAACGCGATGTGACCCTCAAAAATTATCTGGACCTCATACAGATTTATGAGGATCAAGACCCAGGTTTCTTTGTCAAGCATGGCGTGAAAATAGGTGACGTCGGGCGGCTTGTTCGTGACATCGGCCTTTGGATGAGACGACGCAAAGAAGCGACCTGTAACAAAATTATTCCTCTAGTCTATATCTTTTATGTACTGTGATTTGATAACAGCCTACGCTGGCATGGCATGCTGCATTTATCCCTTTGCATAGGTTCGGAATAAACTGTAATCTCTTTCGGCGATCATACTGCCATAACAAAAAGGTAAGCCCGCTCTAAAGACATTTCCCAACACGCTGATACTGTATCACGAATCACGATAAAGAGGATATTGTCGCATATTAATATGATAATAGATATCACCATTGGGAGTATCAGAATCGAACGACGCATCATCGTTCGAGAGGTACGAAGGTCTAGCTGTTGTTTCACTCTCGCTTCTTTCTTGCCACCCATCCCCGTGTCCTGGGTCGATCATGAGACCTGCACGCATCCTTGTGTATTCTTCTTTCACTTTTTCTGGAAAATCACGTATAAATAACGGGACTTGGAAAATAGCTTGGGTCAAAGTCCATTGACGTTAATTATGAATCGTCATGCCTACATGACCCATGTGAATCGACTTCCCGGGTGATGGCCCAGACATGTTTCAAGTAGCTTGCAATAACTACTGACTTTGTTTCTTTTTTGTGTTGTTATCTTTATATCAGAGAAACGTGAGAAAACTGCACCAGCCAATTATTGCTTTTTGAGATTAACAGAATGAGAGGGTGTTCAACCTTCAGAACAAGACATGTGAAAAAGAAAAAAGAAACCAAGCGCCAAGCAGCCTCAGTGGGTAGAGTGAAAAGAACTTCGTATACCAGAAAATGACCTCTCTGGTTGAGAAACCCGATTTCGACAGATATGAAATAAAACTTCTGCTCCAGTTGCCAACACAAACACATTTGCTTTGCTTCTCTTGAAATCATCTCTCCTCCTCCCTCTCCTGCCTCTCCTCTTTCTTTATCCTCAACCTCTTGATCCAGCCCACGGTGTACTCATCCGGGTCCCAAACGAGACACCTTGTGTTCCTGTCTTTGAGCTTAAGATTCACATATTCCTCTATGAGCCTCTTCTCTCCTGGCTCCAAAAGGTGAAGTCTCTTTCGCCATATATCGCAAACATCGTCTTCATATGGAGTCGTGCCGAAGAACCGCTGATCAATTTTTTTCCAATATATCGCGTCGAAGGCAAAATTATTCCTCGCAGCGTACATGATCCAAAAATCTCCACTTTGCCAACTCTCCCACATCCGACTAGATAGCCGCTGGCCTTCTCCAAGTAGCTTCTTCTGGATCGCCTCATCTTCGCACTTCCGTATTGCTATTAGAAAGGTCTGAAGCGCTTTCTCGTACTCAGTACACCAGCTATCAAGGCCTCCGGGCCAATCTTCCGGCTTTTTGAGAAGAAGCCACCAAGGCGGCGCATAAGAAAATTCGACTGGAGCGGTATATGTAAACTCCCAATCTACCACTCCAGCGATAGATTCGCTCTTATCCACTAGAACATTTTCGGGTCGAAAATCGTCACACCAGAGAGGGAATGGGCCATTATCATGGAATATCCATTGCTT
Organism: Penicillium italicum; assembly: GCA_002116305.1. Taxonomy (NCBI): domain Eukaryota; kingdom Fungi; phylum Ascomycota; class Eurotiomycetes; order Eurotiales; family Aspergillaceae; genus Penicillium; species Penicillium italicum. The sequence continues at coordinate 99,301 of LWEC01000474.1, read as the reverse complement.
TCTCTGCTCCTGGTCTCGAACAAGTTTCCGGAAGAGAAATCTAGCCACAAATTTGCGCCGGAAGTTATCCGCTAAGATATCTATATCGATATCCGCCAAGATATCTGCCTCGTTCCTCTGGCTTCTAAGGTGTAGAAGGTGTAATTCAGCTAGAACTTCAAAGTACGATGACGCTTTTTGGTATGTCATAGTCGGTAGTTTCGATCGGGGTAGCGTCCCTAGTTGCACAATTTCGTTCATAGAGTAGGATAGAGGCCGACGTGTAACTTCCCACGTAGAATCATTCTTAGTAAGTGATCCTATCCGACTCAAAGAGAGTGTAGATAACGAAAGGACGATTTTAGCTAGTTCTCTATAAAGAGCCTCTAGCCTAGCCGGCTTGAGGTCCAGATTGAGTACTGGAGGTTGCCCTGCTTGGCGCCCTGGCATTTCAAGGAGATCACCCATACTTCCCACATGGTGGATATAGTCCATAATGATAAAGGGCCCTAGGTCCGAGGGACTCTCTTTTGTCTTTACCCAGCGAACAACGGAAGGTACTGGTATCGGAATTTTGTTTGAGGATTGCTCTAAGAGATATTGCATGGTAGACACTTCATTTTGGACTTTTTCTTCGGGAAACATAACAGCGCCGGGCAGTGGGAACCGTATAACAGCGCCGCTGTTGTTGGAGAATTTCATCTTGAAGCAGGTATTGAAGCCGCCGGTGTTTAGAAATTCGAACAGAGTCCATTCGAGGTCGTTGAACTCTTCACACAGAAGAACTCCAATGTCATTGTAGATGTCACCATCAGTGCGAAGAAGTTCTGGCCAATCCTCCCAGATTTGGGTGCTTATTGCCCAGGCAATATCATCGTAAGATTTACATGTGGGCATTTTGGGGGAGATGAATGAATGAACAAATGGATTTGAGGTAACTTTGGAGTTACCTGACAATTTCCTGGTAAAATAGAAGGATGGTAATGATCTGAAGGACTCCAGGGGTACCTTGGCCCATTTAAGTGAGAGGATCACATGACATAGCTAACCGTAGCGGGGCCTTTAGCCCATCACATATCGCAAAATAAGCTGTGTGGGGCAAAGAGCTCCTTTGGGTATAGACTGAGCCTCCCGACGGGCGACCCCCGGGGCCGTGGATGAGAGACCCGCTGAGTAATCACATTGATTCATTTATGTGGGAATGTTGAGCATTGGAAAAAAAAACAATGAAATACAGTCAAGGTACAGGATCGCGGAGTACCAAGGCGGGAGAGAAGAGGAAAATGAAAACCCCAGACGCTATGCGAATAGATAAATCAGGGTATGTGCCCAAGCACAACACCCGGCCCACGCGTTGGGCCGAGACTATACTGCACTCTTTAGTGCCAGGATGATACCGAAATGGAAAATAAAGAGACACAGGAATCAAACGAACAGGAACCCCCGTACCAAAGCCGTATTTCACCTTCCCTGTGCTAAATGCAAATGAGTGAGTAATAATATGAGTCTCCCTTGAGAATCGGTACACAGGGAATTATGAAGAAAAGTTTGAAAGGATATGGGTAATGCATGAAAATGGGAGAACGCGGCTTGAGTGTACATGTTCTAAGAACATCCTGAACCGACAAAAAGCATGGGTATTTCCGTGCGCTGCTAAAAACGAGAAAGCAGAATTGCAGGAAGAGAAATAGAAATGAAACGAGTGAGGATGCCAGCCCCAGATTCACCACATATCATCGTCATCGTCGTCATCGAGTTGGACATCATCGCCAAATGACGAGTGTCCGTACTGCTGGTGGCCTGGGCCGTAAACTTGGCCATTTTCGTAGCCCTGCGTGTCGCTCCTCGAATGGCTACCGTAGCGATCATGCGGATCGTCTTCATAATTGTACATGGAAGATTCTTCATAGGCACTTCCCCCATAGTGTTGTTGCTCCTGAGACTGCACGAGACTGTTAGTAATTTTTCTCCCCCTCCCGGGACAAGAGGCATCTTTGCTTACCTGTTGGTATCGCTGATATTGCACATACTCAGCTGGCTGATCCCTTGATTTCGATGATCTCTGGGATGATACAGATGAAGCAACTGGCATTTGTGGGTGCATCTGTTGTACCTTGGCTAGGTATGAGTACATGAAGTTGCTCAGCAATACCTGGGAGTGCAGAGCTCGCCGGGGATTCGCAAGCTTGATATGCGCCATCCGGTAAATAGCTCGCTCCTCCAAAATTGAGAAGCGAGACCACGGATAATCGACGTCAGCGCGAAGTACTCGCATTGGAGGATCAGGAGAAAGATTTCGTGACGAGTGTTTTCGGTGGTGGCCTTCAACACTGTGCTTCTTTCGTCCACCGCCAAAAATAGATGAGAAAAGGCCATCTTTTTCTTTCTTTGAGTCACCGGATGCCCTCCTCACGCCATCCTTGCGGCGTTCTTCATCGAGCTTCGGATCGAGGCGATCCAAAACAAGACTTTCGCGTCCCCGCGGAGTGCTCTCAATAGAGGATTGTAAAACGTCCAGACGTGTGTTGTCATGAGTTTTGTCCACAATCTTAAATTTGGTCTTTTTCGAGTCATTGTCCTTGTCCTTCTTCTTCTCCTTTTCTTCGCCGCCGAGCAACCAATGCCAACTAGACTTGCGGCTACCATCAGAGTCCTTCTTGTCTTTTGATTTCTTGCTCTCAGATTTCCGTTCTTCGGGTTTATGTTCTTCCGGAATGGTGGGGACAGATGAAAGACTGTCAGTGCGGGCACTGTTCCCAGGTATCGTCTGAGGGTTGTTGGCAAAGTCATTCGGTGAAGATGCGGGTTCGTGAGGAGGTTGGCGAGGATTCTTGGGACGTTTTGGTGCCGGGTCATGCGAAGACGTGGGTTTCGACGACGGTGTAGATGCCGCGACAGGATCCGGTGACCGTTTACTCTGCGAAGGCGGACTGGGTATGCGTTTGGACTCAGTGGCGGGAGGTGTTTCAATTATTGCAGGGATCTTCGGGTCATCTGGGGGTGCGTTCAAGGTAGATCGGCCATTAGAGCCGATACGAGAATGCCGTTTCCGTGTATTGGTCGTATCTCCTGAATCAGATCGATCCAAAGCAGCATCCGGTTGCCCATCAGAAATGGAAAAGCCTTCCTGCTCGGTCTCAGGCTGATCGACAATTGAATCGAATGCTGAGCTCACGGGTGAACTTGGGGGATAAGCTGAGCCATGCGATGAGGCAGAGGGGGCTCGAGCCGCTCGTGTCGATTTGTGAGAAGGATCAGTCGAGATACCGGTGAGCCCCGAAATTGTGGGATCTTGAGGTGGTATAACAACCGGATGACCTGTATCGCTCCCTGCAGATACAGATGCGCCCCGGCCAACTCGTTTAGGGTAGGGCAACTTTTCGCCCTTTTTCAAGGTGCCAGCTTTCTTATATTGTGTCCGCGTTGACCGACGTAGGCTGTTTCCCAAAGGTGCGGGTGGCAGGATCGGCATGTCCTCGTTTCCTGCGATATCGATACTATGCATGCCATGCACGAGTTCTTTGACCACCGGGTTCGAATCATCAACCAAGGTTTCCAACTGTTGTAAGTTGGGACTTAAGATGCCACCCCGCCTATTTGATTGAGAGCGTTGACGTTCCAACCGATCCGCGCCATCTGTATAGCCCGACGAGTTGTCGATTTGTCTCGATAACATCGAACGTTTACGATTAAGCCCACCTCCCGACCCCTGACGTTCGGAACCTAATGTCGAATAATCGCCGGATCTGCGCTTTATTAGGTCGGCCTTGCTATCGAGAAACGACTTGAATTCTTTCGGGGCCAGTTCGGGGTGCAACCGCGCAGGAACCCAGAATAACCGGGAGGCGTCATCTTCGTCGGCCGAGGGCGAGGGGGGTGGTGCGAAACCTGGGAGGTCAGGGTCACCAGCAGCGGCCACATCCATTGACATGCGCCGAATCGCGGCAAGATTGTTCAGTTCCTGAGCGACGGCCGCAGGGTTCGATTCGTAGTCGATGTCGTTGAGAGGAAAAGATGACGTTGCAGTGTCCGATGGCAATCGAGTACCACCTTCATTCCCGAGATCACTGTCCAGGTCAAAAGACCGATTTGCAACAAGCGGCGGCCGCTGGTTTCCATTTGTCGGTATCGTATGCGCGTTTGACGAGGACTGATACGGTGGCGAGGACGGGGAAAGAGGGGACTCGGATCCTTCGGTGGCGTGCGGGATGGTTGATATTGACTCGTTGAGAGAGGATGGTATATAACTCAGGCGACTTGGATCATTACGATCGTAGTCGTCGTTGTACATGTGTCCGATAGCTTCCGTCACATGGTGGCTTGGATCACTAATCGATAGATGGGTAGCATGACCTCTCCGCGTCGCATGCCCGCCTGCCTCGTGGGCACTCATGGAAGCCTGAAAGCGTACAAGATATGATTAGAATTAACAGTGCCCCAGTTTGAAGTCAAGATCTTATTCTCAGGGTCCACAGGACGGGGTCCAATTCCACAGGAGTGTGCCCGAGGGGTTCGAGGTTGAGGACGGGAGTTCGACAAAAAGTCACGCCCACAGGAACCAAAGAACAGGTACCGGGGAGATCGACACACCTGCATGGGAAGCCAGTTGTACAGGAACCAAAAGACGTCAAAGACGGAGCCCGAAAGGCGGAAGCTTAAGAGGAGGGGGCAGTGTCGACCACGTTGGATAGTGAGGAGGAACGGGTCATCGAAGCGGGGAAAGGGGAATGGAGACAAAGAGCCGATAGCTGCGTGCCAGACATTCGGATACTACCGAGTCCAAATGAGCGTCATGGGTCGAGAAGTTTTGGGAGAAGAAAGGAAAGAAGAGAAGAATGGGGGATGGGAGTTTAGCGGGCGGAGAGCAGATGAGGGAGTGAGAGTACATAACCTCCGCAGCACCTGACTATCTTGAACTCTTCCAAATGAAATTCTATGATCCCAAGTGATTCTATCTAGTAGTACTTTTTTTAATTCTCAAATTTAGGGTCTTTTAGGTCTTTTGGGCCTTTAAATTCTTGATTCACTGAAAACTGTTGGCTCCACTTCCAATAAAAACGGGGGATGGTGGACGATCGTTGATCTACATCGTACAACAACACGTTCTCCTTTACTTTCTTTCTCTCTGTACTCGGTGCGTACTTTTAGATTCAGTGATACATTCTTTTGGTTCGGATTCTAAGTTCGGACTCCAAAGAATTAGGTACTACCTACCTTTCAGAGCTGACTTGCAATCATTTCTTCGATTCGTAACACCGCATCCATGTACCTTGAGGGCTGAAAAGATCGCCTCTCTCGTACTCATTACATCCACCCTTGACCGAGGCTGAAAGGCAACGAATTGATATAGAAGATGTTGAAAGCACACAAGAAATGCAAAATTCCTGTTGGAAAAGCCGCTTGGCATCTTTTTGTCCTTAAGCACTCTTTATGGATGGGCTATGTGAGGTCGGACCTGAGGTTCCATACAACGCCGTGTGACTTTCTTCAATCTTCCCCGGGGACCGAAGACAACAGCTGGATATGCCATGCAAGTGTTCGCACAAGTGATCAACACGAGAAGGTCCAGCCCGGAATGCAAATAGGCCTGAGTACATAGGATTATCATGTCCAATGTTGGAACCATGACATCAAACACAAATTGTGGAGCTGAAAGGTGTACTCAACCTAGAATTATGAGACATAGATGGGATAAACTCTGGAAAATCTCTGGCAAAGCACAATCAGATGCTCTGCATAAAACCGAAAAGATCCAAGATGACGGTATCCCCGAGCCCCGCGCCCCGAACCAGAAGAAAATAAAGGCATGAGAACGATAAACTCCACGCTGAAGAATGTAAATGGCAACAACTTTAACGTAGGTAACAGAAAGGATGGAAAAGAGGATGGCGAATCCGTGTACGCCAGGATATATGTAGGGCAAGAGTTTGGGGGACATATGTTCATCAAGTCCCAAAAGAAATGTGCATCAAGAGTTCAACACAGTGTGTGCTACATGGATCAGAATTGGACGCGCATCAATTTAGGAGGCCTCAACATAATTGCTGCGAATAAATTAGCCGTCAATTCCAGAAAGTGAAGGAACAAGATCTTACCTGGGGAAGATGCCCACACGGTCACCAATGCGACCAGTCCACCAATCTTCCGCCTTCTCCGTCCGCTTTAGTATGGTAATAATTTCGCCCTTCTTAAATCCAAGGTCACCATCCTGATCCGCATCGAATGTGAAAAGCGCAACGGCTTGGTCTGCTCGCAATTGGGCCGCACCAGTCTTCTGCTGGAAGACTGGCTTAGGGGCAGTTGGACGGGTAGGTCTGCGATCCGAATAGGTATATTCCTCCTCGAATGGCGCAATGTTGCTTCGGGTGCGCCCGTAGCCATCAAGTGAATCGCCGGCAGGGGCTCGGGTTGTCGCGGAACGACCAAGTCCCGAGGCAGGTTGATCATAAACATCATCAGCCCAGTAGTTCGCACGGCGGGGCTTGTCACGGTAGTCGGAATCACTTTGATTGGTGTTAGATCGACCTCGCTGGGCACCTTGACCGTAGGCATCGCCCTTGCGTCCCTCCCAGACCACATCGTCATGACTATCGTCATAAACAGGAATGTCATTGTACATGGAGTCACCATAGGCCCGCGCGTTTCCTTGGAATGCACGGGAGTTCAGCACGCGCATTAGAGCATCGGCGGCCGGTGGGGGGCGAACGGAGCCTGTGAGAAGTTGGTTCGCAGAGACACGACTGCGATACAACTTCTCGTTGGCGTCCTTGCGCTCCACCAGCATACTACCTTCGAGACTAACACCGGCGAAAAGACCCTTGGTTTTTGAGTAGGAGAAGACGGCCGCAACACCCTTCGTACTGGCTGCGCCAGCTGCCTCGGCATTTCGGCCAATCGGTCCAGCGGCGAGTGATACATTACCACCCAGCGTCAGTGTTCCCACTTGAGAGAATGTGCGAACAGCAGCAGCATCATTGAGAATGAAGACAAAGTCGGTCAACTCAAACCCAATCTGTCCTCCAATTCCGGCACCTGCAGTCGCAATAGCCGATGGAGCCGACCAGGACCCATCGCCAAGACGAGCGACAACGATGCCGGAGCCGAATCGACCGGAGCCTAGGAAACCAGCCTTCAGAACCGTGAGAACCGCGAGACCCTAAGGGAAAAAGGTTTGTTAGTCATGGGTGTTCCCAGCCGGGGCATAATGAGTGTATTACCTTTGCATTGGCCAAAATCTCTGGAGGAATGACCCTGTCGGGACCGAATGATTGCTTAGGATCAACGAAGGATGTGAGGATTTTTGCAGCCTTTTTGCATTCGCCTGTCAAGTGAGAATCCACTGTCAGCCGGATGTGCCGCACACTACTGCGGGGAAGTGGACTTTGGGTATCGATGAAACCTACTGGCCATAGACGACGGCAGCGGATTGTTGATTCCAAAACCCATCTTGGCTGGTGACTATCGTGGTAGAACGAACGAAAAGTCGACTGGGGATGGAGAAATGGGGGGAAATGAGGAGCTGTCGGTGTCTCGAGGGTAACGGTTAGTCAGTGTGGGCCCCAGCTGATGACGGCTAATGCGGGACTCCAGTTCTTGGGAGTCTCAAGTTGTACCTCGCAGAACGAAAGTAGATCAATATTAGGTACAGTAAAGTGTTGGGGATACAGTCAAGGAACTAGATAGATAGTCATTTAGAGATCAAACACCCTCAGTGATTACTAGACCTTGATATCTCACGCATATAGGTAATCATAGGGTCGTTTGTGTCGGAGTTTAAAAATGGCCGAGCAAGACGAGCTTTGCTTGGCAAATTGTAAGTTTCTTGATAATGTGTCAAAGAGAGGGAGAGAAAGAAAAAGAAAACGAGAACAGCGAGAATTAAATCCAAAGTAACCGGCGCCCGATGTGTAGAGGAATTTTATAGCCATTGTATAGCATTTTATAGAACGTGTAGATACCCTCCGTAGGCGCCAAGACCGCCCAGCTGTTATCGCATTACGATTGTCCCATCCAACCTCGGAACCTTGAAACTTATCCACCTCCATGCACTTCTTCAAGTCATTGTGGGATTATGATCATTACGTGACTAGCTTGACGTGAGAATGGCATCAGGTATGTCATATATCTCACTCCTATAAACACCGCTGACAGGCCAATTCGTCCAGTTCGCATTTGCGTTTGCGGCGATGAGGGCACTGGCAAGTCCAGTCTCATCACCTCGCTCGTCAAAGGTGTGTTTGTTACGAACAAAATACAACCGGTCCTACCCCAAATTACCATCCCTCCCACCCTCGGGACCCCCGAAAATGTCACCACCACGACCGTCGTCGACACCTCGGCCCTACCCCAGGAACGGAACAACCTCGCGCGAGAGATACGGAAATGTAACGTGATTCTCCTTGTGTATTCCGATCACTACAGCTATGAGCGGGTAGCTCTGTTCTGGCTACCATACTTCCGCTCGTTGGGCGTCAACGTCCCGGTAGTTTTGTGTGCCAACAAGTCGGACCTGGCGACTGGTCACAGTGAGACACGAGTGGTCGAGGAGGAGATGCTTCCTTTGATGGCAGAGTTTAAGGAAATCGACTCATGTATACGTACGAGTGCTCGGGAGCATCGTAATGTCAACGAAGCCTTCTTCGTTTGCCAAAAGGCTGTCACGCACCCGATCGCGCCGCTGTTTGATTCCAAGGAGGCAGCTCTGAAGCCTGCCGCGGTAGCAGCCTTACAAAGAATCTTTTATCTCTGTGACAAAGATCGCGATGGATATCTATCGGATAAGGAGCTCAAGGATTTCCAAATCCGGTGCTTTTCCAAACCATTGAACGACGCGGATCTCAATCACATCAAGGAAACAATTCAAAAAGCCTGCCCGGATTCGGTTACCGAGTCGGGAATTGACTGCCAAGGTTTCATTCATCTTAACAAATTATATTCGGAGAAAGGACGACATGAGACAGTCTGGATCATCTTGCGAGCGTTCCAGTACACAGATAATCTTTCCCTGCAGGAGAAATTCTTACACCCGAAGTTCGAAGTACCACCGTTTGCCTCTGCTGAACTCTCACCTGAAGGCTATCGATTCTTTGTCAACCTCTTTCTCTTATCTGACAAGGATAACGATGGGGGTTTGAATGAGGCTGAACTTGCATCCTTGTTTGCCCCTACCCCGGGCTTACCCGCATCATGGGCCGACGGCTCGTTCCCATCTTCCACAGTCCGAAATGAGGCAGGGCATGTAACACTGCAAGGGTGGCTTGCTCAGTGGAGCATGACTACCTTCTTGTCTCCCAAAACAACCCTCGAATACTTGGCATACCTGGGCTTTGAGCCCTCCGATCAAAGCGATCAATCAATTACTGCGGCGTTGAAAGTCACACGGCCTCGAAGAAAACGTCGCCGCCCGGGCCGTGTGGGACGAAACGTTGTCCAATGTCATGTTCTGGGAGCCCCTGGATCCGGAAAATCGGCACTGCTCGATGCACTTCTTTCCCGCGGGTTCAGCACGACCTATCATCCGACCATCCAACCACGCACTGCAGTGAACACTGTGGAGCTTCCGGGCGGGAAGCAATGCTACCTGATTTTGGATGAACTAGGTGAGCTGGAGCCTGCTTTGCTGGAAAACCAGTCCAAACTGCTGGATCAGTGCGACGTGATTGCATACACGTATGATTCCTCAGATCCGGACTCATTTTCCTATATACCTGCATTGTTGGCGAAATATCCTCATCTGGAGGAGCTCCCCAGTGTATTCGTTGCCCTCAAGGCGGACTTGGACCGGACGACCCAGCGAGCCGAGCACCAACCTCATGAATACACAGCTATGCTGAACATGCCTAGTCCGCCGCTCCATGTGAGTGTTACGTGGAGTTCTATCCAGGAAGTATTCGTCCATATTGCCGAGGCTGCCATGGAGCCAAGCACTGCTTTCCCGTGTAGTGAAGAGGATGTGGAGGGGAAATGGATGTCGTGGGGAATTGCCCTCGGTGCGGTGGTTTGTGCGGGCGCCGCGGCGGTGATGATCTGGCGCCGAGTTGGCAGCGGCAATTAGGGTCTTCTTTCATGTTCTATACCATACCCCATAGTCTAACGTGCAAATAAATGTAAAATGGTCTAAAACATCTTCGCTCTCAATCAAGATACTCTCGTCAGGCACCTACAACTTAGCCGGCTTAGCCGGAGTTAAGCCGGTACCCGCCAGGCACGCGGTTTCTTCTCCGCTCGAACGTTACCCCGGACATCATTTCCCTTGCTGATCCCCCTCTCGCGCCTCGACTTGTACTTTCGACACCTCCTCCAAACCTCGAGATCCTGATATTATTACACACATCTTATCGAGTGCATATATACATCTGCGATTGTCAGGCTCGTCACGCACCTTGACTCCCTGTCGCGCCCTGCGGCCATATCTCTGCAACTTGTCCGTCACTCATTTGCAACACCTATGAGCTTGCAAACATCGATATATAAGACTGAAAGAAGAAAGCTTGAATAAAGTGCATCGCAGACTTGGCAGAGTTTGCGCATTTACCTTATCTGATCCAAGGTTGCGCTGGTGGTCACACCATCTCTCAGCCCAAATCCAAATTGAGCCTGTGCTAGTGACGTCTAACCATGTTGTAAGCACGCTCTTTCTTTACTTACCCACTTCTTCCAATCACCTTCTGCTTTCAATCTGCAAGCCGAGGCTTGTGTTCTCGCCATTCCCAACCTGGTTTGAGAGAATTGCATAACTCTCAGGTACCAGATAATCACGTCACTTGCTTACACCACCAGCAGCGTCCTTCCCCCTCCCCCTCCGCGCTATACTATCCCTGTCGCCTATGCGGCGGGGGCAGCAAATGGTATGGCGGTCCCTGTTGTGGAAACGAACAATACCATTACTCACCCGGAGGGTGGATGTCCATTGCAAGTTGGCGAGGGTATGTGTGCTCAGAGATCGCTGATGTTCCCAAAATACCCCAATTCCTCCAGAATCTCAGTGATAGCTGACATCTTATATTGCGGCAGGAACTTACATCCTCCAGGATGACCTACTGCTCGCAACACCACCTCCACACCCATCTGAAGCTCCTATCATCAACCCAAACCCTCTTGCGACGCTACCCACACCCCCGACCACAGGCGTAAAGCTATCTCTTGTTACCCTTGACCCTCGAAAGAAGCCTCCGACTTTCTTGAAGTCAGGTGTTACAGCTCCTCAATTTGGAGATGGAAACCCCGCGCTTGCGGTGCCACCGGTGGCAGCGAAGGACGCATCGAAGCGAAGGAAGCCGAAGAACAACATTATCAAGAGCAGTTCTTCCTTCGTTTCGCGAGTTATTACCCACGAGACATCTGCCAAGCGGTTGGGCGACCGTGACTCGAACGGTGTTTTTGCCTTTGCGAATATCAACCGAGCATTCCAATGGCTCGACCTCAGTTCGCCTACGAAAGAGGAGCATCTTACCAAAGTTCTGTTCACAAAGGCTCACATGCTCTGTCACGACATTAACGAACTCACCAAGACATCGTCACACTTGGACATAGTGATGGGATCGTCTGCGGGCGATATTATTTGGTATGAGCCCATGTCACAGAAGTACGCTCGCATCAACAAGAATGGCGTGATCAACAACTCCCCCGTCACCCACATTAAATGGCTGCCTGGGTCTGAGAACCTGTTCATAGCGTCCCACGCCAACGGCGTGCTGGTTGTGTATGATAAAGAGAAGGAGGATGCCCTTTTCACCCCCGAGGCGAATAGCTATTCCGAACAAGAGGTTGGACGGTTACCATTGGACATCTTGAAGTCTGTAAACTCCAAGAACCAGAAGACCAATCCGGTCTCATTTTGGAAAATGGCAAACCAGAAGATCTCAAGCTTCTCCTTTTCGCCGGATCAAAGGCATCTGGCCGTGGTTCTCGAAGATGGGTCGCTGCGGCTCATGGATTACTTGAAAGAGGAGTATGTTTGCCCAATGCGTAGAGAACCGATTGATTTTCAACTAACGTCTTCTAGGTTACTGGACATATTCCGCAGCTACTATGGTGGCCTGATCTGCGTCTGCTGGTCGCCCGACGGCAAATACATCGTAACCGGAGGCCAAGATGATTTACTGACGATTTGGTCTTTCCCCGAGCGCAAAGTTGTTGCCAGATGCCAAGGACACAACTCCTGGGTTTCGTCGGTAGCATTCGACCCTTGGCGTTGTGACCAGAAGACATACCGATTCGGCAGCGTCGGTGACGACTGTCGCCTCCTCTTGTGGGATTTCAGCGTTGGAATGCTCCATCGACCCCGGGCACACCAAGCCTCAACTCGGAATCGATCCAGCATCGTCCTGCCAAACTCACAAACTGGCAACCGCCACCGTGCAGATAGCGGCGACAACCGTGTGCGCTCAGACTCTAATCAAACTGATACTTACAACCAGGATATCGATCATACGGCGAGTCACCCCGTCGAGCCACGGTCTCGAACTGCTCTTTTGCCCCCGATCATGGTAAGCATTGATTGACACCCAAATTGCCAACCTCCACAAGGCTAACTTAAGGACAGTCCAAAATCGTCGGCGAAGATCCTACCTGCTGGCTTAGCTTCCAAAAAGATTGCATTATGACTTCATCTCTTGAAGGTGTGTATAGTGAGGATGCTCGAGGCCAAAACAATACTAATCTTCTGACACAGGCCATATCCGCACCTGGGATCGACCCAGCGACAGCGTCATCAAATCATGATGCTCCATTTGTTCCTTGCGGCTCAATTTTCCGGTACTGGATGACTCTAACTCTCCTACTAAATGTACCATGTAATCGAATTCGATTCAACAATCTTGGGAGCCCTGGAGGTTACCAATCGGGTGTTCAAATTTTTTTTAGCGTGGCTTTTTCTTTTTTTTAAAATCTATGATATCTTTTCATGTCTATATTACCTTTAACAATCTATCCATATACGTTATGCGTAAAGACTATTATGTGTCCTTCTAAAACACAATCGAGGGCAAACCTGACCAACAAGACCGCACTCGAAGATTTCAGCTTTCCCACTGATGAAGTAAACTTCAAGCCCATCTCGTTTCCTACTTCGTTCTCCTATTCGGCAACAGAAATCAATGCAAAGGAAGAAACAGACAACTCAAAGATATGCTCGACAGCATAGTTTGAAAAATATAAAACAGGCATAGCATTATCGCATTTCTCATTAATGTAAGGGGCATATCATAGGTCCATAGACCAAATCATCAACATCAACATCATCAAGCAAATAAATCATCGCTAGTAAAATAGCCCCACTTCCACAGTTCCTTGAACTCATAGTAGACTTTGTCCACAGGAACTAACACAAATCACCAAAGCGATCTCGACCTCATATATCTAAGCTCCCGGATGTCCAGTCGACCAGTTACCTAGAGTTGGTCACGACCGATATCGGGAATTTAAAGCACCAAAGCAAACAGACCCAAAAGCAGACTACCGGCAGGTGGCATGAGGACGGCAGCAGCGTTGGAGGTGGTAGTAGCTGACTCCGTAGCAGTGGAGGTTGTGGTCGAAGTTGTCTTGCGAGTGGTGGTGGAAGTAGTGCTCGAATGGGTTGCGGTGGACAGGCTAGTGGAGGAAATGGTTGAAACTGACGTTGAGACTATAGATGGAGTCAGTGACTGTGTTCTCAATGTGGTGGGTGAAAAAGCAAAAAATGCTGTGTCGGAAGCCTCGCTTTCCGCCTTTTACTAACCAGGGGTAGTGGAGATGTGGGTAGAATGGGATGGAGAAGGAGAAAAAGAGCTTGATTTGAAGGTCGAGGTGGGGAGATGTGTGGATTTAGTAGGTGAGATAGAAGACGTGGTGATGGAAGAAGAAGTAGTCAGGGTAGCAGAGGTGGATATAATAGAGGATGAAGTTGGGGTAATGAAAGAAGAAGTTGACGGTGTAGATGTAGAAGAGATTGAGGAGGAAGTTGCAAGTGTGGATATAGAAGAGACTGAGGAAGAAGTGGGAGTGGTAAGCGTCAAGGTAGATGTCAAGATAGAAGTGTAAGAAGTTGAGGATTGTTCAGGGGTAGAAGTAGAGAAAATAGAAAGAGTAGACGCACTTGCAGAAGAGCTGGTTATAAGAGAAGATGTTGTAGGGGTAGAAATAGAAGATGAAGCAGTAGAATAATAGGACGAGGTAGGGGTAGACGCACTGATGGAGGAGTGAGTAGCAGTCGAAGACAGGTAAGAGGAAGCAGTCGAGGAAGAAAGAGCCGAAGTAATATCACTGGTCGACGCGGAGGAAATCAAGGATGAAGTTTCAAGTGCAGTACTGGTTTCCTTACCAGAGCTACTAGCACTACTAGCAATTTCACCAGGCTCAGTGACTCTGAATTGCTGGGACTGAGCCAGAATGCCACTGGTTGGAGAGAGGAAGTTGATCTGATATCCCTTTCTGATATGGATTATTAGGTCAGTGGCTCCTTGGCAATGAAGTCAAATTGGACTTACCCATCGTCGACATCCGTGAAAGTTTTGGCTTTGACAGTGTAGGAGCCCTTGGAAGTGTCTATATCTTCTGCCACAACGGTTGTCGTCGGAGGATAGACATTTTGGTTGACCAGCTCGATGCTAAAGGTCTCTGGGTCCGTTCTAATGCCATTGCATATTTGGTTAACAACTTGCCAGTGTATGTGAAACATTGCTGAGCATTTCGAAGAAAACTAGCTTACGTGACAGACTGCCACTTGATAGTCAGGGGCATATCGGGGTCAATCTTTTCACCTATCCGTGGGGAGGTGACAGTGAGAGCTGATTTAACGGTCAGATGGAGTCCATTGATTCGTATTGCCCCTAGACAAATTGCCATACCTGCAGCTGTAGCAGCCAGAGCCACCAAAGAGATGATGTTAATCCGCATATTGATTGGCTTCAGTGGTAACCAATATCAAGTGAAGTAATTCGAGGAAAGAACTGTCAATCTTGGAAGGTCGGCCCACAATATAATATTCTTGAGGTTGGAAGAAATCAAAGCCAGGGGCAACATTAGGTGGGAACATGATACTTTATAGTCTCTACGACAGTCGCAGTAGTTTTGTATCTCTCACAGGGTCTTCTCAAATTTCAATAGTACTCTTTATTTTTGGACTGATTTGCCATGGTGCCTTGATCCATCACGCCCTGTGCTCCCAGATGTGCGTTGGAGTACAAAATAGTTTGGCGAAGACCATACTTTCTTGTCCCCGTGATGTAAATTGATTACTCTGTTGCAGTCAAAGGGTTCTAGAGGAGGGACTATTGATTCTGTAGCTTGCAACTTGTTTTTCGGCCCAGATGGGAATTTCTCGTCGATTCAATCCATGATGTACAACGTCTCCAATTTTGACCGGCCGCGCGTCATAGTTCCTGTCCGTATTGCAATAGAATGATCTTACAATACTTTCCTGTTTACATACTTAGCGCAATCATAGTCATTAGTTAGGGCACGGGGCCCAGGGATGACTGCTGCGGCCCGTTTAGATTCGATGCCGAATGCCAGGGATTCATGGGATGATCAGCTCTTTTGGGGCTTTATGATGGCCGATATTGCATTTAACATCCTTTGGATTTGGGAATCCTCCGAAGCTTGCATGTTTATCAAATTTTTACTACCAATTAGCCTTAAATGAAGCTATGTATATCCACAGACCCAAGCACACATACCGAAAGCTTGTTCGCATCCACTATTTTACTTAGGTACACTCATTTACTCCTACACTCCATAACTCGCTAAATGTGGGACAATAGCTCCGAAAGGCCTAAGCACCGGAAGTATTGGGTTCTGTGTACTCTTGGTCGTTATGAGTTGTAAGTAGGACGAAGCCAAGGGAAGAGGTGTTTCACATTTCCAACCCAGTTCCCGGTCCACAGCACGAAAATGAGATGAGGATGGTAAACAATTAGCTCCTCATATCTTTCAGATTCACTGGCCCAAAGACTATCTCGCCTTCAGAGAGGCTCTGAGATTTCAAAATGGTTGCCTAGGAGGGGGGTCTTGGAGTACATAAGTAGTTGCACGAAGCATCGACACAAGGTCGGAACAGCATTCATTGGACAATTACTGGGAGAGATTAAAATAGTCCAAGTGGTATCCAGGTTAATTTTCGGGACAGATTCTTGTCTTGACTGTCGTAATAAAAGGTCCCCCGATCGGTCTCGAGCATCTGTTTGTGCTCTCCGACACTTCCACCACTGTCAGGCCAAGCTGCGTTTGGCTTTGCGGTGCGTCTTGTCTAACCCATTGATCTTAATAGTCTCTGCTTGTATTTTTCTGGAATTGAGAGTCGTCGTCAGCATTCTACGAGACCTCATGGATGACGTGGAATGTATTAGGAGATCTAAATGGAGGATTGGGTATGGTGGGCTGTATGTCTTACGAATGGACGTGAATCACGAAGATTTCTATTTCACGCAGTGACCACACACAGAATCAGACTTGCATCCAGTAAAATTTGAGACGTAATTTAAAGCACCGTATTGATCACCTGTCACTTCTAGGTAGCACATTAAAATCCACCTTCTAGATAGTTCAACCCCGAGTGGGGGGTTCTCATGCACGGTAAATGCACCTTGCATTTCCACTTCAACCTAGGGGACACCCTAACGCTGAAGCATGCTGCGACCACCGTCAACGGTGATCCTGTTCCGCACTCGAATGTGGGCATACGCCGTTCCGAGCTGAACAACACGATGTGAAGGATGGTCATCGTGGGATTCCGAGTCGGTTGTCGTGACCTCAGCGCTGTCCCCAGAAGACAGGCCATCTGAAGCATCTGGCCATTTGGAAGAGGTAAAACTTGAAACCTCCTCATTCTCCTGGTCCTTGTACTTCACGACGTCCAACAGGGCTGTTGGGCAAAATACCAAAGCCTCGCCAGTCGACAGACGAACAATCTTGCGAAAGATCGTCGACGAGGCCGGGATGTTTGAGCCATGCTCCTCAATTTCAGCTCCTGCGATGTGCGACTTGATTGCCTTGAACCAAGCTGGGGACGAGAAACGATGTATAATCGTAACGTTGCATAGCTCAAGAAGAGCCGGCGCAAGAGTTGGCTCCTGGGTCGCTATCATCACTCGCGCAGCCAGATGTCGCTGCTGGCGGACGACAGAGAGCAATGTCTCCGTCAGATCTGCGGCTTCAGGTGAGGTGGAAGTCATGAACTAAAGTGAAATCAAGTGTCAGTACAGAAGAACATGAATGACTAAAGATATCGGAGGTCTGAGAACCTTGTGGGCTTCGTCAAGAGCAATTATGCGACCCGTATCCTGGCGGTTCTTCAGAAACAAAGAAACCGATATGTTGAATAGAGCACACGCATCGCCTTGGCCAACAAACGGGCAGCTCAAGTCGATGATGGTCAAAGTGCCTGGGGGGAACTCCCAGACATCACCAGCATCAATTTGCTTTGATGGCTGGGAACTTGCACCAACCACAGATCTAGGCTCAAAGAACGACTCAAGAACCTCCAAGCGCATTTTAAGAGGCAAGAGCTGGCCTTTCAAGAAATTTTCTTTTAGGAGCAGAAGTTTAAACGCCGTGTAGTTAAATCCGGATGCGCCTTGGTTGGCAATGGCCATATCCCGAAGAATCTTCATCACGACCTAAGTGAATAGTTCGTTAGTGCCTTGTCAGCATGGATGACAGATATGTTGACCGACCTCCATGTAGAGAGGCTGCTCAGTTCTGTTGCCGATACCCATCAGGGTCTTCATCATGCCAACGTTCAGGTCCTTCTGCGGCAGGTAAAGTGGTTGAACATTCAGCATTTTCGAACCGCCGGAAAGTTCTTTGTACGCCTTTTTCATGGCAAGATAGTTCGTTGGCGACACCAAAACTCGGATGGGGATGTCAGAAGAATGAAGGTAGGCGGCCTCGCACAGCTGCGTGCTGGAAAAGGCCGTGAAGTTGTCATAGTGAATAACTAGTCCAGCCAGAGGTGACGACAGCTTTCCGGCAGGGGAAGATGCGATCAATGCATTTTCTAGCAAGCAAGACAAAGTGTGACTCTTGCCACTTCCTTGGCTGCCGCAGATGAAGGCAGACCAAGGGGCTGACACGTTGGCGTACACAAGATCCTCCTGTGTCAACGCGTTGCTCGAAGGTCGATTACGCACACCAAGCAGCCCATATTGCGGGTACAGTGTTCGGGCTCCGTTGTCAGTGTAATCGTTAATTACAGTGTCAGCATCCAGAGTCTCACAAGCAGAGAGGGAGAACAGAGGTGCCGTTATTAGCTCCTCCTCCAAGCGGGTGTTTCCGTTTCTCGATGCTTTGGAGGCATCAGGGTCACATTTGACAAGATTCATGTGCTCCCCTGTCTCTGATGTGTTTCTCCGAAGATGGTGAGATGCCATATTGTCAAGTTGTCACGTAGACAGTACAGAGACTCTTTGGGGACTGAGGGATGGTGTGCTAAAGAGTTTCGATAACAAAAGGGAACTGATGAAGATTGAGCAAGATTAAAAAGAAGACAGAAAAGATTTGTGGTCAGTGGACAAAGCATGAAGAAAAAATTGTGTTTCAATCATGTGTTCAGGCATCCAGACAATCCAACGTCAAACATCTATAATGCCTTGGATCTACCTAGGTATGTATGGTGAAGCTTATGAAATTTCTTTTTACGATGTAAGCATGTAACTCTACTCTTAAATGGCCTAATCTTTTCAATTGATGCTGACACCGTTTGGGGGATAGGAATGTGATTATGAGGGTTTGACAGCACCGAAGGGCTGATACATACCCAATATTGTCATGTAGGGTTAGCAAGACACGAAACAACACGACACGAATCTCACGTTCAGAGGAGGCCTCCTCAATCAATCACTTTCAAAATGCGTCTTCTTCTTGGATAATTACGGCGATTCACAAGACCACGTTCCCTTCAAGTGCCTCTGGCATTTATCTACCAAGGCATTTTGATGGCTATTGGACAAGCAATCGAAGAAGAAAAGGCTTGCTACGGTATTAAGAGAGCTATTACGACCCCGTCAAAACTGGCGAGGGTTTCAAAGACCAATATCGAGTTAGTGCATGGCTTGGAGACGGTGCGTATTCCACTGTTTGGCTTCCCTGGGGTCCAAGGTTCGCAAATCCTACTCTTTATCAGAGAAATATTGTGTGGAATACTGGTATTCACCCACTCTGTAGGGCAAAGCAACACACTTCGCTCAAAGTATGTGTTAGCCAAGATACCGAACCTTCCCCGATTCTTTATGAGATCAACATGCTGCGGCGGTTGAAAACTACGCGGACATCAATGAACACGAACTCCCCGGAGTGAGTTTTACCTGTCTTGCAAATTATGTAGTTGAAGTTGACAAGGTTTCCTCCTATGGCCCACACGACTGTATCGCATGCAAACCCCAAGGCCATAGTATTCGCGTGTTACAGGAGATATTTCCAAACGGAATCCTGCCCAAGCTTCTTGTGAAATCCATCATAAACAGCTTGTGGTTTTCTGTCAACTGGTCCCATTCAACCTGCAGTGTCATAAAAATGGCGAGTTCGAGTGGAAATGGTAGAGCCTTTTACATCCAGCCGCTCACCACACTTCGAGCAGATCATCTCAGAATGAACCAGTGTGTTCTTCCGTTGGCACTGGCTCAGTACAATGGATATATGGGTCCTCCATACAAAGTATACTTCTAGAAGAACGGACCACGGGGGTATCAAAGGCCTGTCATGACCTTGCTTCTGCCTTTGCTGTGTACCAACTACAAGCTGTTTTAGAAACCTACTCAGGAAAACTTAATAAAAATGAGATCTTGAATTTTCAACCAATGCACTTCGCATTTCTGATGCTTTTTTTGGGGGTTTTCTATTTTCTTGTGCCCTGTCACTGGGGTCCCAACCTTCTGGATGGAAGATGGGGAAAAAAGGCAAAAAGCCAGCGGGAAATGCAAGACAAATATGCGATTGATCAAAGGCTTTGTTAAGAGAGGAATACATGTCGGTATGATCTCTCGGTATGCCGCAGAACAAATGTATCAGAAGGGTCAGGGCTTGAGACCTATTTCATTCTTGATTTTGTCAATGGTTTTCTTCAACAAGCTGTTCCAAAGCAGATCTGCACCTGTAATAAATTCTTGAAACATTTCCGAGGTCAGCGTGACCCCTGCGTATGGCATCCGAGAGATGATATCGGTATCTGCCCGAAAGCATGCGTCTCGCAAGATGTTTTTAACCCGACCCATATCAAACCCATGGTCGAGGATCAACTGAACCAGATCCCGATCACCACCGAGGAGGGCTGCGTGGAGTGCACATGGTACGTTGTATGACCAGCCGGGGGTGCTATTGCCTCGAATGATCTCTCTGGCCTTGTTTGCTTGGACTAGAATGGGTCGTGGTAGCTCAGTTGAATCCCTTGGTTGCAAATCCGGAGCAAACCGCAACGCGAACTCTGAATTCTGGTCATTCACATCGGCACCCTTCTTCAGCGCATATCTGACGACACCCTCTTCGCAGTGCCAAAGTCCCTCGTACAGGATGATCTGTGCAGCATCTTTGACGGTGAGAATTCGATCGCCATGCTTGAGGAAAGAGAAGATGGTTTTGAGTACGGGTAAATGACCGCGAGCTGCAGCAATCTTGAGAGGTCGTCGCAGCTTGAAAGCACCTTCGAATAGGGACGGATCGTGGTAGAGCAACCGCTGAACAATCTGCACATGGCCATTTCCTGCGGCCTGTCTCATCGGGGTTTCGTAGTGTTCGTCCATCAAGTTGGGACTGACGCCTTGTTTAAGGAGAAGACGGACGCAAGGCATTGAGCCAATTTCGGCTGCTGCGGTCAAGGGATGTGATTTCGGGTGCCGTGGGATGACTTTTAAAGACTCAGGGTCGTCACGATCGGCCAAATGAGATCTGAATCGATCTCGCCGTTGAACCTTGGCGCCGGCCTTCAGACACTTGCGGATGGTGCCAACGAGGCCTCGCTTAGCTGCCCATAGGATCACATAAGCGTGTTGGTGTGCCGAATTCATCTTGTAGAGTTTGTCGTCGAACATCCGGGCAAAACGCGGGCTCGTGCAAATCAAGGCATTGAGGTCTTTGTGGGAATCCAGGTTGCTCTCAATCATGAGAACAACCTCTGTGGGCAGGAGAACGAGCGACATGGTTGTTGTCGCCAGAAGCAATCTCAAAGTATTGAGGACTGAGAATATGAGATTTGAGGTGAAGAAGGTTGAGAGGGAGAGCTTGTCACAAAGAGTAGAGCAAGGAATGTAAGACACGACATGAGCGGGCAAATAAGGTTCAGGAGGTGAGAAGAAAGCTGACCAGATGAGATCCGAGAGATATTTCAATGACAATTGAAGGTGATGAAGAAGGTCAGGTGAAGGCAGACAATAGCACTTAAGGATGATTCCGATAGTCAGTTGGCCTTGTTTGTAAGGCGTCTCACACTATGAATGCAGTTTCTATTGTCCTCAAGGATGAATTGGTAGGAATCTATACTCTACCTATAGAAATCAAGTTGCTTTCATTCTGGCTTTCAATAGACCAATTGAATAATAGAAAAAATGAACAATTGAACAGTTGAATCTAAGAGATATTTGCTCCGAGGCTTCCCAGGTAGCATTTACCTTTCATAGCCATGGGAAATTTGACAAGACTCTAGCTGCGTAATACCCAAGGCCTGAAACTATCACTCTCATCCTCGAAGTTGTCTTGAAAATGCTTTTATCCCCATTTGCTTTTTTCCTTATTGACCGTCTGATTTTGATAAACAACTATAACAAACGCCCAAACACTGCTTTGAATGAAAGGCAAGCGTTTAAGGGGCCTAAATTTGATGAAGATACAACGGATGAACGTGTATTCTTTTAGCAGTCATTATTTCTTTCTTGATATTGTGGATTGTTAGAGCGTTCCATTCTATAGCACATAATTCCGCGCTTGAGAGCTCAATCTGCCAGTGCAATCACTTCGATCTCCAAATTAGCAGGCTTGGGTAATCCACTAACTTCAACACTTGTTCTAGCCGGATTAGGGGGAAAGGGTTACCTATAAACCTCATTGAACTCTTCATAGCACCGATCCAAGTGAACCAAAATAACCCGACCTCGTTAATATACATTACTGGAAATTGATGATGGTAAGATTAAATCTGCTGTTCGATTTAGTTATATTGGCCTTGATCCCTTGGTCTAGGGAGGACTCGGGAGATTCTAGGGTAATCTTGACATTCTGGATCATCTTGTGTGGCTTCTCGGTGACGGAGGCCTCGACTGGGAGGAATTTGTCATTGCTTTTGGCGGCATGGGCCCGAGCAGTTCGTTCGATGTGGTTCTACAGTACACATACACAAGGAACACCGGATTGGGCTATTTTTCAACACTAGGTTCATATTATCTATAGTTGAATAGTAGGAAACTCACGAGAAGCACATTCTTCACCCCTGAAGTGTGTTATGAGCTTCGAAGACGACAAGCATGGCTTTCCCCGTTGTAAAGAACCAATCGCGTTGCTGCAGTGCTATAGTTGATAGCTGCATGAACGGACTAAATGAATCGATATTCCCACATTGTTCGTGATATTCCGGAGCGAATTGTGGCTTACGCCATTGAACTTGAACTGGCTTTTTTATGGTGCTTTTGTGTTCATTGTTTTCTCCTCGTAACCGATCCTAGCCCTAGTAACTATACTATAAAGGCAACAAATTATTTTTTGGTATTTTGGACTGCTCTAAACTCTCAGTTCCCCAGGGGGTAAAAAATGCACTGATCTGAGCAGTCGATCCGAGCCACAAATTCTCACTCGCCCGTTCCAGCTCTCGGGGTATATTCACCCCATCTTGGGTCATAAAGTCACCATGATAGTCAATCAAGGCGACTTCAACCATTGACCGCAGCTGGGGATCTGCAGTGACGGCCCATGCTGCAGACAGGCACATTATTACGTATCCAGCCCCAACGGGTCTGTAAACATTGGAATCCTGAGCATGCACGAGAGTATCTTTAACAAGACCTCTCGATTCTATCCAGCAGTCGTAGTCAAGGGGATCCAGTGTTTGAAGGAAGCAGTTGAAAACCGTCGTGATTGCGAGACCAATTCCATAGGTGCGGAGATAATGCGCTCGCAAGATCCGGGCCATGAAGGTTTCTGTCATAGAACTGAGCTCCGATTTTTTAAATTCGACTGTTCGGGCTTTCAATTCGCCCAGGAGCAATTTGCATTTCTCGTATATTGGTCGAACTTCTATTGCCAAGGGTGTTAAATCTTCCCCGTCTCGCATAGCTCGTTTTCCGCGTTTGATTAAACCTGGGGCATGTGCTAGACATCGCAAAATCTGGCCTTCGGGTTGGTCTTGATCAAAGTCATTCTTGACTAAGGTATCCCACTCTTCGGGGCTCAGGTCGATGGCATCATTGTATAAACTCTCAAATAACTTGCGGGTGTGATCAGCTTTGGTTAGAAAAGTAATAGGAATTGTGGGTAATTTACCACGCTGCCCCGTAAGGAGAGGAACAATTTGCGCTCGAACTCGTCGCGTGGCCCGAAATTCTTTCGCGCGTGCAGAATGTTGGCGGCCCCTTGCGCATGTCCTGACATCATTTGTCCGCTATTTCCGATGAATGTTTGACAGATCAAAAGTATCATGACGGCACATAATGTACTGGAAGCGCTCGCCTGGAGCGGGTCGTCTAGATAGACTCTGAGGGTCTTGAGCGCATAGGAATACTTGGTTAGTGCCTCAGCCGAAACTGGTTGGCGGGTACAAAAGCCTGCATGGACAGTGGTTACAGCGTCAACTGCGCGATCGAGTGCTTCATTACTACCGAGTCGTCGGGGTACATCTTCCAGGAAAAGGCCGAAAGACCACCACAAATTGTACCGGAGGTCCGTGGATCGTTTTATGGCGCCGACGAATGAATTGGTCAACGAGGTCATACTATTGCCAGGACATGCCCGGGGTATTTCAAAGGAGAGTTTTTCTTCATTTGCTGTTCTTAATCTCGCGGTGAGAGTCATTTGGCCGCTTTGAGTTGATTTGGGGGAAAATTGTTGCTGTTTGAACTTGAAACGTTGCTGACCGGACCCCACACAGCTCACTCTCAGACGAAGACATCGTCCACAAGCAGGTTGTTTCTCGTCGCACTTGACAACTTGTTAGAAAAAAAAAACATTAGCCACAGCTGTATCGCACATACTTTTTTCTTCTGCTTGCGACAGGCGTCACAGGCCCGACCTGTTGGAACACCTGGCATGGCGGGGCGAAGCCCTGAGTGGGGAAAGCGGAGCGTGGATCTCAAAACGGACACTGCAGGGCTTCAGGAACGTGTCTATCTAGTACTGAGTACGCCGTAGAAGGCTACCGAATCAAAACTTTTCGTAAAAAGCGAAAACGGACAAAGACAAGCCCCAAACAACCAGGTTGAGGTTATTTGGCTGCGCAGTCTAACCGCTTCGGGTCAAATGTGCCGCTCCCCGAGGCTGAGTTGGACATCGCTGATTGGTCAGTTCACCAACTATATCCCTTCTTGCCACCAGCACAGCTCAATTTAACCCGATATAGACCTATATGGCGCTTCATATGGTGTAGATCAACATGCTCTTGAAAGGGTATTTAAACATGCAATCACCCAGAATTCTCATATCCAATTCGCGATTCATTCGACTTCATCATGGCCTCAAATAACTCAGATACAGAGGCGGACCTTTACTTGTACAATCCAAGTCATTTATTACCAGCTGTCTTTGCTGCCTTGGTCGGCGCGTCTTTTTTTCTGCATGTTTTCCAAAATTAGTAAGCATTTGACATACAATTCGAGAAACACCAAGCCAGCTCTAACATCTTCAGCCGCTACCGATTCTGGCGCGTCACCTTTTTCATCTGCTGGGGTGGAGCTCTATTCACCGCGGGTTGGATTCTCCGCTGTATATCAAGTTACCATCCAGCAAACCTAAACATCTATATCGCATCAACAGTCTTCATCTATGTCGGCCCACCAGTTTACTCAGCCGCCGCATACAACCTCGTCGGACGCCTCATGAACTATTTACCAATGCACGCGGTCCTCAATCCCAACCGCGTCCTCATCTTCTTTGTCTACGTCGGCGCTGCTGTCGAGGCAATTACAGTCGCAGGAGCAGCCAAGAACGCCTCGGCCGGCTCCGACCTGGACGAGTACAAGTCCGGTGGGACTCTCATCGCCGCAGGACTTGTTCTCCAGGCAGTGGTTGAATGCTTCGTAATCGGAATAGTTGCAACAGTGCACGCCCGCTGCTCTCGGGCTCAGATGCTCTCGCCGAATGTCCGCATGGTCTGCATCACACTCTACGGAACATCCACTCTTGTCTTGCTGCGGTGTATCTTCCGCGCCGTCGAGGCATTTGAGATGTTTGGTAATCTCGGCTGTCGGAAGAACTGCGGGCCTATTCTTAGCAATGAATGGTACCTGTATGCATTTGAGCTGGGCCCGATGCTCATCTTCACTTGGTGGCTTAATCTGATGCATCCTGGTCGCCATCTACCCCGCCAAAAGCTACGCTATCTGTGTCCTGATGGTCGCACCGAGCGAAAGGGTCCTGGCTGGACTGATCACCGCTCTCAGTGGGAAACTTTTGCCGACCCGTTAGACTTACAGGGGATGCTGAAAGGTACGCCCTCTCACGATAAGTATTGGCTGCGACAGGATGAGTGGCCCGTGTGCAAGGATGGTAGCTTTGCTATCGGGACTGCTACCAATGCGAGGTCTGCAGGTGTAGACGGAACGGACCTAGCTCCACTTCGTCCTCCTGTTTGAGTAATGGATCCGTGACATGATCCGATGTCTATATAATATTCCCAGAACGCCCTTTTTACTCGAGTGCTTTTCTTTCTTATCCCTGGTGAATCGTTTTATATAGACCTGGAATTGATACTTGTTTCGCTCGAATAATTAATCTTTATTATATGAGCCACTTGTGGACCTATGAGACATACAAACCTCGGCCCTGCTCAGGGTTTAGTAAGCCTCACCGTCAGGTGAGCCTGAAAAGACTGGATTTACGGGTTGATTGCCTGATTTATACCACGGGTGGCGCCCGCAACATTGGCTAAAGCCGAGGCAGCCTTTTAACGGCATCGGATGAAGCTCGTTGTATATATTGAATCTGTTGTGATGACATTTCATGTGGAATAGTCAGTGGTAAGTATTTTCGATCATTATGTGTATCGTCGTGGCATGATAGCATCCAGTATTCACAGCTTGGCTTGTTCGAAAGGGCTCAGTTTCCTCAGCGGGGGACCGCCTCTGCTTCCATCGCCTGCCATGGGTCCCTTTAAGTCCCCTTGGGGCGGGTTCAGTCTCCACTTTTGGCGCAAAGCTTCAGGTGCTTTGTTCTCGAAGCAGTCCGCGATATATTGGCCCAGGATAGGGAGGAATTTGAATCCACTAAATTCAGGCTCTTTAGTATAAAGCCATAGTGTGCATATTGATAATGAGATCAACACTTACTGTCCTGCACCACCAGTAGCCATGAACAATCCCTGGATGGTTGGGTGGTGGTCGATTATAAAGTCACCGTTGGGGGTATCCGTATACCAGCACAGTCGACGGTTCATCCAAGGACGATCCCCCAGCTTGGGGAAGAATTGACGCAAGCCCTTTCGCATCGATTCATCCGCGTCGTCTGGCAAATATCCAGTGGCCGCATTGCTGCTTTCGAACTTCGGCGATGAGACTGACTTCTGAACACCGTCCACATTCACAGTGATATCGGTTGCATAACCGTAACCGTGGCGCGCCAGCTTGAGAACATGTGTGTCAGGGGTGGGCGGGAATGAGAAGACGCCGGAGCTCATGTTGATCATGACCGGGATCTTTCTCATCTCGAGAGCCTCCTCCTCGGTCAACTGAATGAAGCCAACGGGCTGACCAGAGGAAGATGCCGCATGACCTATGTCTATAAGACGGTTAGTCCACGCTCCGGTGCTCAAAATCACCTGTGAAGCAAGCAACACCTGCCCTCCGACAAGATTGACACCAACAACGCGTGAGCCCTCCCGACACAGGGAAGCAACAGTACCGCGAGGCCCGGCAATAATCGAAACACCCGCTACGGTACACTTGGAAGCAAGCTTCTGGATACTGCCTGCGGCATCGGCCCAGCCACCTTTTGGATTGTGATATCCATTCATGCCAGAAAAATCGGCTTGAACGCTGGGGTAGAGTTTACGAATGTCCATGGCGTCGTTGAGATCGTCTAAATTGCCACCTGCCGCCCGAATCACAGATTTGGACTTTTCAATGTATGCATTCTTAGGCGTTTCCGAGAACAAGGCGAATCCTGATTCGAAATATTGATCTTTGTACTCGGTGGTCCATCCATTGTATGCCTCCCGGGCCATTTGAGAGTAGACTGGGTCAGCGTAGTCGGCGCGAATAATGCGCGATATGTCAACACTGCTGCCATCTGCTGATGGTGGTACAAATCGGTCGACAACGGTGATATCGGTATATCCGCGCTTGTTGAGTTCAAGGGCGGTCGAAAGACCAAAGACGCCGGCGCCCACAATCAGGATTGGGTCTATCTTAGCCGTGGTCATTTTGAGGGACAGATTGATAGCCAGAAGATTGTTGTCAGGCTGGAATCCGTTGGGTGATTTCCTAGGATTGTAAAATGCGGCGGTGTATGGAAGGAGGCCCGGTTCAGAACCGTCTTGGCGTTCGGAAAAGTCGGATCCGGTCCGTGTTCCCCGGATGAGAACCCAACATCCAAATTCTACCTCACGTTGGGTTAACGCTTACAACTTAAACAATCTTCAAATGCCCTCCCGTAATCTTGAAGCTGCAGAAACAGAGTGTCACCGCCGCTAAACTCCAAAGTATGGTCTCCCGGAATCCCTAAAAAGTCCTTCCTTGATGAGATGTAACTCGGCGTTTGCATGGGAGCCACATCCCAGTCTGACAAAAACGTCTATCCAAGGCGGGGAACGGGTGTGGGTCCGAAAAAAATACAGGCAAAGTACAACAAAGCTCCCCCGGCTACTCTTCTATTTTTCTATATTTACCCCCAATAGGCTCGGGCTATAGAATGGAGAATAGGAACAACAGCCGAGCGCTCAATTAGAACTCGGTTAAAAGGCCTAGGGGTTAAGTTGAGACATCGTAAGACTAAGCCTCATGCCATCACACTCATTTCCGAGGTAGATGGACTATAAAATACCGTCGGAGTTACTAGTATCAACTCATCTAATTGCAAGATAACAATTCCCAGGCTTTATCATGAGCAACTTGCCCATCACGAGACTTGAATCTGCGCGTTGTAGATTATGCGTGACTTTGTACGCGGTGTGCTATATGAGTTATTAATAGAATATACCAGCTATCTGAGTAATGATAGGGGACTGTTCAACTGTATCAATTTCAAGACATGATGAAAAAAAGCAAAGTGGAAAAGTGTAGACTTCCTCGTGGTGAAGATCGACGATCATGTGATCTGCCACCGGGCTGACGTCGGCTTCAATTTGGAGGCTCTGCCCACTCACCTCCGCCTCAATCATTTCTGTGGCAATTCTCTGATCTCTGCAAACCCCGAAACACCCCTAATACACACTCGGAAAAAGATCGAAGGAAACTTGGAACTATCCAAAATGAGTGACGCCTACGAACGCGAGCAGTACGTCCCCCTTTCTCCACATTGTCCCGACGGATGCCCCTACGAAAGGAGTCATGTTTCGATTCGAGTGTTTCGGTTCGAGCGCTGATACTTTGAAATAGGCAGAATAATGCGCTCCTAAACTCCCTCTCCTCGAAGGTCTCAGCCCTCCGGTCCGTGACGATCGATATCCATGACAACGCGCGGGATCAGGATACTCTCGACCACACGGTATGTCTTGATTAACCTTTCCCTGGTCCGATAACGATCCAGCAGATTTACCTGTCATTTGAATATACCCATGACCGGCGCATTTATTTGGTTAGCTTGCGACTGACAATCTTGCCGTATTAGAACGATGTATTCTCCTCCTTCTCAACAAACCTCAAAGGTAGCGCCACTCGACTCACGCGGATGGCGAAACAAGGCGATTCCGTGGCCGTGCTGAAAATTGCGGGAATGTGTATTGCCGCTGGTATCGTTCTCTATATCATTATTGGGTGGATCTTCTGAAGGACTGCTTGCGTCCTTGCAACCTGCTGCTTCCTGGCGCCCTTTCACCCACGTCTCCCTCAATATTTGATACCCTTGCTGGACCGAGACCCGTATCAAACATCTTTGATCTTTTCTTGATATATTATTCCGTGGTTCTGAGCTGTCTTCATATTTTGGACTGCATCATCACTTCGCTCGAGCTTGATATGACATGGCACGTTGGTGTGCAGTGCATGCTGTGCCCAAGTTTTCCCCGCCATTATCGATATGCTCGTCGTTCTATTTTCGGGCTGTGCCTGTTACAGACATTGTTACCCCAGAGCGTAAGCGACACGACTCCTACCACCTCATTCGACCCACTTCGGGTTTCCCTCGAAATATAGGTTTCTTGGTTACGTCTTCATGAATTGCAAATAGGCCCAAGTGGGTTTGATCTCTTCCTTGGAGCAGCCGGCTCCTTCATTGCGACTGGACATTTTTGCTTTCCCATTTTCCATGTCATTAATAATGTGCTTACTCATGAACTTAATAACCTTGGAAATACGTGGCCGCAGGCTCATCGAATTTGTTCGGTCATGCTCCAGTGTCTACGAATTGCGTAATCGAAGTCCACAATGGACCGGGTGGACATATTTACCAGGTGCTCAATGCCATTCAAAGATACCCGTCGGTTCCTCCCAGAGCTGTACTGACATCACCAAGTGTTCCATCGCCCCGGCATGATATATTTAGATCAACGGCTGGAATCTCTACCCCAAGAACTTTAATCGTCGATCGTGAGTTTAATTAAGCTCACGCTCACCTAGGTCGTGGTTAAAAAACTCTAATCAAAAACGGAAACCAGATAACTCCCAAGTTTTTTTTTTGTCATAACTACTCAAATTAACTGTAGGAAATGACTTGCTGGGGAAGCTTATTTATTGTGTTGAACGCTTATTCTGTTGTGTCGTGTGCCACATTTCCACATGTCGATCTCACAACGCCGTTTTCGGTGAATAAGCCTCGGAACTCCAATTTGAAACCGGGGTATCGGGTAACCGATCTCATCAAAAAATACCCAATTTTTCAGTTTACTTGCAATCGATCAAGGCCACGTGTCTTGTTTTATCTCATTGTTTCCATAATCACGGCCCGGTACGGAGTGTACAATGCCACCGAAGCAGTAATTTTGATTTGGAACATAGTCTCGTGTGTTTAGCAAGCAGCACTTCCACGTGCCCGGCCTGTTCACATTCTCGTTGCCGAGGTGGCATTGTGATTCAGGATTCGAAACCGGCTGCGCTGGATGCTGTTGAGTTCCGACAGCCGAGGCTACACATCTATGACTGTATTCACAGCCTGCTGAGCGGAACAGAAACCTACCTCACGTCACACGCTAAACAGCCGGGCGTAGTCAAGGGTCTCCTTAGCTTCGATCATCTCTTGTGAGTAGCTGCGTCATAGCCGGTTAAATGAATATGAAATTGTGGGGCCTCGAGTATTCTTTTAGCACTTTTTTTTCTTTTTCAGATTATACTGGCAATTGCAGGTATTTTGTTTGTATAGATCATGGATGTTTAGAACATAAGAGCGTTGAAAGTGTATTGGCTCGTTCCTTGATGTGAGGTCCGACAGATTTAAATCCCTCGCCAGATCTAGACCTCGGGAAAACCCGAACCAAAAAGGCCCGAAACGAGACCCTGACAGCATAAGCATGTGGGCTGATTCCTACATACTATTGGCCCGAGGTACACGCAAGTGCAAAAATCCTTTTTGTTAATCTTGGCAGGCGGTGTGACGAAATAATTAAGATTGGGGCCCACAGGGCCAGATGATGACATTGATTGACTGCACATGTGGGTAAGAGATGCTTACAACAATTAGAAGTGGGTGTCCTTTAGGGACAACTCTCTACGGAGTAACCACCTTCTAGTTCTGCCATAGCGGTCGATCCACGCGATCTTTTTAGTGCCCGCTCTAGACATTGTAACAACCTCGCCCCTGGCGATCTCCGGAAGAGACATGGCAGATCCTGTGTTCGGCAGAAGAAACTAGCGAAAAAGGATTTCCAGTGCCGTTGCGCTTCGACGGTTACAATAACTCAACTCACATTGCCAACCGTCTGTTTATCAGGTTCCATAGCCATAGTTCTTTCAACAGATTGTTTCTTCCAGGATCTTTTTGGGTGGGTCAGATCTCACAATGTCTGAATCCAGCAATTATCATTGGCACGCGAAGACGCGAAGACCTTTGAGGTGCTTCTTATCTAGCAGTATCAAAAAAAGAAAGAAAACATGAGCCGAGCTGATAGGCTGTGCTCCAGGGCTGAGTGAGGCGTTTACTGATGTTTAGTGATTGGCTACCCTTGCTCTTTGACGCTTTGAAATTGCAAATGGCTTGATGCAATCAATGTACATGTACGGGGTATGTTTCAAGCGTGTTTTACATATCAACTGCCTGTTTGATAGTGCGGTAGTACATACAGAGTTTGATAGCAAAAAGGTAATAATCAAAATACTGAGATGAGTCAATCATGATGACGACATGTCTTGATTAATTATATGATATCTAAATATTGTGCGTTATCTACATGTACATTGCGGCGTAAACAAGGAGTCCCACATTATTGGCTTTTCTTCGGCATGATGCAATGCGACAAGACATGAAGTTCTGGAACTCACCGAGAATTTTATAGTGGAGAGTCTGCAAAAGTTCACCGTCGATCTACAACATACTTGTCGGGGTGGGGCCGAGTAGGTAGCCTTGAAAAATTGTAGATTGTAGCTTAGACCCTGGTCTGTTTTTCCTTCTAGACTTTGTTATGATTGAAAGATGACAAGGTGAATAAATAGTGGTTTCACTGTAAGATTCAATATCTGAATTCTAGACTTATTAACTAGAAAAGCTGCCTTGATGCCCAAGTGTAAGCTTCCAAGGTTGGCCAAATAGATTAGATTGGTGCGGGTCGCACACGAACGGATATTGTTGCGCAGGGCACTGACAAAAAAAAGATAAAGCAAAAAGGGAGAAAAAGCAAAACAAGTTTTAGCCTAAAATATCACACCGAGAAGCCCAGTATAAAAAGACAAGGCGAATTAAAGCACGTACACTCGGGCAAACTACTAAATCGGCACACAATCGGGATTCCGATCCGGCGAAGCGGAAATGCCCGAATTCCATTCGAGGCATCCCGACTGGGCCCGTGGTCGGCTTAGACAATCACCGGGAGCAAGCCGAGTGCTGGCCTTCATGCGACCTGTGCGGAGTACACGTTATTACCCGAAACAAGTCAGCAGAATTGGGCCAAATAAGGCAAAAGCCGCTGTATTTAGCAGTCCGTGTGCTGTTTGCCTGAGACCTTATCTTTGTTTGGTTTCACCTTTCCAAGGTTCTGTGAAATGCCTCGCAATATCTCTTACCCGCTTTAAACCTATCACAACGCCACGGGCATTGACAGCTCGGTGGAGTCTGGTTATCAGAGGTGGTTCCCGCTCTTACCGCAATGCTCATCAGGGACTCCAGTGATGTAAGTGTTAGGTTACTGCAGGCAGTTAGATCACGGATATTTCCGAATGTTCCCGGCGAGATTAAGATAGGCCAAGCGTGCTAGATTATAGTCAAAAGGGGATTCTATGCATCCTACTCCGTAGTTGCATTTTGGGATATTCAGGCACGCCATCTGCAGGTATAAATGGCCCCATTAGGGAGTTGCACTTGTCAGTGTATCTGAGTAATATCGGAGTTTTTAACTTTGGAACTTTTAGTGCGAACGGGCGGCAGTTGGATAAAATAACAAAAATGGCCCGAGGGTCCAAGCCCAAGGCAACTTGTTTGTTTCAGTGGCGCGATCCAGAGCCTGGGAGACGTGAGTACCATGTGTGCCACGACTGGTTGATGATAGAGTCCAGGCTCAGCTTTGGTACGGAGTACGGAGTATAGATCTCCTGTCTATCATCAAAGTGGGGTATAATTTGACCTCAAACTGTGAAGTATGAATATCACTTCATGTTGTGTGACTCCGGAAGCACATGTACGTTGACGTTGTGTATCCTCAGGGATCTGAAAGGCATGCGGGAAGAGCGATCCCGAGGTACCTAGGTATGTACAACATCGCATGGCGTGATGGTTAAAATGGGTAAATAGACCTCGGTCTTCATCGTGCGTTGAGGGATTTCCTTGCACGTTGTGTTTTTCAAGTTTCATTTCGTACACAGAATGACTTGCATTTGATAATAATGAGACAGTAACTACAACATACATACGCGTACCCCCGTACGCCGTGGTACTTGCAGAAGGTCTGACTTTCATCCATGGATATGATAGCGCCGACGTAAAAGACCAGGCACTCATTTTGATGTGATTAACCGGTTAAGATGGCTCTAAGGTTCTTTTTTTAACTCTCTTTTTTTTTAACTCTTTTTATAAATCTCGCAAATCCTTGCCCACTGTTTCTCCTATTCTTACTCGATAAATTTTCTCTTCATTATATGCCAAGCCAGCCTTCACACCTGTGAACTTATTTCTAGTCGAGATTAGTCAACTCACATCGCCACTGCCAAAAAAATCAAAAAAGGAAATTTAAAAAGAAAAGGAAAAGTAAGAAAAGAAAAGAAAATTGCCGGAAACGGCACAACTCCACCGGGGACCCGCGAGTCGGACCAGCCTTGCGTATCTGGCCATGTTCCGGTAGATCAGCGATAGTGAAAAAAACGGAAAAATTACCGGTACACTTACTGATCTCTTTACTCTTGACTCTTTTGACTCTCTTGACTCTTCTCTTTCCTCTTCATCTTCTTTACCCCTCGACATTTCCGCCCAGTGCTGCGGGCAAATTTCAAATGGCTCTCAGCTTCTTCAGTGGCGGCGGGAGCGCCAGCAGTGCCAAGTACTTCGACATTAGGTGAGTGCGGGATGACCTGCAGCTCATGTGAACTGCATATCTGACTTCATCCAGGTTGAACGATGAGTATATTGTGTTCCGCGGCGGTGAACATGAGGCCGCCAGTGCGCATCTGCGGGGCACTCTGATCCTCTGTTTGTCCGAGCCGCTCTCCATTAAACACATCCGACTCCAGCTTACGGGCATGTCGCGAGTTTGGTATGTGTCGCATTTCCCCAGTTCTGGATAAACTTCACTAACAAGCCCTTTACACAGCTGGCATCTTCCCTCTAGTGCAGCCGGCGGTGGCCGCAAGTCATGGCGTGAACGTGTGTTCTACGAAAAGTCCTGGGGATTCCGGGACCCAGGCAAAGGAAAAACTGAGGTCCTTCCCGCAGGAAACTATGAGTACCCTTTTGATGTGGTACTTGAGGGCTCAATGCCCGAGAGTGTGGAAGGTCTTACCGATACATGGGTGATGTACCGCTTCAAGGCCGAGATCGGGCGCAAGTACGTCAAGGACATTGTTGCGCGCAAACCGCTCAGGATCATTCGAACTCTGGATCCAAGCGCTTTGGAACTATCACATGCAATGGTAAGTGGTCATCGGTCTAACTGATGCATTTTTCACTGACAAACCCCCAAGTCGGTGGACAACATCTGGCCCAACAAGATCGAATACTCCATCAGTACTCCGACGAAAGCCATCGTCTTCGGAACTGCCATCCATGTCGATTTCAAATTGATCCCGCTTCTCAAGGGTCTTCGGATCGGTCAAATCACGTCACAGTTGCTCGAAACCCACGACCTTACCCTCAATCCGGAAGACCCCGATTCCATTCGCAACACATACAAGAACACAAGGACGATCTTGACCGACGAGCATGAGTTGGACGAGGACAACATTGAGATCATTGACGAAGCAGCAGAAGGATACCAATGCACGCGCATCCTAGATATGCCCCAGACATTGACCCGTTGTCTGCAGGATACGGACACCAAGGGGATCAAAGTCCGCCACAAGTTGAAGTTCCGTATTCAACTGCATAACCCCGACGGCCACGTTAGTGAGGTGAGTAACAGCAGAACTGCTAACAATTCTTCTCTCAGGCTAACATTTTAATGCAGCTCCGTGCTACGCTTCCAGTTTCAATCTTTATCTCGCCACACCTTGCCATCGATGACAACAACAACCTCACTGGGCAAACTCCCCAATCTACCCGGATCGCCGTGGATGAGTTCGCCCACCAGGCGCCTCCTCTTTATGGAGAGCACACGTTCGATCAGCTGTATAGCGAGCTGGATCCCAACGGCTATCGCACACCAGGCCCCGGTAGTGGTCCGGGCACGCCATTCACTCCTCTCAGTCGCAACATTTCGTCAGAGAACCTCGCCTCCATGAACGCCCTGACCAACACCAATATCTCAGCTTCCGCGCTGCACCATCGTCTCATAAACCTGAACGCAAGTCCGCGCCACCCTCCCATCAACACTGGTACATCCGCCCCTAGTGAGGGGCTGCTCGGATCTCAATCCCCAACAGAGGGACACAACATTCATCGCCCATTGGGTGTCCCTAATGACTATTTCGGGGCGGTTTCCGGATCATACTCACAGAGCCACGGCAGTCCAGAACTCTCCCGTCGGCCATCCGACGAAGTGGAGCCCGAAGTCCTTCCCTCGGGTATGGCCACTCCCTTCCACCCCCAGTACGACGAGGTGGAGACCCTCAGTCGGGTTCCCAGCTACTCGACTGCAGTGCGCTGTGCCGTTCGTCCGCGTGATTCCGGCCTTCCCGATTACAACGCCGTGATCGCTAGCAGCCTTCCCACCCTATCGGTTCCACAGTCTCCCCAGCAAGCTTACATCCGCAGCGGCCGTGCAAGCGGAGCTGCAACTCCCCTAGAGGTGCCTACTCGCTCCGGCCACTTCAACTCTCACGGCACCATTGCTGATGATGAGGAACGCAGACTTAGACTTGTGCAAGCTCGCGCCAGAGCATGATGTGGCCATGATCTGTCGATCCACGCATGATCCCCGGCCTTGAATTTCCACCAAAAAAAGTAATCCTTCTGTACCGGTGCTGGACACTGAGACACCCGAGAACCGCCCTACCTTTCTGCCTTTCATACGCCAATTTTTTTCCATCTTCTTCCCCTCTACCTCATTTCCTTTTCCACGAACAATCATGGTCCCCAGCATTTACTATCCTTTTCAAGCTTCCGTCTCGCTCAATCTGGAACTTCTCACCCAGCATTGTTCTGAATCTTCCTACTGTCCACCAGCGGTAACTTCCCACCTCTTGTCATTTCTCTTTGCCTTTCTTCAATCCCTTTTTCCCCTCCGGCGTTCAATCATAGATGGGGGGATATTTTTCATAGATGGTTACGGGTGTTTTTGATTTCCCTGCTTTTTTTAACCTCACGAATGGGACCCGATATGAACTGCATGACATGAAAACATGCCCATCAGCACGAATAACGCATACCAGCCTTTGATGCATGTACTTAATTATTCTTTGTCGATTAGACCCAATTTTTCAAATGCTCAACACATTTGACATCTTCACCGATGATATCATGTCAATGCCCGATTAGGAAGTTGGCTGTCGATCGTGTTAGGTAATCAAAGACCCTGCCAGGCTCTCTGTCCAGGTGGCCTCGGAGGACTCTACTTCTTCCGGCGTCAATGGCATTGTTCGTTTTGAACAGATGCAACAGTAGGGGCACATTGGCACATGGCTTTTACCACTTTCGGTGACCACCGCTCTTTGTTGGATGCAATCCATGCCATGTTCTTCCTGGGCTCTAGAAAGTAAATCTGGTTAGAGTTGAACCATGTACAAAGTTACCCAATCCTTGATAGTATACGAAACTTGCGGCCTGGAGTATAGTGTAGGGGGTATTATTTATATTCGATCAACTGAATGTTGGGTAGATAGTAAGCCACAGCATGTACCGAATGAGGTCGAACAAGGTTTCAAGTGGCTTGACCCGGTGAGCGAGGGGCACAGTGACCTCATTGGCGTTAGTCGATCGGTTAAGAATGAACTCTCTCGCCCTTGATCTTTTTACCCAAAGACAACCTTGGAACATCCCATATTGTGGAAACTGTCCGTTTATCAACTCTAGCGTGCAACTCTGCGCGGCCTCAATTAGTGGTGTCTGTGTACTAACTAGTCTGGCCATAGGTAGACTAGCGCTCCCCACCATCGGCATTGGACCTAAGCACCGATGCTAAGAACCCCCCAATTGTTCAGTTGAGCCACACCATCACCGTCCAGCCCTGGGTTTGGCGCGAATAATTTAATTTCGGCTTCGAGCGTTAATTGTTGACACCTTGAATTGGATTCCGGACTCATCGATCTACGTTACCCCGCCGTTTCTCTGCTATCATGTCCACCACAGCGAGTCCCGCGCTGCCCCAGCGGTCTGGTACCGTGAGCAGCGCCATCACTCGTCGTACTTCCATGAGTGACGATGAAGCTATCCCCGTCACTGATAGTAGTGAGGTTTGTATTTGTGATGTCCTCTAGGAAAAGGAATACCTTGGACTGACGGTGTATTTCTTTACAGACCACCAATCTTTTGCTTGAGCGTCTCAAGGCCTGGAAGCACATGTGCGGATATCTCGAGGACTACTTCACTGCTACCGCGAAAGTCCAGAAGTCCCAGTCCAAGGATTTTGAGAAGATCTTGAAGGTCAGAGTTTATTCCCATGGATCGGGGGAACCACACTGACGACGAATGGGATTAGGCCGTGAACGAACCCCTTAAGGAGGGCCACCACTTCAGCTCCAGCGAAGGCGGCGTGGCTGGTCTGTTTGAGAACCTCCGCAACAACACCCAGGGCATGGTCACCATGTACATGGATGGCGAAAAGAACCTGAAGAGCGCCGTTCTCCCCACCCTCGAACGCCTCCACAAAGAGATCAAGAACAAGTCCAAGGAGCTGAGCTCCGGAGCCGTCAAGGGAGCGAAAGCCGTCGAAAAGGCGCGCGGCCTAACCCAGAAGCACATCGAGCTCCTCGGCCAGAACTCTGCGACCTTCGACGCCGCCGCCTCCGGCAAGATCGAGCAGCAACACGACCCCTATCTCCTCAAGCGCGGGATCAACCACCGTCTAAACAACCAAGTCAACGAGGAAAACAACCACCGCCAGGATATCCTCGCCGTGCAGAACTCCTTCCAGCAGTTCGAAGCACACGTCCTACAGACCATACAAGGCGCCATGGATCAATTCCACCAGCACATGGGCGGCCAAATCGAGCGCCAGCGCGCCATGTACGCCGACATCCTCGGCACCGCCCAGCGCATCCCACCAGACTTTGAATGGGTCAACTTCTGCGTCCGCAACGACGCAGCCCTCGTCAACCCAGACTCGCCACCACGCTCCTTCTCCAGCATCACCTTCCCGAACATGGAGCACCGCTCCACACAGGCGCTCATCGAGGGGTCTCTCGAGCGTCGCTCACGTGCCGTGATCAAGGGCTACAGCTCGGGATACTACGTCGTCACGCCGGCACGGTACTTGCACGAGTTCAAGGACAATGACGACTTCCGCCGCGACCCCGCCCCTGAGCTTTCGCTGTACCTTCCAGACTGCGTCGTCGGCGCCATTGACGGCGTGAAGTTCAACGTGAAGGGCAAGGACGTCTCCAGCGGTAAAATCGGTAACGCTTTCCACACAAACACCGAGCTCAGCTTCAAGGCCCACAACGCCAATGACGCCGAGAAGTGGTGGTCCGTTATCAAGGACGCTACTCGCGCCCCGGCGGTGACTGCTGCTGCTGTGCCGACGCTCGCTTCTCCCACCGCGACCGCGCCCGCTGCGATCTCGCCTGCTAGCTCTGCTAGCCCATCCCGCAGCGTTTCCGGCCAGGGCCAGCCGCCCACCTACGCCGAGAAGGAGATGGAGAAGACCCAGGCTGCTCAGGCTACTGCTGCTGCCCCTGTTGCAGCTAGCCCTGCTCCTGCTCCGGGTATTAGCCGCACGGCCAGCACAGCTAGCCACTTCCATACCTCGCCTGGTGGCTCCGCTGTGGATAACTCATGAGATCATGGGGTGCTTTCTCTTTTTCCGGCTTAGGCATATATTTTTAGGCTCTTTTGGTTCCTTGGGCTTACATTGCCCACACATATTGAATGACGCATGTGCATCTTGCCCGTTGATTACGGTGTATCGTTCATCCATCCACCGAAGAACGAAGCATACCTTGGTCAACTGGATATATACCTCTTAATGAACTTTATTTCACTTTGAATTGCAAGAATCAGATATCAACGCTAACTGGATCGAAGATCCTTCGATTATCAAATAACACCAAGGGGGTAGAGTTGTGTCGTCGAATCTTATCATAGCCTGTGATGGAAAATACACACGGGCATGGGCTAGCTAGGTAATCCTAGCATACATCGCTGCGTAAATTTTCATTTCACAGTGTCAGAAATCCTCAGGACTTTCCAGATCATCCAATTTCTCCCCGAGGAAGCGTCCTAGCGCGGCGCATTTAGATTCCAGCGCGAGCAAGACGGCCGGCGAGGCGGAGAGGTTCAAGCTAGCCAAACGCGCAAGATCGGCGCTACGGTCGATCTCAAATTGCGGGTCTCGGTGGCCGTTGTGAGGTGGGTTCGGAGACGCAGGGATGGCAGCTAGTGTGCGCGAGATATCACCCTGTGAGCCCTCGGGCGTAGAGACTCCACTCGTAGCATCAAGGACGGCGGTATCAGCGGCGAGAGAGTCGGCGGTGGTGGCGCCGTTTGGCTCCGGTGCGTCTAGGCTGGATGGGCCGACGGCGGCGACGAGCACTTTGTCTGCGATTTGAGTGACCACGGCGACGGACTCGTCAAGTTCGAAGACTATAGAGCCTACGTCGCCTAGCGACATCGACTTGGCGGTCACATAGGATGAGGGGTGGCTGGCGGGGTTGACGCCCGTCAGGTTCCCGGTCGAGGCTGTCTTGGCGTAGCATGTGTAGGCGGCGCCGTAGGTTGCGCTGAGGTTGCGCAGTTGGCGCGAGGAGAGGGAGGAGCCGTGGGCGAAGACGGCGCCGTTTGTTGCGAAGACACTATAGGGAGATGATATCATTAGGTGGGGTATCTTGCGGTGGAGGCGCAGCAGGCATACATGATCGTTGTGATCTCCGGTGGGGACAGGTTATCTTCCAAGAGGTCGCTTAGCGCCTCCGCGTCTAGCATCTTGATGTCGGGGAGACCGGGAATCATGGTGTCGGTGTCTGTGTCTGTGTCTTGGCCTGTCGAAGGCGTGTGTACCTCCACTTGGATCTCGGGTTCCTCCTGCAATGAGACGCAATCTGCCTCCGCAATACAACCCTTCGGTGGTGTCCACGAGCAGTCTTCCGGGAAAAAGAAGCAGTTGTCGCGATAGTCCTCGTCGTCGTGATCGTATTCGATTGGCTCGTCGGAGTAGTCCAATAGGTTCTGGGCCCACTTAGTCTCGCAACGGGCCCAGTAAGGCAGAAAGATCGGTTCGAAGGGAGGAGGGGTGGTAGGTACGGAGAGAGTAGTCGAGGAGCAATCGGATATAGAATCAGAGAAGCTAGGAACTGGAGAAAGTTCGCGTTCAGCCATCTTCACACCCATGGATACGGACTCGGCACACAGCGATTATGACGCAGCGTTTATTTATTCCCCACAAAGGTAAAAAAATTATTTAACAGAGGGCACGAGGGCACGATGGCAGGTAATCTTTTCACAACGGGGGCTCGGCCAGGTAGATGACAGGGAATGGGGATAGACGCAGCAGTTCGTAACCGTTGACTCAATGCGCATCCGGGCTCTCTGGTCCAAATGGAAAGTTACGATGATTCCAATCGCGTCCGGTGGTACACAGGAAAAAAAAGCCAGGAAAACTGAGCTTTAAGAGGCCCAGCACGACCAGCAAGTGTCATGAGATGTGTGAGGCGGCTCCGCAATGGGAGCACCTCGATAAGGGGGACGAAGCGTGCACACGAGCATCGACTTGATTGGGAGAGGGAAAGGGGGAGGGTGTGGGAAACGAGCTAAGCGCGGCAGTATAAGAAAGTCCAAAATAGGAAGTCCAAAATTAGAGAGATGAGACGGGATGCGACACGACGCCGAGGATAGAGGCCAATGGTAGGAAAGGGATCAACCGGGAGCGGGGGAGAGAGTTTGGAGAATCATGCAAGAAGAGATACTCACGAACCTGGTGTAAGTGAAAAGGACAAATTGGGAAAATCGGGGCGATCGAGGGTGAGGAGTTCGGAGGTTGAGTTAGGGGAGAGAGGAGTTGGAGATAATCGTCCCGTTAGTGTGGAGTTCCCGCATGACGTTTGTATTCTGCAACACATGACTACTGACTGCATTAGGTACCCAGTGGTATCCTACGTGTAATATTATCATCTAGCACCAAATCAGGCAATTCCCACATTTGTATGTTCCAATTTGGACTATCCTTGTCTATATTACCTATATTATGAGATGTTTATTATGTACCTGAATTCATTGCCGCTCGGTTTCGGACTCACCACACATACTAGGCACAACCTAGAAATATAAAGAATGATCAACCAAGTACAACTTATAGAACCTGATTGAACTTAGTTTTATGCAATATGCAATGTGCAATATACTCCCAACTGTATGAGTTATAACTGGATATAGCGTCATGTGCCCCACCACTATCTCCCGGCTGACAAAAAGCTCACCTTTTTCCCCTCCCATCCTTCCTCAATGTCCGCTCGTCTTTCCGCCAGGGTCCTTCAACAAAGACGTTTTCTACCAATCAGTGGGCTTTAAATCCATATTCAGCTGATCGTCCAATTATTGACAAGTTACCAGGATCCATAACAACCATGGCTTCCGATCCCTCCACTTATAAGCTCAACCGTTCGTGCATACTTCAATCTCTCTCTCT
This sequence comes from Penicillium italicum, assembly GCA_002116305.1. NCBI lineage: Eukaryota > Fungi > Ascomycota > Eurotiomycetes > Eurotiales > Aspergillaceae > Penicillium > Penicillium italicum. The sequence goes on along the minus strand of LWEC01000474.1, from coordinate 57,498 downwards.
CGACACAATCACTAACAAAATGGGGACATTGTAGACACGATGCTTCGGATCAAGGATCCGCAGCGATCGGTGGATTTCTACAAGTTCCTTGGTCTGAACTTGGTCAACAAGATTGACATGCCTGAATGGAAGTTCTGCAACTACTTCCTGGCGTATGACGGACCTTCCTCTCTCCAGGGTGCCCGTCACTGGACCGATCGAAATGCCGTTCTGGAATTGACTCACAACTACGGCACGGAGAACGACCCCAACTACAGCGTGGTGAACGGAAACACAGAGCCACACCGTGGATTCGGTCATATTGCCATCTCGGTTGACAATATCGAAGCCGCCTGCAAGCGGCTTGAAGATGCTGGGTACCCCTTCCAGAAGAAATTTTCTGAAGGTCGTATGCGACACATCGCCTTCGCGAAAGATCCCGATGGATACTGGGTAGAGATCATTCGTCGCGCCGATGAGGATCTCAGCACCACCACCGACCCGGGTAACTACCGACTCAACCACACCATGCTGCGCGTAAAGGATGCCGAAGTCAGCTTGAAATTCTACCAGGAATCCTTGGGAATGACTTTGGTCCGTACCATTGAGAACCCAGAGAACAAGTTCAACCTGTATTTCCTGGGCTACCCTGCGTCCAACCCAGAGATTAAGGAGGGCAGCAAGAATGGAGTGGCGGAGTGGGAAGGTCTGCTAGAGTTGACCTGGAATTATGGCACCGAGAAGCAGGAGGGCCCTGTCTATCACAACGGCAACACAGAGCCCCAAGGTTTCGGTCATCTCTGTAAGTGGATGATCATAGGAATTCTAATTTTTTTTTTCCAAGGTTCCTAATTTGAAACAGGTATCACTGTTGACGACCTCCCGGCTGCGTGCGAGCGCTTTGAGTCTCTGAAGGTGAGCTTTAAGAAGCGTTTGACTGATGGGCGGATGCAAAACCTCGCATTTATTCTGGATCCCGATGGATATTGGATTGAGGTGGTGCAGAACCAGGGCATTAAGCGCACTGAAGACTGGTAGTATATATCTAGATAGCAAATACTGTACCAATCCCTGACATGTACATAGTCCGAATTTGAAAATGCAGCACATCACTTGACCTCGTCTTGATTATCCCCCCACCATTTCATAGGTCAACGGTGGTGGATCCTCCCCCGCCCCCAGAACATTTTGATCTCGGGGTAAGATGTCGCTTTTGCGATTCATGAACTTCATTTTTCACTTGCCTAACGGCTTGATGATGAGAATTTCGAGGATTTCGCGAATTCAGCCTTTGATGCGGGATGAATTAATGTGATATCCCCCCTTTCCTCTTATTTGCGGGGATTCATCGCCACACACAACTCAAGCTACCCAAAGCTTCAACACTTGGAAGAATCGGCCAGGGCGTGGTCTTGAATCTCTTGACCATGTCTCCCGACCCAGAGAAACCTAAAAAGGTACCCCGTAAACATGTCACCACTGCCTGTGTGCCATGTCGGGAGAGCAAAATCAGGGTACGTGCTTTGAACTTGGAGGCAAAAAGCCTAAATGGCTTCAAATATTCTAACGTATCACTTGCTACAAGTGTGATGGAGCCAGTCCGCATTGCCAGAACTGTCAGCGCAAGGGGAAAGAATGCAAATACCAACATGGAGATGACAAGCGCAAGTAAGTACGACCTTCGCTGTTCGGAAGTGCTCAAACGAAGAAGCGGCCCTCATATGCGTACATCACTTAAGGTTCAAAGGCTAATATGAACCAGAGTGTCTCTTCGAGCGTCAACAGAGTTGTTCTCGGCCAGAATTGACCAACTCTGTCAATTCATTAAGGAGCAGGGGTTGGAGCCACCGCCAATGAACCCAGAAGATGAGGCTGGCATGAACAGGGTTTTGGACACCCTCCAGATCCCGCGCGGATTCACTCAAGTCTCAGCCGTGGCCGATGAAAAGCGACCACCGGTTGAGCCAGCGGCCTCGGTGATCTCAACCAAATCCCCATCTCAAGATTCGCCTGTTGCAAATCCCAAGGGACAAACCCCGACCACCACTTTGGGTGCTTCTGGTGCATCCCCAATGCAAGATAATGCCTCTAGCGGCAAGGTCCCGTCGCCTGGGGACTGGAATCCCTTTGGAATGGTACCAGGCGCTTCGGACAATCAGAACTTCGTCCATTGGGGTTTCACTTTGCCAACCGCTGAAAGTTTAGATACTATTTACGCCAATCTCAACGCAGGACCGAGAGCCGCTCCAATGCCTCGAATTCCCGTCAACACGGATTTGAGCCCGGATAGCTACCAGCTTGGCATGGACATGGCCCAACAGCCGGGCGTTATGCTAGGCCAGCTACCCCATGACGGAGAAAATGATTCGGACAGCGGCGAAGAGGACGAAGCTGAAAATGACGTTATTGAGCAACTGTCGCACCGAATTGGCACTTTGAAAATTGCGGGCGATGGCCATCTGCGATTCTACGGTGCCACGTCCAACCTCAATCTAGTTGACGTCTCTGCTACACAGCAGCGGCAGCGGCCGGACGCTCGAACTGTGCGCCACGACGGTCAGGATATTCTGAATCACCTCCGGGTTGGTCAACCTGTTGATCAAGCCCTGGAGGATCATCTTGTGGAGCTATATTTCACCTGGCAAAACCCCAGTACATACATTGTCGACAAAGGGATGTTCATAACGGCACGAAACAAATGGCGCAACGAATTAGATGATACTCCGTTCTACTCGGAGGTCTTAACCAATGCAATGCGAGTTTACCTTTATTTTCCGGTGCTTAGCGGGTTTGCTGACTTGTTGCAGGTGCGCGATCGGGAGTGCCTTTGAGGCGCGCTATCACCCCACATTCATCACTTTCCCCAAGTCTCTCTCTGAATTCTTCGCGGACCGTGCTAAGGCCCTTCTGGAAATTGAACTGGATTCTCCTTGTGTTGCTACTGTCCAGGCTCTTGTCATTATGAGCAGCCATGAAGGCGCATCAAATCGCGATGCTCGAGGTTGGCTTTATAGCGGCAAGTAAATGTCTTGGAGAAAGGACATGATAAGCGCATATTGTCTAACTACGCCGCAGGAATGTCTATGCGGCTTGCTTTCGATCTTGGTTTACACCTAGACATGACGACGTACATCAACAAGGGCGAAATAACCCAACCCGAGGCAGATGTACGCCGCGCAACCTTTTGGGGAAGCTATGTCGCAGACCAGTGAGTATTCGCACTGTTTATACTGTGGATGCCTCTAACGGAAACCAGTTTCTGGGGCTTCTACTTGGGCCGCCCGTTTCGCATGAACGCTGGAGACATAGGTGTTCCAAAGCCTGGCTCTGCTCTTTGTCCTGAAAAGGAAGAAAACTGGCATCCATACGGCTATCAAACTGCCCATGTTCTATCTCAGAACGGTTTGAGGAATCCAATGGAGCTAATATGCAGACAATTTGTCATTCTCTGGGAGATGATCTCCCCAGTTGGTCACATTTTGTATGTGGCTTTTTGCACGTCATTCAATGCAATGCTAACATGCGTTTAGGTATGGATGTTCCGATATCTCTCGGCACGACTTACAAAGGATCACTTACCAAGTAACGGAAGACTTGTTCGCCTGGAAAGCAAATCTTCCTTCCACCCTTCAGATTGATTTGGACGATGATACCTCACCAATACTGCCTCATTTGATGATGCTCCAGTAAGTCTGTTTCAATACAACAGAGGCACAGAATCATCCTAACGGTTTCTTGCAGCATGCAATACCACCAGATCATCATTTTCTTCCACCGTCCATGGCTTTCCAAAAGCTACATCCAGCCTCGCAGCCCTCGTCAAGGCCCCGGGTATCACCACGCGCGCCGGATGTGCGTGGAGTCAGCCACCGCTATCGCACGGCTACTCCAACTCTTTGAAAAACACTACACCTTCCGCCGGATGAACAACCAAGTGGTAGCGATCATCTTCACCGCAGCACTCATGCTTCTTTTCGTGACAGTATCCAGCTCCCCAATAAGCCCAGGCAAACAGAGTGGCAGCCCGACATACTCCCGCAGCACGGAAATTGTAGCATACCTCAATCTGTGCTTCCGCGCTCTCGATGAACTGGGTCAATCATTCGACAACGCAAAGCGCACTCGTGACTACCTTGTTACCCTTCAGCGACGTTGGCAAGCAAACATGCGTCGCTCTGGCTTTGCGACAAAACGCCAGAACAGCAGTGCTAACTTGGCGTCGCTGGGCTCGCAGAAGCCGTCTATACAGCATTCCCGCAATGCCCATGGGATAGATGGCTCGCGGAAGAAATCCCGTTTATCTGTTTCTGGAGTCCCTCCCAATATGCAGTCAACGCCTGCGACTAGCAACCAATATTCCCACCTCTCTCAGCATAATCCACCTCCTCATCACCAATATCATCAGCAAAGTTCTTATCAACAACAAGCTCCCTTCTCCGTCCCAGTTCCCGATTCCCAGCTAGGCGATCTAGACTGGATCCCCAACTCGGACATGCGTCTTCTTTCCGAGACTCAGAATGGCAACGCACAAAACGGCTTGGACCAGGTTTCTTCTCCCCCCTTTCCCGAGGGCCCGAGCATGCTCTCAGAAATCGCGGACATTGATGGATGGTGGGCATCATGAAACTACTCAAGGACCTCAATGGCGCATGAAGTTATTATTGGGTGACTGGTCACACTGTAATTTTCCTTGTTTGTATAAATACTCACGACATCATAGTGAGTACTTATTTCATCGAGTGTGTCAGATTTGGCACACCTTGCTACCCCCAGGGCAGGAATAAAATAGAACGAATATCCCATGTTAAAATGACATACACCACTCCAGTCAATGGAGTACTTCACATAAATGTATCTTTATTTACATATTTCAAAGGTGGTAGCCTTATGAATCTTGAACACATAATTCCACATGAAAATCGGTCTTGTATTTGCACCCAATTTTAATCTATATCCTTCATTGTCCCTTCGAACACATCCTTGAGCCAGCCAAGCACTTCCTCTCCCGCATTAACATCAGTGCTCTGAACCTGAGACAAAGTAACCCTCCGCTCCCCAACCCCCTTCTCCCGCCCCCAAAAGCAAGCCCGCCGCATAGCAGAGACCATCTCATCAGCCTGTCTAGCAAGAACCGTAGATCCGTGACCCCCTTCCCTAGTCTTCTTCTTAATCTCGATCGCAGACGACAGAGAATCTGAGCCCAAACCAGCACCAACCTCTCTTGAGAATACCCGGACCCAAGGCAAAGCCATCTCCAATCGCCCAATCCCATCTCCAGGCCCAGACCACGTTTTCCCACTAATCCCGTAATCCAGACCATACGGCGGCCACCGCGAAAGTGCCTTTCGGCGCCGAGTAACAGTACCGCCAACACCACTGTCGTCATCGACATCCATATCGGGATCTGCATCATGATCCCAGATCGACGCATCCGACGCAGCGTGTTGTTCCGCGGCTGTCGTGCCTCGCGCCTTCTCCTTCAGTACGGGGACGGGATATTCCAGCCCTGTGAGATACTGCGGGAAAGTGCGCGGCACGTCCCGGCCCGCGGAGCGGAGGAAGAGGATTGGCGAGGCGAAGGAGTCGAAGTAGCGCTCTGGGGTCGAGAAGAATTTCGAGCGGGCTTGGAGGAGGGGGACTAGGTCTGGTGGTGCTGGGGATTTTTTTCTTGGCTGGCGCTTGTGTTTGGATGGTATTATTGAGCTTGGATTGGTATTGTCATTGTCGCTCGCTTCTGTTCTGGATGGTGTGATGGTGCTCTCGCGCGTGCAGTAATCATCCAAGCCGGGCCAGTCGCAAACGGGGTCTACGGCGGCGATGGCTTGGATGGATTGCGCTTCTGTTAGAGCGAGCATGAGAGCTAGAGAGCCTCCGATGTGCGTGCCGAAGATGGCTAGTTGGGATGGTCGGAGGTGGGTTTGGATCCAGTCGAATCCGGCCAGTGTATCGTGCACTGGGGTTGGGTATTTGTAAGAAGTGAGTTGGGGATTCCTTGGTACCAGGGTTTGGTCTGGGGCTTCAGTTGGGTCTTTTAATATAGAGGTTTCACCTGAAGATGGGGAAATAGGTGTTTGTATCTCCCCGAGGCGGTAGTTGACTGTGACTACCAATGCAGACGCGGTAGATGCTAGGACATGCTGGGGCGAACCTGCTGCAGAGGCCAAGGTGTTGGTATCGCCAGTCACTTGGTGATTAACGTCAAAGTTTTCATGTTTTTGAGATGTGCTCGTGCCATTTCCTTGAAACAAAGGTCCAGGCGGAAGGTAGAGAATTACATTTAGGCCTTCTGGAGACAGCCCCTGGTGAGACCGGCTCAACGCGCTCGGTCGCGTTATTCTGGGGAGAAAGTTAGTATGTATAGCTAGGGCTCATGTGGAAAGTTATCTAATACCTAAGAGAAATGTCTCCATTGTTTCCAACCGGAATGGAAATTGTCTCATCTGTGCAATCGGATGAGGAGGTCGAATATCGCGAGCTTTGGAAACACGCGACGGAAATGCGGGTAGCTCCTCTGTTACGACGCAGAATAAGGGCTATGCCGCGGGGTGAGCAGATGATATTTCGCATAGCACTATTAGAGCATGTCCTTGATGTTTGGTAAAAATTGTCAAGGATCGGTGTGTTGGCCTTGCTATCCGAAAGTAGTTGATGCCTGAATAATACGGCTATCTGCATGTAGGCTCGCGGTCAAAATGAGATATATAATCGAAGAATGATATGGACAATGGAACATCAGAATGGTGATGATATTCCCTTTGAAGACAAGAAGGTCTCATCTTGATAAAGTTCATTATAGTCTGGAGTGTTGTAGCGTTATATCGTTTTTCGACATAACAGCCAAGGACCTCGCTACTCATGCATGAATGGCAATTTTGTGTCGCTCTACAATTTAAAAAATAAGGAACAAGAAAATAGGAAATAAATATTCGGGACAGACTCTAAATAGGCAACTGGTTGCTTCAAGAGTACCTCCACGAATAAGTGTCTCACTTAGAGGTAGTCGCCGACGCCGCAGGGTCGTCCCGATCCAGAGGAGCCTCAGTATCATCCTCTGGCACAGGACGCACAACCTGCAAACTCAACTTTGGATCCTTGGAGTAAACCCGCAGCCCAACCACACAGACAGCATTCCACGGGTCGAGAGGAGGCTCGTTACTGTCCATCAATGGAGGGTGATTCTTCACCTCCGCCTCGTCAGGAGGCATATCGACATCGCTGTCAAATTCGAACCCTTCCAGTAACTCAAGGTCGCTAGGGTCCAGAGCCTCTGTTTCAAAGCGAACATCTAGACTGGGACGTGGGGAGTCGGTTCCACGTAGCCGGCCACTGCTTGCGTGTCTTGTGTGTAGGCCCTGACCGCCGTCGACGTGGATGGTCGGGACGGAACCGTTGACACCAAGATCACTGCTTTCGTTCGAAATACTTGTAGCCTCGATGGGACGCTCCTCCACTGGTTTCTCCCCGAGAATTTGGCTGGGGATGTAATCACGTTCGGGGTTGTGATCATAGGAGGTGCCGCCGGGAGTGCGGCTCCCACACCTTGGTTTCATGCGCTCTTTCCGAGCAGTTGCCTTCTGATTGCGGATCCACTCCTTCTGCATCTTTTTCTTTATCTCATCGCGAAGCTTTTTCCGCTCGGCTGCCTTGAAACGTTCCTGCTCCCGCTTTTCCTGTTCTGTCTCGCCCACCAGTCCCTTTGCATGCGCGAGGTCGTATGAAAGGCCAACTTGCACGAGTTTCTCTCTTCTCGTCGAGGCAACCTGGCGGACAATTTCCTCGGTGGACGCTACGTCCTCGTGGCGGAAGGCTGTGATTTTCATCAAAACGTGATAGCGGCCGGGGTCAAGGTCAATCTCGGCGTTAACAGATCGGCCCATGAAATGGCTGCTATGACTGCGCACGAGATAATCTTGTTCTCCGTCCTTCTGCAAGCGGAACTTGAGGACGAAGCTGTACTCGCCGGCTAATCCCTTAAAATAACGTGCATCAAGCTGTGTCTGTCAGCAAGCTGGACACGATCAGGAGTAAAGGAAGGGAAACGAACCTGGGATAGAACAATGACTACCGGCCCACTGGTGGTCACATCCATCATAAATTTAGTACTGTGATAATCAGCGGACCAGGGAACATTCAAGGTAGTCCATTGCTGGGTAATGGTCCATTCAAGTCCAAAAAGGCGAGTCCGGTCAAAGTGCTGGTATTTTTTGAGGAGGTCTTTATAAGAGATCCAGAAGAGCTGGGCCAGGTCAGCGTGATTAGTGAAGGCGTAATGGATGAATACCTACACCATCGTTTCCAAATTTGTGGCCAAGTTTTTCCATCCACTCAGGCGTCCATTCTTTGGATCCATCACCCCAGGCTCCGTACCATTCTTTGCGACCCCATGGGTTCCTAGGTGCTGTGAGCTTTTCGTTCGCCTTTGACTGGCGCTTTGTGCACATACCTCAATCGCAGTAGTCGATGCCCGTCGATTTCCCTGGCATCCATGATGGAATAGGAGTGGCCCTCCGCAATACCCTTTCGATCCCTTGGTGGTCCCCGGTACGAGGGCTCCAACCAGTTTGAGAACAGACCCGTTCCGCAACCAAATAGGAATTCCTTGTTGACCTTCATGATTTCCTCGGTCCAAAAGCGGTCTTTGTTTAGGATGTTGCTGGATAAGATCTCGGACGTGACGCCTCCGGTGAGATCCTCGAGAGCTTCACCAACAAATCCACCCTCGATCGCAGAATAGTCCCCATGGGCCTTTGCAAAGGCCTTTTCTAGAAGAGGTAGCCAAGTCTCGTTGTCGTCGACGCACTGCGCGAAGTACAGGGCCCGCGAGCCTGTCTGCCAGACTCGCCGGTACTCTTCCTCCGTATCAGTCCTATTTATGTCGTCCCAAAGGGGTCGCTCAATCACAGATTCATCATAGTCAGCAGCGCGGAGGTAGAGCTTGTCATCTATAATGCACTGCTGCCACTCGCCGTCTGATGATTGAAGTTAGCATGATTCCATGGTCGGATTGGACTCCGAGCACACGCCCTACCTCGATGGAAAACAAATCCATAAATCCCAACCTCTTCATTGCGAGCAACACAGATCTTCTCAATCAGCTCCGCCTTGTTGCCCATAGTACAAAGCGCAGCCATGAGCCAGCAATCCCCATCATATCCCTGTCGCACATCTGACGCGCTAGGTCCATTAACGAAGAACTGCGGATTCTCAAAAATATCCTACATTAACATCATTAGCAACCAATGATCCGATCACTCCATGACATGTGGGTTTCAAACTAACGGTCACCCTCTTCACTCCCTGAGGTCTGAACTCGTTATTGGGTTTATCCAATCCATCGAGATAGTGTCTCCGACCACACTTTAAGTCTAGCTCGATGTCGAAGTGCGGGTCTGAGTATTTTTGATTCACACGCTCGCATTCCTTGACAATACGGTCCACGGACTTTCGACATTCCTGGCGCGCCTGCTCGTACGACTTGACAGCCTCGTGGCCCTGGATACGGCCGCTGGGTACGTGCTTGGCCCGCGTGCGTGCATACGGATTGTCTGGCAGCACCGTGTACACTTTGCCGGGGTGCTTGGTGTTGAATTGTTCCCAGAACTGTTTGACGGATTCCTGGGGTGCTTGACAGCGTGGACGGGGCGGTCGGCTGTTTGAGCGCGAGGACCCTGGTCCTGCTACAGCATAGCCTATCTCGTCGTCGAACTCCATGATTGGGGCCTGTGGGTTGATTTTCGTTGTTTGCTTGATGATGTTGTTGGTCTCTTTTTCTTGCTTTTTTTTTCTTTTGAAGAGGAAGCGCTGCAGTGGGGATGCTTGGGCGGCTATTTCTCTTATATCACACTAATCACCCCCAAAATGGCGACGATCACTGATGAAAATAGAAACAAGACGGGGGTTGCTCTTCTGAAAGGAGCTTGGGAAGACATTCCCTAATTTTCCCCTCACACGGCCACTCCGAGCCGAGAACATAGCCTCAACCTGCATTCCCTCGTATTGATTTGCTGGGCTTGGGCCTGCTCTCCATAAAAGTGTTCATCGAAAGGCTGCAGGTGCATTGGACTAGCGGGTGAACGAGCGAATCTGACAACAAAGGGTGCTTTCGGCCCCCACCTCACGTCTCAGCCTCTCCTGTAACGGGCTCAAAACGAATAAGCATGAATTTCAAATCACATCTTGACTGGATCAGACTTCCCAGTCTTGAGCAAGCCACGAAATAAGAAAGTGAGAAAGTAAGGAATGAAGGCACTAAACTCGGATGAGATGCTTGGCACGTTTCATTCCAAAGTTCTGTGGGGCGAAGTTCAGCTGAGATGGGGGCCGATGAGGATTGAACTGGACTTAGCTCACGGTCTATATTAACCTGAGGCTGAAGAAGCTGAATACAACGGTACCGTAACATCATTTTTCATATCTGATTACAGGGTAGAAAGGGTATGTACGCCTGTTATTCAAGACTAAAGCACTTTCGTATCCAGTAAGCCCGCCCTCCAGATCACTCCCCGTTGAACGCCGAAAGAGGAGAAAGAAAACATGCCCCGAAACCATTCCTCGGGGTGAGTAAGACTACACAGAAAAGGTGTGGAGTCGTCACACTACTGGAAGCTGTTACTTGCCCCACGTCCGGAGTAGTATGCAGTGCCGTTGCGGAAGTACGGGTGGAGGCAGGCCTGCTTAGCCGATAGTCGGTGTGCAGGGTCAAACTCGAGCAGAGACTCCAAGAGCTGACATCCGGCCTCCTCCAGCCCAGGAACGATCTCAGCATCGGGGCGCTTCCATTTGGGGAAAGTGGATTTATAATCGGGGAACGAGGTCACACCAGGCCAGATGTCTTCACCGGGAGTACCAAGGATACTGCGATTCGTTAATAAGATTGAACACAAAGCAGAACAGAACCACCCTTACCGGAAGATCTTGAAGATCTCGTCAATTTCGGAGTCACCAGGGAAGAGAGGCTTGCGTGTACACATCTCTGCGAAAATGGCACCCACGGACCACATATCAACACCCGTGGAGTACTGACGTCCACCCAGCAGAATCTCTGGAGAACGGTACCACAATGTGACAACCTGTGGATACTGTCAGTAAACGGAGAATTCAATCAATGGAATCAAAAATTCAATGTATACCTCATGAGTGTAGGTGCGAAGGGGAACACCGAAGGCTCTGGCAAGACCGAAATCGGCCAATTTCAAGTTGCCTTCTCGGTTAATCAACAAGTTCTGGGGCTTCAAGTCACGGTGCAAAATTCGGTGGCTATGGCAGTATCGGATTCCCTCAACAAGCTGGGCCATGAATTTTTTGACAATGGCATCGCCCAGTCCCAGGGTTGTACCCGCCTTGAACCCATCGGGCAAAGGCTTCCCTCGCCCACCGTCACTGACAGGCAGGGCCTCCATGTATTTCTTAAGGTCGAGATCGAGGAATTCGAAGACAAGGTAGAGCTTGTGGCCATCGGCGTGAACAATGTTCAGTAGCTGGACAATGTTGGGGTCCTGCATCTCCTTGAGGAGGGAAATCTCGCGAATTGCAGTGCTGGGAACGCCCTCATCTTCGGCTTCGAGGCGAATTTTCTTCAGGGCAACGATACGGTTGGGGTGATTGAGTTCACGGGCCTTGTAGACCACACCATAAGTGCCTATGGAGCATCGACGCGTGAATAAAGCTATGGGTGACAACAATCGCGTCGAGAGTACACACCTTCGCCGATTTTCTCAATTTTCTGATAGTTATCCATGGTGGCCGACATTCGATCCTTTTCTGCTGTTAATGAGATTAACGACTTCAAGACAGAAGGCCGGAATTGTGATTTGACACAAGTTGAAGGGATGTTGCCAAGCAGAATTTGTAGGGGGAAGCAAGGAGAGGAGATAGCCACTACTTACATCCGAGGATGTTGATATCTGAGAACAGCTAGAGCAGCACGCTCTCCAAATTCCACTTGGAGATCGTAAAATAGTAATTTGTTGAAAAGGAATTGACGAAAGACAGTATTTCAATGGTGGGGAGAGAAAGACACAAAACAAACATCCCCCGCGCCTATCATAGGGCGGTGAAGCGCGTACCTTTTCTTTCCCAGTTCAACTTTCTCTCTGACTTCATATCTCCGCAATGTCCCAAATTAAGGGTCTTAGTGCTCATGATCGCCCTCCTGATCCAGTGAGACTTTGCTACAAGAAATATTCTAAGATTGCCTTGTCCGAGGTTGACAATGATCCGAGTATCCTCGACTTACAACGGATCGATCCCGACCAACTACCCGATAGAGTGACGATCACGCAGTATATGTCCAGCCAAGATCTGCGATTAGCATTTGATGATTTCGTTCGTGGAAGTCATCCTACAGCAGAAGAGCATGCTCCTCTCACTGAGAACATTCCAGTATTCGCTCACAAATCGATTTCCGGTTAGCATTGTATCGCCTCAATTTGGAACTGACCCAGCAGGACGAAGAGCTATGCCTGACCTCCTGACAGGTCTCCTGATGATTCCCGCCTTATTCCCTCCTACTATCCAAATCGAGCTGCTCTCTCGCCTATTTCACCGAGACCTACCCAACCCCGAGCATCAGACAAATCTACACCTACACTACGATGTTACATACCCCGAAGAATCAGAAGAAACCCACATGCGCAAGTCGTTTTTCGCGGACGATCCCACCCATACTTTCCAGCCCAAAGATCCTCAGATACACAAGCCTTTGACGGTTCAAAATCTCTTGGAGAAAAAGCTGCGCTGGGTGACATTAGGTGGACAGTACGACTGGACTGCCAAAGTATACCCATCCGGAACCCCACCGGAGTTCCCACCGGATATTGCGAAGCTGCTACGCGCAGCCTTCCCGGCAACATCGGCCCAGGCTGCCATTTTGAACCTTTATTCCGCCGGAGATACTCTGAGCGTGCACCGGGACGTGAGTGAGGAGTGCGACGTAGGTTTGATCAGCGTGAGTTTTGGATGCGATGGATTGTTCTTGGTTAGCCACGATGACGGTAATGGTTGCGAGATCATCCGGCTTCGCTCAGGCGATACTGTCTACATGAACGGCAAATCGCGATTTGCCTGGCATGGAGTCCCGAAGATTCTGCCCTCGACCTGCCCGAAATGGCTGGCCGACTGGCCATCATCTGGGGAGTCTGCTCCGGGAATGCCGCCTGGTCCATACGAGATGTGGAAGGGTTGGATGTCTAGCAAGCGGGTCAACCTGAACGTTCGACAAATGACGACCACTCAGGAATCCGAAGAGAGAGTAGATCAAGTTTGAAATGGGAAATCTAGGTTTCAGTAATGTCCTCCGATTCTTTCCTCGGTCCAACTGCAGACTATATTCTGTCGTGGCCTTCTCAAGCACAGGGACAGTAGTGATGTTCCACCGAGACCGGTCAAATTTCACAATCCAATGTCCGAAAGTTCCCTTGGTTTCACTCCACAGCAAGGGTACTCTTACTACCTATTCACTGGCCGCAGATGGCAAAGGTTTTCCTTGCAAGTTCCACCCACACGCTTTCTAAGTCCTAGCTAGAGAAGAGTTCACACTACCGGTTCGACCACGCTTTCTTCCAGGCATAATTCTGACTCGCTTATACAATTTTGTTCAAGTCTGATTCACAGTTAATTCATGACCGGCTGTATGGCTATCTTTGATTCTAATCAACCTAAGAGTCCAAAGGCAATCTCAGTACGTATAGTCAGCGCTAGTACATCCAAGGTATCAACTTGGGCACCTCCGGGTCCTCTTTAATTAACTTGTCTTTGAGAAATGACTTGAATTCAATGGCTTCTCCCCGCACTGTAGTCCAGATAGGTCAATCTACAAAAACAATTGGCATTTTTTGCAAGGAAACCAGCCTATCAATTATCGACTTGCCTCTTGGTGGGTTTCTGTAACCATGATATTGAATATGTTTTGATCCTTCAAATTTTTTTATCAGTATTTGGAAACACAATTATATTAATTCTCTTAAATGGTATTCGTATCTCTCAAGTGAGGTCTAAGTAAACTATGATTATTTAATGGATTTCACTACTAAGTGATCCACACCACCGAGTACACAGTGGAATAAAGTCCAGGGCTCCAACTCCCTTTTAGGAAGGGGTTCTAATGCTTACACCGAGTGGTCCACCGCAAAACACAAAGTAGATGCGATAGTTTACAACTTGATATCGTGATAACGATAGTCTATATAAGGGGGTGCTTATCATTTTATGCTTTTGAGGTGGATGTAGCTTCTCTAGGGAATTTGGAAAACATCTTTATAATTGCGCTACACATATTTCTGGCTATGAGGAACTTAATTTCCCAAAAACTTGACAGAACAGGTCTTCGATTTTGTCAAGTTTAAGATTTAGGGCTCAAAGTCCTTCACAATAGCTATCGAGTGGTAGAGAAATCAAATGATAACCTGGTTGTTGAGATATGTGATCAGAAAATATCGGTGTACCAACTTGCGGGTACACAGCAGAGTATAAGGCTTAGTCTCAGGCTTCAAACCCCCTTTAGGAAGGGGTTCTAACCTATACCCTTCCTAAAGGGCCTAAGCCTTACGGAGTATACTGGTCGTAATTGTGCCGAGCGCCCACAGGGTGTCGGCTTGGCACGCTTACTCGGTGGTTTGGACCACTCGGTAGTTAAAATACGTTAATTGGTTTAGAACATGATCATGATAACGAGGATCTCCAATCTTCGCATATCAATGCCAATATTCTTATCCACTGAAGTTTGATAGCGTTTACCCCGACATTCTGACACCTTTTCCACAAACCATGAGAGGGGGTCACCAAGATAGTGGAGATAGTGGAGATAGGGAGTATCCTATTAAGAAATTTTTTGGGGAGTTTTCAGGACCCATATAACCCTAGCTATTGACCCGCATCAGCTCTACACAAAGGAAGGGGTTGTGCGAGATATCTACGATGTTCGTTCTCTCCAAACTTCGAGAGGTTGTCTGGGGAAAGCCCGCAGCCACCAAGGCAGAACGAAAGCTTTTGGTCAAGCTTGACTTGGTTATTCTATCTTTTTGTTGTCTGATGTATTGGGTCAATTATCTTGATCGGATGAACCTGAACAATGCATATGTGACCGGAATGAAAGAGGACTTGCACTTTCACGGCAATCAGTTGAATGTTGCCAACACAAGTAAGTCGGCGTGCTGGGCCCTACTTTCAAAATTTTATAACTTTGCGCCTAACTTATGATAGTTTTCTATGGTGGCTACGTTTTGGGACAGATCCCTAACAATATCGCGCTACAAAAGCTCCCTCCACGGATCTATTTTCCGGCGTGCATGGTTGCCTGGGGCTTGCTCACTTTGGGAACTGGGTTCAGTCATCATCCATGGCAGGTCATGGTCATCCGGTTTTTTCAAGCGGTCTTTGAGTCGTCTACATTTGTTGGCTGCCAATATATCCTCGGAAGTTGGTACAAGCCGGACGAGCTCGGAAAAAGAACGGCGATCTTTACCAGCAGCGGTTTGGCTGGAACGATGTTCTCTGGTTTCATGCAAGGAGGGATTCATCAGAGTCTTGGTAAGAGATGTCATCTTTCATCTGCACTAACATCTTTGTACTAAATGTATGATTCTCTCCAGATGGTGCTAGGGGTCTTCCTGGGTGGCGATGGTTGTTTATCCTGGACTTCTGCATCACAATTCCAGTGGCCATTTTTGGGTTTCTCGCGTTCCCGGATACCCCAACTTCGACAACCGCATGGTGGCTCAGTGAAGAGGAAAAGAAGCTCGCTATTGAGCGACTTCCTGAAGTCAAGAAACAACGTGGTGTGCTGGGTTGGAATCTGATCTCGCGTGTCCTGCGGACATGGCATTGGGTAGGTTTTATTCTGCTTTGGATCTTCGGCAGCAACACCGAGATGTTCTCAAGCAATGCTGTCATGAATCTGTGGCTCTCATCAACACAGAAATACACCGCTTCACAAGTCAACTACATCCCAACCGGTGTAGCAGGTGTAGGAATCATCACCACCATTTTCCTTGGCTGGTATTCGGACTTTATCAAACGCCCGTGGCATGTGGGGATTTTCCTATCCTGCACTGCCATTCTGTCGGGAGCGATCATGCTGCGACCCCCATCCACTGGAGCCAAATTCTTCGCATTATTCTTGAATGGTGCCCAGTACGCTGGCCAGACTGTCTTTTTTGCCTGGGCAAATGCGGTCCTCGGAGATGACGACGCGAAGCGAGGGATAATTCTCGGTGCTATGAATGTCTTTTCAACTGCGGTCTATATGTTCTGGTCACTACTATTTTACAGCACAACTCAGGGCCCAGACTGGAAAGAGGGTAGCATTACAATGATATGTATGGGGTTGGCTCTATTTATCACGACAATTGGCGTCTGGTACTTGGAGAAGCGAGACAAGCGGCGGATGGAAGCTCATGATGGCGTTCAGACAACTTTCACTACTGTTACCAACGAGGTGAAAGGTAGTTTCGACATATAGGCCTAGAGAAACGAAGGAGTAGGAATACCATTGGTGTCTCTATATCAGGCCTTGTCCAATGATAACAATGTAGTTTATGAATCCCCTTGGCTGAAATTTCAGGCGCACCTTCCTAATTAGGATTCTGCCTCTTCATTTTCCCCTCATGTCCTGCCCACTTCGGTTATTCTCTAGTTCATATCGCACGTCCTCTACCCCATTCCTCGATTCAATCCCCCACACAAGCGTTGCTACCGATCACAAGGGACTTTGTCCTTTTCTTGGAGACCTCGGCATACGGTTGCACGCACCCACACCTGTAGACGAATCAATTACAGTGAAATAGACTGAATAATATGGCTGTTATACCCGCGGTACTCCAAATCAACCCCAATTTAATACCCGAGGCAAGAAGTCAATACAACAACCCCATTAACCCCGCACTAATAGCACTCCTTACGGAAGTTTCCTACAATATTTCAACAAACATCTCTAATTCAAAATGACTGGTGCATCCTGGCAATTGAAAGGCGAAGCCAAATGCCAGTCCATTTTAAGCGCCATCCCCGAGAAATGGCGACTAAATCATGCTGTCCCTCCCGCCACAGAGTTACGCGATGTCACAGGGGATTATATTCGACAGTACCTCACCGTGCGTGAGATTGAAATCACAGAGACAGATGCCGTAGATATTTTGGCGCAGACATCTATAGGCTCCTGGTCAGCCCTGGAAGTGACAGAAGCCTTCTGTCACCGGGCTGCACTGGCTCACCAGCTCGTACGTTTATATAGTCACAGCGCACAGGAATACCTTGATCCGCAGATAACCAAACAAAAGCTAACAGTAAGCTAAACTTCAGGTCAATTGTCTACACGAAGTATTTTTCGAAGCAGCAATTGAAGACGCCAAACAGCAAGACGAATACTTCGCAAAACACAGAACCCCGATAGGCCCCCTGCACGGCCTACCGGTGAGTCTAAAAGACCAGTTTCACGTGAAAGGCGTTGAAACCACAATGGGCTACGTAGGCTGGATAAATACCTTCCAAGGGCAACAGAACGACCCTCGCAGCGGCACAGAAGAAAGCGAACTCGTTCGCGAACTACGCAACCTTGGCGCTGCCTTATACTGCAAGACCAGCGTACCAGCTGCCCTAATGGCCGGCGAAACCATCAACAACATCATCGGCTACACCTGGAACCCCAAGAACCGTCTGCTGTCCTCCGGCGGCAGCTCTGGCGGGGAGGGTGCCCTGATTGCGCTCCGCGGGTCGCCCGCTGGCTTCGGTAGTGATATCGGGGGCAGTATACGCATCCCCGCTGGGTTTAATTCCCTGTACGGCATCCGTCCTTCGGCGGGCAGGATTCCTTACCAGGGCGCTGCGAACTCGCTGGATGGTCAGAACATTGTCACGGGCGTTATTGGGCCGATTGCACCAACTGCGAGGTCTTTGACGCTCTTGTTTAAAGCTGTTCTTGGACAGGAGCCTTGGTTGTATGATCCGCTTGCGTTGGAGCTGCCGTGGCGAGATGAAATTGTTCAGGAGACCAAAGCATTGATTGAAAAGGCTCGGGCTGGGGCGTCGACCCTTGCATTCGGCATCATGAAATACGATGGTGTAGCCCTTGTTCACCCGCCTATTGCGAGGGGGCTTAGGATCGTTGAGAAAACGCTACAGCGGCTGGGCCATCGCGTTATTGAATGGAACCCTCCTTCTCACGCTGTTGCCTTTGAACTAATTGTATGTATCGATGGCCTTTGCCCTTTTGGGTGGGATTCACCGCGTTGCTAACTTGTGGCAGGGCAAAGTATTCAGCATGGATGGCGGCGCTGACTTCAAATATCATCTCGGTCTATCGGGAGAACCTCGAGCTCCGCAGGTAATTGGTACCGAAAACGGTGTCCAGATGACAGCATCTGAGATTTCGGCGCTCAATGTTGCAAAGCGCGAGTATCAGAAACAATACATGGACTTCTGGCATAGCACAGCCGAAGTGACAGGCACAAATCGCCCTGTTGATGGGCTCTTTTGTCCATTGGCGGCTCATGCAGCAGTCATTCCCAACGAGTTTGGGGCTGTGGGATATACTGGATTTGTCAACCTGCTTGACTATACTAGTCTTTCGATCCCAGTCACATTTGTAGATAAGAAGGTCGATGTGCGACCGGCTGATCACTCTGTGAATGATTCCGAACACATTCAGTGGGATTGTAGGTTTATACCATGCCTTCCCTCTCGTGATTTCATACTGATCGCTGTATAGATGATGCCGATGCCTATGACGGGGCCCCGGTGGGAGTGCAATTGGTAGGAAGGAGGTTGCAGGAGGAGAAAATGTTGACTCTAGCTGAGTATCTGGGCAAAGAGATTGCTCAAGATGCGGAAGAGAGAGGATTAGTCTGAAATAACAGACTGTATCTATGTAGCGCGTAATGCTGTTTTGTTGTTAGCATGACCTCACTTATTATAGTACCCAGACATCAAGTGCGATTAAGATTGAGCATTGTGCATCCGTATTGGTATTTCCGTAGGTATTAATGATAATGCTATTCTCTATTAAGATTGAATCGAAGAACAGGAGGAGTAGACGGAACAGGCGGAGAAGACCAAGCCACCTACTGTGCCAAACCAATGCAGAGCATAAAATAATAATACCTGGGCGCCCCGGCCGGTGCTTTTCTACAAAAATTGTAATCCCAAACCAGTTAATTCCTGGACGATGCTGACGGAGTCGTGTTTCCCGAGGGTGCAGCAAGATTGGATAAGTGGGGTGTGGAAGATCCCCACGGTTTACCAGCTGCAGAAGGTGGCGGATGAGCAGAGTCGGACGAAGGACCAGATGGGTCTTCTGAGCCATTCATGAGACGCTGTCGCTTAGCCGGAGGCAGACCACCCACCTGGGGCAGGCCACTGGGTAGTGCGCCGCTAGGCGAACTGCGAGGATCTGCAAAGGAGTGGGGTGAAGCGTAGTGGGTAGATGAAGCAGGGGTGGATGTAGCCGCAGCGTCCGGGCTCAAAGCCGTGGCAGATTGCAAGGGGCGCAAGCGATTCGGATGGGAGGTGGTGTCTTCACCTGGGCGTGGAGGCCGAACATCAGGGCTTTGCTGAGGCTGACTTTGGTCGGGGTCTCCCAGCGGACTGTGGTTTCCATAACCAACCCCGACCCGGCCCATGCCCTTGTCGTGCATAACAACACGTCTCCATTTGGCGACCACGCTGTCGTAGTCCCATCGCGGAGAGTCGGCACTAATGTGGCTCTCTTGTGCGTCTAATTCCCGCGCTACCTCCCGTGATAGGGGGAGCGTGTCCGGGGGGAAGAGTGCGAACTCTCGAGGCCACTGGCATGAGCCAAGGCGTTCGACTTGTGCGCGCAGCTGGTTTGCTTCCTGTTGCACTCGGGCAAGTTGCTCATCTGAGGACTTGCGCTTCTCTGCCTCTCGCGCAAATGCACGTGTGATCTCCAATTGCCACGCGTCGCGACGGGTCTCGTTGGGTAGAGAATTCCAATGATTGAAGGCCAGTTCCAAGTGTCGGAAACTGATGTCCTCGTGTTGTTGTGCGCTTCGGTATATCATGTTCGGATCCACCCCGCTATTCCCATGTCTCATGTGAGGCTTAGCAGTCGAGTCTACTGCGAGTTGGTCGGTCTGCCACTGTGCGACTTTGGAACGAAGGGCTTGGCGGACTATGTCGAGGTGCTCGGCGCCGGGGGGCTGCAGTGGAAACGAGGCAGAGGAGGAAAACGGATGTGTTGCAAACAGGCTTGGCGGTGGAGGAAGCAGCTGCAGACACATGGAGGGGAAGGTCTGAGCTTGCATATCGAAGTCGAACGGAGACAGCCGAGGCCGGATGCGAGAGCTAAAATTCCATGAGCTTGTGGGTTAGATATAATGATTTGAATGAGTCGACAGACCTCGCAGCTTTGATATTATCAAGAACCTCGCGCAGTGCGAGCTCCAGCGCCCGCATCGTGTCCGGGTTGCTGGAGCTAGTACCTCTATTCGCATAGTCCGGTAGCTGTAGTGACACGGTTCGAGATTGTGATGGCGCAATGCGAGGCCCATCCGGCACGCGACTGGGGTTGGGGATATCGTTGATCACCCCCGTCGCGTGCCAGGTGGGTGTGTTGAACATCATGCGCACCGGAGCCTCGCGCGACTTCGATCCCGAGTCTGCGGCTGTAAACGGCTCTGATGTGCCTTTTTTCTGGCTTCGTTCGGGACTACTCTCGGTCTTCCCTGTGGATGTTCGGGCCTGACGCCTGGTGATTCCACTGCGAATTCGTCGGATCTCTTCGACGTCGTGGATGCCGTCGGGTTTCTTCTTGAAAAGGAATTGGTCGAGGTGTCGACCCAATGATGAGGATGTAAAAGCTTGCTGGCAATACTGGCACTTGCGATCCTTGGAAGCAAGACTGGCCTTCGACTCGTCACCAGCAGTCGAGCCTTCGGGGGTATCTCTGGGTTCTGTATCTTCCTTCATGGTCGAGAAAGTAGAAATACAGGGTAGGTGGAATATGTAGAATTGCCTTCAGCTTAAATAGTCATGGCATAGGATATAATGCGCCCAGAAGCAGCAAGTGGTATAGGTAAAATTCAACGCGTACGATGAGAGGGAGGTTGAGAAGATGAACGGAAAAATGCCAAGCTTTTGTGCGCGGAGCTGCGCGACGAGCGGGCCAAAGCACATGGAGATTTATCTAGGACTTATTGATCTCTTTGATTTATTTATTATGTCTAACCGCTTCAATGCTACCCATGCAAGTATTATGTAGTCTCTGAAATGTAACTAGGCTCAGCCAATGGAATTAGCAAAATAGAAGTAACTGCCTAGGTGCACATGGTACTTTGCGCAAATCAAAGTCAATCAAACATTTCGTCCTTCCGGGAAGAACAATCCCTCTTGTATTCGTTATGAGTCTAGAGCCCAGATATCCTCTACCTTGTCAAGACTCGGACATTAAGTTGAGTCATTGACACACGCAGAGGGAAGGCGTAGACGAGCAGACAGTGGAGGCTGGAGAGGAACAGGAGACACTCATGCGCAGCAGGAAAGACACGGTGTAACCACGTTCAAGAATGATCTCTGCCCTTTCTCGTCTTACGCGCACTGAACCACCTTCTCATGTTGCTCACACCATGCAAATACAACCAGGAAAAGGCGAAAACTAGAGCAAAGTTGAAGATTATAAATCCCCAGAAGATTCCCTAATAGACGTCAGTTTAATCCAACCACCAAGATTAGCCGAAGAGGTACAAAGCAGATTACTCACATAATCTCTCCACTTGTGCGAATAAAACACATTGAAGCTCTTCGCCTGGAAAGCGTAAGAAAGTTTTAGTTAGCCAAGTTCCAAGTCTGGTAATCAAGACATCCAAGCAAAAAGGACAATGAGGACACGCAACTTACAAATTGATCACCGGTTGAGTATTGACAGAATGAGCACATCCCATTCCCAGCGTCTCGGACATATCCCCCAGCCTTTTCGGCATAAGAACCAGCATATTCTCGGCAGTTCATGCCAGGTGGAGCAGTGAAGAGGGCTTCTTCACGCTCAATACAACGCACGGATACGTCATGCGTGATGACCCCAACAAATCCCTCGAGCAGATAGTGGAAGGGCGTAAGCCAGTACATCCACGACTGCCAAAAATGCGGCAACGCGACGTAAGGGACGACAACACCGCAGAAGGAAGCAATAAACGTAAAGAAAGTTGGCACAAGCAAACTTGCAAAGAGCTCATTGGGTGCAAGTGCGGCTATAAATTGGCCGAGTCCAATGTAGTAGAGTTCAAAGAGCATCATCGACATCCACACGTAGCCGGAACTGAACGAGTCACGCGGGAACCAAGTTCCCCAGTACCTTTCGTATTTCTGTCAGAGATGAAATCAAGCTCTTTACCAAGAGACACTTACCAGCAATTAAAGTAAATTGACCCGGCAACAATCGAGTATGGCAGTTCTGGGACAATTGTGCTCGTCACAAAGGCAGCCCAAGAGTAGATCTTGGAATTAGCTTCGCGAGATTTGTAAAGACCTCGAAAGTGGAGATACCGCGGTTGGAGTTGCTGAATCAACGGCGGAGCTATCGTCAATGTCATGAAGACAGAGAAGAGTCGTGATTGCATGTCGATGAAGCTATTTCCCAGATGCCAGAATGTGAAGGTGTTGAAAAGACCAGTAAAGATATGGAGCATAAATTTACCCTTGGTAATAATTAGTCAAATCCTTCAAGTTTGTTGTCTGAAACAAAGTGGCTCACAAGGATGTAGTCTGGGGTCCTCCAGTAAGCCACAAATGCGCGCTTGGTGGCTGCAACTACTTGAACGTAGAGAGGCATTGCGTACTCGCGACCGTCTTTAGTATTCTCGTCGCTTTGAGAATTGCGACGGGAGGCAATAATACCCTCTAAATCCTCGGAAAGTTGCCTGGATTCTGGGGAGTTGGCCCATACATTGCCCCAGTCCTGCCCCTTGTAATCAGGGTTTCCGGCTCCAATGACTTCCAACATGTACTAGAGAGAATGTCAGCAAGAGACGGTACCGCCAGATTCAGACTACACACCTCTGCCGGATTTTCGTGCGGTGAGCACTTCCTCCCGCCATTTTGTTCGAAGTAATCGATGAGCGTCTTGGAGTCATTTCCAAGTGGCCCATTGTAAACAACACTCCCACCGCTTTTCAGCAGCAAGAGCTCATCGAAATTCTCAAACAACACAGCCGAAGGTTGATGGATTGTACATAGAACGGCCTGGCCAGCATCTGCAAGTCGGCGAAGGAAGCGGACAATGTTGAACGCGGCCAGAGAATCGAGGCCGGAAGTAGGCTCGTCCAGGAAAAGCAACAGCTCCGGTTTACTTGCCAGTTCCACTGCAATGGTGAGTCGTTTGCGCTGCTCCTGATTGAGGCCTGAGCCCGCCGATCCCACGGTTGCGCCGGCGATGGACCGCATTTCCAACAAGTCAATGATTGTCTCACAATAATCATACTTTTCTTGTAATGGCACTTCTTTTGGTTGCCGTAATAGAGCAGAGAACCGAAGCGACTCCCGTACAGTAGCAGTTGGTTCGTGAATGTCCATCTGCTCCGCGAATCCTGTCGCTCGCTGGAAGCTCTTTGGTAGAGGCCTGAAAATGTTAGAGTAGATAATTAATGAGGCACTTGAAGGTTCCCTACCTTCCATCAACTAAGAAACTGCCAGTGACCACACCAAAATTGATTCGCTGTGCTAGTGCATTGAGCAAGGTGGTTTTGCTGGTCAAAAATTAGCATCAAGAAAAGGGTCAACTTGTTTTGTGTCTTACCCTGAGCCAGAAGCACCCATCAACGCAGTGAGCCGACCAGGCTTGACATATCCTTGAACATTTTGCAATAGTTGTCTCTGCCCACCCTTGAATGGGATGGTGTAGTTCACGTCTTGCCATGTAAAGATCGCCGTGTTTTTGGCGATGTCTTTGACCTTGTCACTGGATTCACTCGAGTCGACTTCATTTTTGTTGGAGACTATGCCATCCTTCTCCGCAGATTCCTCATCTCCTGGGGGGGCGGATTGTTCAACGATGTCTTGAATTGCTTTGGGGACTTCGCTTCTTTTGAACACTGTGACCGAACTGCCACCCTTATTAGGTCTCTGCAACTCCATTCCCAGCATTGTCAAACAGACGAAAAAGATCAGCCATCCAATTATGATACCGAAATTCCGCCACAAATGAGCTCTGCTGTAAGTGTACGCCGTTTGGATATACTTGGGACCTTGAACAATCAACTGATCTGGATCACTGCCTTGGAGTGCACATGCTTGATGACCAGCCACCGCATTTGGCCCATCAGGTACAATGTAGGGTGGTTCGCATTTTATTCGGAGGTTGTGGAACTCATTTGCCATCAATGCCTCAAATGCGTATTGGACAGGGTTGATCCAAATGAGCCACTTTAACCATGGGTGCATTTTCCACGGAGGAATGAGATAGCCTGATTTGTGTTGGCACCTAAATCCGAGTACTGGGTTTAATTGGATAGGACTCACCTGTGTATACAACCAATGCTTGTATGGCGACACCAGTGAGGCGTGTAGCTATACAGTGTTAGTAAAGACTTCTTAGCGGCGAAGGGTGGTTTGCTTCACTTACCAACATCCAATGAGGCACATAGAGCCCCGAGGGCACGGAAAAACGAGTACATGGTCATTGTGAGAATGAAAATGAAGAGCAGGTTTATGAAGAACTGTGAAGGGGTTCGTGCAAGGTTTGCCATGCTAAATATCCCATCAGCTTGATCCACGTAAAGCATTCAATAAGACTCACAAGTACACTATGATGTCAAACAGAACAACTTGTATGAACACAAGAGGCACATCAACCACAACCTGAGCAAGGGCATATGCCGCAGGGCGATAGAAAGAGCTAGAGAAAGTTAGTTCCATCGTTTTCCTTTTCTCTTTCCGGGCGTTCCTCACAAGCTTTTATGTTTCAACAAGATTGGTCGACTTTCAAATGATGCTGTCAGCTCTGCCATGGCAAGCAATGCATTGAAAAGGAGTATAAAGAACATCACGCCACCCCTCGTAAAAACACCATTGCTTGAAAAGGTGAGCCATACGGAGCTGTATTACATTTAGAGAGGCAATTGCTCACCTTGTATCCTGGAGATTGTAAAACAAGCTACCAACAATAAGAGCTTGGAAGGTTATCACACTCCACTTTCCAATCAATGACTCTCTGTCGCCAAACATCACCAGGAACTGACGATGTGTGAGGATCATAACCTGTTTGTAGAATGAGATCGTGAAGTTTTTCCGTGCGGCGGTGCTTCTTGCAGCCTCTCTCTCCTGCTTTTGGGCTTCAACTTCCCCTTCAAAGCTTTCAATATCCGCCAGGTTTCTTTGATAAGCATCACTATTGCGATATGCAGCTTGAAATTCGGCTGCGTTCCGAGGGATTCGGTCATCCCAGCCTTCTTTGACACGCCTTGCATGGGGATCACTGACAGAAGTCAAAAAGTCGGGGGTTGTCCAACGCGGGGGGCATTCAAAGCCCAGCC
Source organism: Penicillium italicum (assembly GCA_002116305.1). Lineage (NCBI taxonomy): Eukaryota > Fungi > Ascomycota > Eurotiomycetes > Eurotiales > Aspergillaceae > Penicillium > Penicillium italicum. Next base: position 32,044 of record LWEC01000474.1, on the reverse strand, counting down.
GTTCGAAATATGCCTTTGCATCCTGGCTAGGTCCAAAGAAAGAGCATTTTCCATCTTCGATCAAGATCACCTTGTCAAAAAGATCAAACAAATTCTCCGAGGCCTGGTAGAGAGCAACCACCGTCGAAACGTTGGCGGTGTTTGTTAGACTTCGCAAGCTTTGAACGTACTCCAGCGCTGTGCTGGCATCTAAGCCCTTGGTAGAGTTGTCCCAGCACTGGGTGCTAGCCTTTGTAACCATAGCTTCAGCAATCGAGGTTCGTTTCTTCTCGCCCCCGGAAACTCCACGTATAAGTTCGTTACCAACTCTGGTTCCCAGGGCATGTTCAATCCAAAACAGCTTAGCTATGGCGGACAGGAAGGTTTCCTGGTATTCCTTTCGGCTTTCACCTGGAATGCGTGAGGCTTTGTCAGGGGTTCGGGATTTCAGGGCAAAAAGGAGCGTATCTCGCACTGTCAAAGTTGCATAATGGAGATCGTCCTCGGGATTGTACAGGACTGATCATTTTAGCTCAGAATCATGATCACGGAGAGATGCACACACCTTCAGACCTATAATGCTTTGCCATCTTTTCCGAATCAGTACCGCCATAGCGCACGTCCCCTTCAATACTTTCGTAGCCCGCTCGTTGATTGCCGAGCACTTTTAAGAAAGTGGAACAACCAGACCCAGGGCGGCCCAGAACAAGAAGCATCTCCCCCGGACGAACACAGCCCTTCATCAGGGGTCAGTCAATCCAATCTCCGTCGGTGAGAAATAGACTTACAGTAAAATCATCTAAGATGGTTCGTATCGATGATTTCCCGGCTCCGGTACCTTTCCTACCCCGAGTAAACAGTTGCTTGATGAGCCGTGGCAACCCGAGAAAAATGTCCCCATTGGTGGGTTGGAGAGCAGCTCCGAGGCCAACACCCTTCACGGTGAGGTTTTTCCAGACAACTCCGACATGACGTGTTTTCTCTTCTTCGGAATTTGCTTTGCGCTCAGACCCGAACATCCGTGAGATCAGCCTTTCTATCTGTGTCCATTCCTCTCCTTTGTTCTCATGACCAGACGCATTGCTGCGTCGGCGAGATAAAGTGCGTGCGACTCCATCTTCATCTAACTTCGGCCCTGTCGAATCTGCCTGGGTATCTGATGTGGTAGTGCGGATTGGCGCGAATTCTTCGGGTGGAGACGAGCTGACTGGCGAAGATGGACGCTCAGAGGACAAAACAGAATTGACATTGTGTTCGGCGTTCGCAGCTAAAGTGTGCTCGCTTTCCCCAGAGTGATCGTTTGCCATCATCGTTGTTTGCAGGTTGAGCCGAGACCTTTCGAGATGCAGATGCTCAGCCTAAATATCCGTGGTACGCGATGGTGAGACAAGGTGACACTGGATGACCTTCGGTACATATGTAGCTGGGCGTGACAACTTTGTTAGACACAAGGGATACAAACCAGATCACTCCCCAAAGATAACAAAAGTATGAAGGAAGTGAAAGTTGAAAAGACACGCTCGGGAAGGCATTACGTCAAGCATTATTATGAAAACGAGGCTCGGAACAGGAACGAACCGAAATCTTATCCATCTCTCTCTCATTTGCTTCCAAGGTTGTTCTCATGGTTGAAGATGCCTGTAAACAGGTATAACCCTGTATAGTGAGGTCATCGGATCAAGCTCTGTCCGGTTCATTATTTCTAAGCCCGTTTGAAGTTATGATGTCAACCACAACCTGCTGATAAATACGAAGAATTTGATTCTGGATCATTTGCATCGGAGAGACTAGTGGTATCCAAATATATGCGATGCATCTAAATCTCCCCACATTTCAAGTGCGGGTGATCGCCTATCATGAAGTCATCGATCGTACAACTTGGCTTTGTAATGCGGTTGATCAATTTGGAGGCCACTGATTCTACCCCTTCTATCCCTACATGTAATCTTTGGCTTATTGGTTTAAATAATCTCTAGTTGTACAATGATATTTTCTCATGTGTGTCGAATGCGATCGCCTTGGCTCTATTCTGTTGAACAAGGGGCTTCATTTCAATTCCAATTCAGTCCTTTTTCTGATGCGCTCTTTGCTCTTTATCCTCCCTCGGTCATTCTGGTTCACTTAATAAATTGTAACAATGAAGTGTTTTCGCGCTCGAACACCTAGATAATAAAATTCAAGTTGACAAGAGTTGGAGAACTTGCTTTGGGCCAACGAAGTTTATTCCATTCTATCATTGGACTCACAACATCGGAAGCATTCGCTGATTGTTTTGAATTCAGGTCAACGTGGTTGATGGCTAGCGACGTAGTGCTGTCAACATTACTTACCTGCCTAGATGGGAATATGCCAACATTCACGGAATTAATTCCCGGCAACATTTACCAACTCCTTTTACTGCGGCCCAAGATCTCTAGTCATACCAGTCTACTAAATAGTCGTGAAAAGAGTAATTTTGTTATCATGGTCTCGTCATTCCGCGAAATCGTAGATGAGAATTTTAGACAGATCTTAACTACAGCTATCAACGTTTAACTAGAGTTGGATAAACTGTTTATTGAAAGAATACCCCATAAAATGTCATAATATTTATTGAAATACTATAAGTAAATATCGTGTCGGCTTCCGCTCATTTGACAGCTTCTGGAGGTTCACCGAGCTGAGCATTAAGCAACCATGAACGGACCATCGTTCCCTGATCAGAAATGGGGGAACACGCCATGATTACAACATGCTACTGTCGGTTTCAGTAGTGATAAAGCTCTAGATTCCAGTCTGAGAGTAGGCAGGTGGACCTTTCAGCCTACAAATCATTCCGATCCCTTCTGCAGTGCCCCTTGGTGCAACCGTGATAGCAATGAAGCCCCGTCGCGCTCACAGATTCCTCCGGAAGGTATTGGAGTTTTTACATTTATCTTCTCCATCCTCCAAGCGTCAAGTGAAAGCTCGCAGCAAGTAGGTAACCAAATTTCTGAAGCATTCATCACCGAGAATTAACGAGTGGTTCAGCGCTAAGCTGTGGTGTGTTGCTACCACCACACCTCCTCTTTATAGCCTTTGCGCTAGCCGAGGATGTGACCAGGTTGAAGTTGATGATCAAGTTGATGATCCTCCTCAGTACACTTTTGGCGGTGCCGCCCTTGAAAAGCCAGTTTCAACCCGCAGCCAACTGGAGTGTAGCATTGTGAAACTCTGGAAGAGAGTCTGGCTGGGCCTTTACCAGATCGATGACGATGAGGATCGATACCACGTGGAGCGACTCGAGGCACTTTCTCTCGGGGCTGGCCTAACTCGCACATACCAAGTTGGCGAGCTTCAAGTTCTCAGGCGGCATTTTCTTCGCAGCGAGACCAACAATGGCATTGCTTCGCTGAAGCTTTTCCAGGGTCTGTCTCTGTCAACCCTCCTATCTGTGGTCCATATTTTGGAGGCTTATGAAAGTGAAATTGACAACATGAGGATGCTCTACTCCATCTTGCGAAGTGGTCAGCTTGCACTGCGTGAGACTGCTGACCTTGCTCAAACTGCCGTTGTCAGGACTGAGTATATGGAAATTGCGGAGCCAATGGAGAAGCGCATCAGGCAGTACGATATTCGAATGAATGTGGTAAATATGGACATCTGTGATGAGGCGATGGGTTTCCTTCAGCGACAAAAGGGCGAATATATTTACCACAAAGCATTCCCAAATGTATGGTAAGAATGTATGTTTATGGGTTTGTGCGGCCCCCCTGCACTATGACTTGCACAGGTGGAGGGGGCTTCGAGTACAATTAGTTTGATTTGGATTTAAGATGAGTTTAATGCCTTGTTTAAGTAATTAATATATTCATAGTGACCTTGAAGATTAATAAAGTTCTGTACGAATCTGCAATGATAGCGCCCTCTACGGGTGCTTATCTGATATTTGGCACGGAAAATACTCAGATACGTTGAAGAATCATGAGACCATTGTTGGGCGTTGCAGAGCCCTTTGTCAGAATTCTGGCCCAAGACAACTAAGAGTTCCAGTCCACATCACACCGTATCTTCTGCAATCAATAAGTTTCAGGCGTTCCACTGTACTACCTCTTGTTGCCAAGGTAGTATCTACAACCACAAGATCTACAGAGAAACTGTTATATCTACCAGAATCTGACATGTACTTCATGCCAAATCTGAAAAACCTTTCATCAATTAATGGCGGTTTGGCCGAGTGGTCTAAGGCGATTGACTAGAAATCAATTCCGTTCGCGGGCGCATGTTCGAATCATGCAGCCGTCGTTTCTTTTTTTCTTTTTGGAATTTTGCGCTCGGGTCCAATTTTATTGACACCTGAAAGCATTGTATTTTTAGAGGTAGAGAACTGGTTGAATTTAACTCGATTGGAGGCCGGCGTTTCGATGAACCTTACATACTATACTTTCCACAACTCGAATCAGTAGGCCTAAAAAAGTAAAGCTTGGCATTCCGACATCGTTACTGATCTATTTGATTTGAAAAGTACAAGACGGCTCACACCTGAGGTCGATCCGTCCTAACGGTCCCTTTTACTTTTACACTGTCCGTCTCACCCTCGCCCTTTTTACTCTTCCCAGGTTCGTTGACGTATGGGTTCATGGCATCCCCATTGTCGAGGCCTTCCTGCTTGAGTGAAATGCTTCCAGGTCCATCGGGTGGACCCATGCCTCGAGGCTATGAGAAAGTTAGATATGCGTTCTCTCGGCATCCTGCAGTGTCAAACGACGAGAATGCGAACCAAGCCCTGGAAATAAAACATGACAAGGAGTAACGAACCTCATCCCGATCAGAAACTTCCGAGTTGACATTCTGTCCGACGTCTTGGTCGCCCTCGGCTCTCTGACTATACTCTTGCCTTGCTCCGCGTGGCTTTGTGGGAGGGCTGGTGCTGGGCTTCTTTGTACCGCCTCTTTGCCATAGGTAGATTGATATTGGTAACCCAAGGCCAATTGAAACTAGTAACCTAATGAATGGAATCAAATATAAGTTAGATGTGAGCAGTGCGATGAATTTCGAAAAGGAGACTAACCACCGGGGGCTTGTTGCGGAGCCACTCTGCTTTTCGGTGGCGAAGCATCTTCGACTAGAATTTGGGACAGGTGAATGAAGTCCCACAGATGGGCGGATATGCTGTCTGAGTGCTGCATACGGAAATGAATGCCGGATAATGCTCAGACTCATGTTTCATTGAAACTCAAGGACCGCGCATAGGACTATAAAGCAATGAATATTTCAATTAAAAGTGGAGGAAACATGAATTCAGTGAACTAGAGCATTATATGAGCTCCAAATCTTTGGGCTCTTTCATTCTTACATCATTCTACCTCTCGGACCTGTTTCCAAACAATTGTACCTAGGTAGGTAGTTTACCCTTACGCTTCCAATGAGAGTCATGTAATTTCTTAATGATGACGTATCTGGAGTAGCTACAGATGCAGGTCGTATTTCGTTGTAGGTAGGCATTCGGTACGTTGAATCTCCAGATCCTTTAACATTCTTTGATATTCAAAATTTTTCATTGTGTTTCCCCGCGTTTCTTTGCCAACGGTTCAAACGAATTTGTAGTTGCTCTGAAGACGGTGTGCTATCGATGAGATTGAGCAACTAAACCACCTTTTAGACTACACATATCCTCCGATTGCAATTTAATGGCGGACAGCATAGAGAATAATCGACCTAATTTCGAAGATTACTTGGGGATACTGGTCTGAACTGGGACTAAGATCCCCCAAAGGACCATTCTGCATGTTGATGATGGTTTTCACTGTCCTTCGCTTGAAATACCAACCGATACACATTGTGGATTAAATCGAATAGTAGTATAAATAGGGATGGTGTTAGGAAACTTGATAGATCCGAAATGAATTTTACGACTACAGTAGCTCGAATTTGCCAAAACCTGCAAGAAATCATTGAAGTCGTTTTAATCCTTACAAGAGTCGTGAGTAGGTTAGATAAAATGACACTATACACTGATCATTCTCACAAACCGATCACCGAGAGCGTTTGCCGCCATAGGATTACCCGCAGAGACCAGCTCCCGATGCAATGTGGTACCACCAGTCTTCTCACGTACACCCTCAACCATCACTGCACCTTCGTTTCTCAACGTCGACTCTACTTTCTCGACCTCCCCACCCCATAATGTCTCCATAAGATTCTCTTCCGCATCACTCCACGACGTAATTTTGTACCCGTGATAAACAAACGAGCCATCTCCCGCCATCTTAGTACTCAATAGGGCGTAAGGACCATGGCAGATCACAGCCGTAGGCTTGTTCTCCTGATGGAAATAACGCAGAATTCGCCCCAATTCTGCATTCCCTCCGAGATCTTGAAGCGGAGAATGTCCCCCGGGAATGAAGACAGCCGCGAAGGTGGTCAACTCATCATTGCCTATAGTACTGAATGGTCGCGGGCGGCTAAACCCATTCTCGCGCTTCATGCGTTCGATAAGATCATATTCGCGTTGACGCTCGAAGACATTTCCTGCATTTGCGACAAGTGATTCGCTGCTTGGGTCTGGGGCAGGTTCAAGACCCTTGGGTGAGGCGAATGTCACCTTGTGGCCTGCGTCGAGTATTTTGCGTAATGGCTTTGCAAGCTCTTGTAGGAAAAACCCCGAAGGCTGATCGACAATCTTGCCAGCATCGTGTCCACTGTTCCTTTTTAGGGGAAAGGAGTGCGCGTCGCTAAGGATAATGAGAACTTTCTTAGAATGCATTGCGAGGGTCTGAAATTGGGTTTGCCACAAATGGTCGAACGGGAAACTTGCAATCTCCCTAGTCTTTTATGTCTCGAATGCTTCAAATACCAGAAGTTGCCCTACAATTACATCGCGATGACGTACCGGATCCCCACGCATCATGGCCACCACCCTCTTCAAGCTGGGGGGGAAGGTTGTTCCCGTGTCTTACTAACGCCTATCAATCCGCAAGTGTATTCCAGATTGTCAAACTAGCACCCACTAATATAAGCAACGCTTCATATTGCTATCAAACATGGGGTGTCTGTCCAGATTCACGTTATCACCTGCGCAAATGGATCAAGCAGTCCACTACACTACAGGGAGCCATTTCCCAAAGTATCGTACGGGCTGCTTGAAGGCCAGGGAACTAGGACAACACTTGCATGCAACTTCCTTCGGCACGATTTCCTTGTTTGAACAGTTCTTTTTTCTGGAATTACCTTTCCGGTCCCATACTTCATCTGGGAAAAGAGTTGTGCGAATGGCTCATCGAGCAAGAGAAAGGCTCCAGTTGTATTTTGCATGTTCACTTGGATAATACCTGGAGCCATATTTTGTGCTATCACATAGAGAAGCTCAGATTATACTTAGTGTTAACATTTGATTCAGTTATTAGAGCTGATTGTGTCCTCATCCCGTCATTAAAGCTTTTCTGGGGGAAAACTAGTTCGGGGAAACTTGGGATATACACCTATATTGTTGAATAATATAACTAAGTGATAGTAAACTAAACAGCATGTAACACCTGGAGGGTTCTTTCACAAAAGTATTAATTTGATTGAATAAAAACCATCTATCTTATCTCTTCATGCCTATGGATAAAGCCATATTTATGGCTTCATTTCTACCCTTATAAATCCCTTACTAACTAGTATACATTTGTAAATAGTATAATCAAGAAGAAGAAGTATAAAGAGCGGTATTAGTACCGAGAACTAAATTCTCCTAGATTCTATGGTTCATATAGTGTTTCTCGAAGGCAACTATTATAGAAAGTAGTTAGAATTAAAATACTATGCTAAGATAGGAGATACTCGACTTTACATGGTAGAATGTATGATAGAGGCGTCAAACTGTACTGACGCTGCGATTCCCAATTGAGTAGCAGTTCTATATGTAGGATACGGCGTGTGTATAAAGCGACGTATGTATGAAATCAATTAGGTTTTTGCGTTGAACGAGACCGAGTTGTGGTAATTATGAAGAATTGACTTGGGTTTTCAAGATATATATAGTTTGCATTCTAATACAATGCAACAACACCGACGACACTCCGTCATTGGCCCATTACCTTCGTATGTTGTATGTTGGCTTTTAATGAACACAAGCAATATGCAAAGTGCCGTCGATTAAAGTTCTGCTAATGCCCGCCTACGGGCGACCAAATGTGCCACCCAGCACATAACTTTCTCATTGGATAATGCCTTACCCCCCTATCACCACATTACTTAGGTAGCTGCCCAGGTGAGTCCTCGCTGGTGGCCGAGATAAAGGCTGAACCTCTTCTACAGCAGGTAGGAAAACGGTCACACTCGAGTTAACAATAATCTCCAGTACTATATACTTATGCGAAACGGGGTACCTAAGAAGTGATAGAAAGTTAGTCAGTAGCCTGGTATAGTTTATGGTTTAATACCGTGAACTTTATATCTTTTCTAGTCTCTTTTTTGGTCTCTTTTTAGCGTCTTTTTGACGGCTTTTTGATAAATTAAAAAAGTTTAAAACTAGTTCAACGCCATAGATTGATTACTATGAAGCATATAACTGTAAACTATCAATTGAATGTACTTACAATTTAGAGAACATACATGTGGCAGATAAGCTGATACAATTGTAGAGGTAAAAAGACTGCACACTATAACTACATTGTAGATTCAACATTATACTTGTAAAGTGAGAGTGGATCTAAATTACTGGCAATATGAACCAATGAGAGAGTTATATGCCGGGTGGCACAATTAGTCGTCCGTACCCGCCCCTAGTCCAGCAATTTACATTGTTTCAGGTTGACATCGGCTGCCTTTGACACATTTTCCGAATCACCCTCTCCTAAGCTACTTTATCGGTCGCTTCAGCAAGACCATAGAGGGTGAAACCAGACGTTCGGCTGAACATGAAGACCAAGTCAAAAAAAAAATACATGCCACTTTGCTTGCTATAAAATCCGAGGATACTTCACTTGATTTGATTTCTAAACACAGAAACAATGCTATAATCTATACGGAGTACACGCCCTGACATACCATATGTGAATAAATCATTTTGTCTCACGGAGAAAATCCCGGTGGAACCAACCAGATGGCATCGGCATCTTGACTCCTGTTTCTCTAACCGGCCCCTGAAATAATTTCCCCCAAAAAACACATGACTGGCGCTTTTTATTGGTCTCGGCTTTCTTTTTATGAAGTTTCAGAACTTTATTTGGGGGTGAACAATATGCGTCTTTTTCCTAGATGTTAGACTGGCCCCCCTAGGCCCTAAACAGGAATTATTTCCCACACCGGATGTTGAGCGTTGTTGAATGGTGACAGGTTGATAAATACCTTATTCTTGTCCCGCAGATTAGCTGCTTTTATTGCTACCATCTTTTGCTGAAATACCAGATGCACGCTACATATGGTCCTCCAGGCCACAGTGATAAGCTCAAACTTGTAACCGAGCTATGTTGAAAATGCGATAGGAATTCTGCAGTGCATTCTTATTCAAATAGTCAAGGCCAAAGCCAGCAAAATGAAAGTTTCACATTAGGTTACAAATAAGAAAGACATAGTTCTCCAATTAAGCATCAAATCATCGTTATACACAAGAGGGATATCAAACAAAAGAGAAATCATCACTGACGAGCATTCTTCAAAAGAAGATTAGTTCCTTCCGACCAGCCAGAAGAATTCACCATATCCAAAACCGTCGTACCAGTCTCATCTTTCTGAGTAAGATCAACCTGGCCACCCTTCTCAATCAAGAGCTGCAACAACCGAAGATCGCGGTCCTCAATGGCTTGCATGATTGCGTTCCAATCGCGGTAGCATATGTTGGGATCAGCTCCCTTTTCGAGAAGCAACTCAATCATGGCGAGATTGCCATCGTCACATTTCCGGATCGCTTTGACGAGTGGCAAATGCTCGCCAGGAGCATTGGGATCTGCACCGGCCTCGTGCAGAAGATAGCGAACAACATCCCAGTGGTACTCGCGCAGGGCTGTTGTCAGAGGTGAGAACACGCCGCCGTTTTTCCACTCTACGCTGGCGCCGGCTGCGATGAGTAGCTTGATGTTTTCTAGTTGGTTTGCATGGACCGCTTTCTCCATGACACCCTTGTGCGCGGAGATATCGGTAATCTTGGGCAAAACAAGTCGCAGCATGCTCGGCGATTGAGTAGCCATGCATATTGGCCAGTCCTTACCGCGTAGGTTGGGGTCCGCACCATTTGCCAATAGCCATTCCAGCATTTCTGGACGATTCATCCGGATGGCGGTTGTGACGGCCGTGTGACCCTGCTCGGTGCGGTCGTTTGGATTGGCGCCTCCTTCGCTCACGAGCCATTGCAGAGCCTCCATGTTGTCTTCCTGCACGGCAGACTCGACAATACCGGGTGGGTTGTGGAGATCTGCGCCGGCTGCCACCAAGTCTGGGAGGAAATGAAGACGCTTGTGGGTGATACACTTCCAGGCTGGGTACTCCGTTGCCATCTCATTGGGGTCAGCACCGTGATGGAGAAGCAAGGTGAGGATGTCGGGGCGGTCATCGCGGATGGCGGAGCAGAGTGGTGTGTAGATTCCATCCTTCTTGGAATTCGGGTTCATTCCCGCTAGCAGTAGGATGCGCACGGCATCGATGTTGTTGACACTTGTCGCTAGCTCCATAAGACCAGGAGTCTTTTTCAGATCGGCGCCCCGCGCGAGCAAGATGCGCAAGCAGCCGGGGCGGTGGACAGCGGACCAGAGGACGTGCTCAGGTCCTGGCAGGTTTGGATTGGCGTTCTTGTTTAATAAGGCTGTCACGATAGATGGCTGATCGGTTTCTACAGCTTTGCACAGTGCGCTCTTGCCGTGGTCGTCTTTGCGATTGGGATCGGAACCGGAATTGAGCAAGGTTTCGATAGCATGCTGCGGAGCGTGCTTGGAAATCGCTTCGATGAGTAACGTTGTGCCATTGCGCATCTCTTCTTTGAAATGGACGCTGTGCGCCGGTGGAATCTGTGTGTGCCTGCCACTTTCGGCATCGTGATCTGAAATGCTGTAATTGTGGAGGCTGATCCCCTCAGCAGAAGCTGTTGATTCTGTTTTGGTCGGACGGTGCGGCAGTGCCCGGTGATCGAGATAGGGGACTTTCTCGGTATCACGAGGCTGGGGGTTCAGGAAGCCGTTCAAGGAAAGAATGGAGGACATGTCATCCGAGACGATATCAGGTTCCTGGCGAATGCCTGAGTTGATTCGGGATGCGGAAAATGATTTCCGAGGCACAGGTGGCGAGGACTGCATTGAATCAGGCGAGTGAGTCTGACTCGATGAGGATGGCTCAGGTTCGGAAGGCCTGGCCTTGTTCACGCCCATCACAGAGCGCCCTTTGGATACGCGATCGAGCGCGGCCGCTAGGCCAGCGTATCCAATACCCACCGACTCCTCCGGGTGGGCGTCTCCGAGCGACCAGTGAAAGGCCATACCACTAATTTGGAGAGTTTCGGTGGACTTCTTCAGCGATTCATGAATGCGGTTGAGGTCATGGCCTGGCCGATACCATCCTCGCTGAAGCTTTCCAAGTGTCCCGCGATGTTCATACTGAACAAGCTTCAAAATGATCTTGTCAAGTTGTTGGAAGTCGCGGTAGGTGGAGGTGAATTTCTTCTCCACCTCTTCAATTATAACAGCTGGTAGGGCGCGATTGGCGGCGGCTAGTTCAGTCACTCCGGCTTCAATGGCCCATAACATGCGACAGGTGTCGAGAAAGGTATGGGAAAGTTCGCGAAACCCTTCAGGGAGGTCTTTAGTGGTGCTGAGGTAATTGAGCATGTGCACAGAGATCTGGTTGCCCAATTGCGTGGCAAGAGCCGAGATGCTGCATATGTTTTCCTCTCGCTTGATTGACATGATTGCAGAGGTTCACCTAGATAGAGAGGAGAAGAAGACAACCTTGGAAAGGAGGTAGGAAAAGAGAGTGGAGATTGCGCAGATAAACATGTGGGCAATCTGGCCCGGCCAAACTTGGGGGCGAAATCCTCCATCTATACCCGGAGTGCAGTGGGGCTCGTTCTCCAAATCAGGTTTAACGCTCGGCTGAAATTATCGACAATCTCGATCTAGGGCTCTCTGGGGTGTGTTTACCGCGGGTTTGTCTTTATTGGTGCCTATTGGATCCATGGTTCAACTGGAACATTTTTCATATCGAGCTCGACCAGGGTATCAGTAGCCTGGAATCACTCCAATGTTGTTCTCTTACTGCTTTGCCCGCTCGTTTGAAATGGTTCAAACATCGGAAAACAGGGAATACAGTAATTTGACATCTCCCTAGGGACAACAAAAAGAGAGACTTCCGCTCAGCCTCCAGTGCGACAATGGTATGTGGGTCTAGATAAGTGACTATATGTATGTAGTTAGGTGTTGCTGCAGTTGAGGCACATACATGCAAAGATCAGGGGAACAGTAGAGAACACATTGAAGCCAACTTGGAATATTGACAGCTACCCTGGACATGTAGGATAAATATAATCTCTGGCGTCAATTGCACGTATGCTCCCATTCCACTCCTATAAAGCCATGCCAATACCCCGCTCACGTTATCTTCTCAGGTTTGGCGTTATGCTGCGCCCCGCTTAGCTTCACATTGAGTTTCTCAATTTCTCAACCCGTTAACAAGTGACCAAGATGTTTTGACAGGAATATGACTGTATGAAATAATGAATTGTACGAAATGACAGATATGTGATTCTCTAAACTAAAATGATAAAACCCACTCTTTCAACAATCTGCCCAGGTCCACAGGTGTGTGGGACCAATGACTAATCTGGTACCTTCGAATGGGGTACTCGAAGTCACATGATGGGTTCAACCCTGTGTTTCGACTTGGTATTCGACCTGTTTCACAGCTGTTCCCTAAAGATTTCCGCCCCTAGATGATTTTGAAGCTCAAGGTGAATGCTGACGAGAGCTTCGTCGCAGAAATTGACACATATGTACGGGCGACTAAGTGTGCCACCTTTGACTTAATTGTACTTGGTTTATACTGCCTGTCCGCTTTCATCACCGCCTTCTCGAAGCACACCTAGGTATACCAGTTGATTAATTTCTCTTGATTTGTGTACTTTATACTCCGTACCCTGTCACACTATGCCAGCCTACTATAAATCTTTAACCCTACATTGCAATCACTACTGGTTTTTTAGAGCGCTGTATCATTTACTTCTATATACGACGGTATTCAACATACTTCCATTTTAATATGCTTCTTTTTAAAATGCTTCCATTCGACTTCAATTTGATATACTTTAATTTGATATGGTTAATTTTTATATATTCACTTTGGCAAAATTTAATTTACAAACGTTTCAAAGAGTTTAAAAACAAGAAAAAGAAATTAGTTTAATACCAAATAAGATAAAAATAGAGCGTAAACTAGTAGATTTTCAATTAAAAAAAATCTTACAATATACCAGTTCATACACTTACGTGTATCAATAATAAAATGCGTGGATAGAGTATGTTTAACGTAGGTAAGTTGGTACAATTTCAACTGTCCACTTTACTAGGTAGTTAGTAAGGGTGGATGACTGAATTACTACTGGCAATATGAACCAATAATAATTAAGTCAAAGGTGGCACAAATAGTCGCCCGTACATATGCCTGGCCCATTTTAAATTGGTTTGTTTCACAAGTGTATCGCACTAGTATCAAGTTCGTAATTGAGGGGTTCACGCGAATGGTAGGCCACCTGTGCCCGCACAGTGGGCCATCTAGAAGAAACCTTGGAAGTTCGTGAAGGTACCGAAATGCCATCCAATACCTCGGAGTCCCACTGTACACGTGGCTAGATCACGATTCTGAGACACAACCTTGGAACCATGGAAGCTCTGCTGTTTGAGTTTCTGCAGCACATGAACGCCCCACCAAGATTTTATGATGCGGGAATTGCTAAACTCGGGATGCGCTTCACCTCACCGTTCTCGCCTTATCAAAAGAACACTTGTTTTGTCTCACGAATAGCTTTGTGGGGTTTGGATCTTATCTGAAGCACATGATAGGAATCGGTAGATTTTGCTCTGTCACTCTTCTATGATTGTTTGAGATCACGAACATAACACATCATCCGAAATTGGCTACAGAATCCGTGGTAACGGGGGAGTAGGATACCTAGCCATTTGAACCTCTCAGCAGTGGGGTTGAAGATATTTCGGCTTTTTCCGCGGGAGTTCGCCACCTAAGGTGTCTCAGGATTTATATTATATTGCGATGGTTAGTGGAATATAGTTGACTATCTACAGTGACTACGCAAAAGTCTTAACACCCTTGGCCCAATACCATGTGATTATATAACATTCTGCCCGACAAATTATCTGCGCAAGATTCGCCAGGTAGCTATTCGCCAGGTAGCTATTATTATCATACCAAGATTAACCTGCTGTAAATTAAATGACTAGAATTTACACGGCAGACTTTTAGCTGGTGTCTTAAATGTTTTGGGCGCCTTATGGCATAAGTTGGTGCGGGTATAGCAGGCGGTAGAGCCGACATTTGGGCGGTGTGATAGGTGGGTCTCTAGGGGTGTTAACACTTTTGCGTAGTGACTGTACCGTCCCAGAGCTTTGGCCAAATTGCCATGGTTCACAAAGCTGGTGGTGCAAGAGGTCAAGCTTCTATCAAGTGATCTTGAACACTAGTCGCCAGTTGACGGTAAAAGATCACGCTCCAGGTCTTGAGGGCTGAACTTCGAGGTATGTCAATGTCTACATAATGGATGCCTGTTATGCTGCCACTGCGCTACCTATGTAGAAAGACCTACTTAGATTCTTGGAACTGAAATTGTAGCAGTCCTTGCAAAATTTCAAGGCCTGATTAACTATCATACATTCAATAGAGTCATATACTCATTCAATTCTAGTTTATACACAGAGATAAAACCTCCAATCACTAGAACACAATTTGAATTCTAGAAAAACCGCCATTGTCTTCTACATTTCATTGAGAGAGTTTTACTCGCACTTTACCTCCCGTCTTTCACCCTCCATCTTCAACCATTTATCTTGACCTTTGGTAAGTGTTCTTACCTCAACTTTGAATTTCCTTTCTCAATCCCTTCTTCGACTAACTTCTACCACGGAACACAGCAGTGAAGAAGATTTTCGTTTTTCATCATAGCTTTCGCTACAGAAATTGGTAATTGTTGGCCTATTAGAGCATTCGCTTTCATTTTATTCTGAATTCTCTATTCCGATTAGCCCTCGTCTCTGGCGGGCATGATATGACGTGCGATTGAGCTGATATCTCTAATAAGGGATAGCGAGATCTTATTTGACACGGAAGACCATTTCATACTAGAAAAATGGAGACATAAAGCTAGAAGAGATACTGGGGGTAGGCATCGCTATTCCCTAAAATCACTCTATTAAGGGTAATGAGTAAGAATCAACTTCGGTGTCTCTCTCTGGTGTCGCCTGCGGGTATAAAACGGATGACCGCGAGCAACGCGTAATATCGGTGTCTGTCCTCGGTTTCGCCCCTCAGTACGGTGTAGGTTGCCGTGATCAACACGCAAGGTCTGTTTTCCTCTATGGCTTTGCCGTCTCTGAGCACGGTTCGAATAGGGGTCACATACAAAGAAGGTCTGAGCAGCAAGGCTCTTTTACAACCTCTAGTCCCCGTCCCTGCGTTCGAAGTGCTACCAATTACCTTCCTCGGCCGCCCGTGGTGAAAAAGACGAAGAAATCACTAAAGCTCCTCATTCTTTAATGCTTTTGCCCGAAACCACTACAGAGAGTGACTTCTACACTGTGATGTTCCCCATTTTATTCATAAATTAGGGCAACGGTGTGGCACGTAGAAGCTCTATTACTCTTATATGGCTAAAGTGACCTGCTAATCGCGCCAAGCGCCCTACAAACCCTGCCTGTGTTGGTGCGCCCCAGTCCACAATAAGAAATTCAAAAATGTATGTTTTTCTCAACCGATCTGGAAGTTTTAAGTAAGATGTTTCTTAAATTGATTATATTTTACCGCTCCTATTTATCTTTTAGAAAGCTCGAGGTTGATAAAAATGGATATTAAGAGTTTTGTGTCGTGTGTACCTTTTGTATAAGCACGCCATATAAAAAGTACCTAGTTTCAGAAATTGTCTTAGCTAACGGCCCGGCCCGCCAGATGGTCGTGGCCCATACCTTAGGTACCTATGTACAAACCTTGGAAAGTGCTTAGTGAGATTAGTCAGATTGCCCCTTAAATCCGGCCCCGGGGAGAAGTCAGTTACCTAGGTAGAGTTAGCACCTAGATTTCTATCATCGGCAATCCTTCACAACACGTAGCCGATGAATTCCACCGCTGAGTGCGTGGTCACCAACGAATCCGCCATTTTGAGCTTTTTTTTGTACCTGTGTTAGCTAATCACTGTGCTGACTAACGTATTTCACAAGCGGCTCGAGCCGCCACCACAAGCGAGCCGCCATCTCCGAAACACATAGTACACACGGTATATTACAACTTAACATCTCAAAACGTTGGTCTACAAGGTACTTTCCTTATAAACTAGTGCTGTTTACGTAACATATAGCTGCTTTAGGGAGTTTGGGAAATTAAAAAGAAAGGCAGCTCAAAGCAACGCAATTTTTAGTGATTCTTTTCTGAAACGATGATAATTTAGCCTTTTGCTTTCTTTCAAAGCGATAAATAGTGCCAATTAGTCTTGCCAATAGCTATCAACAAGTAATCAGTTATAACAAGGACGTGGCTGTTGAGATGTAAAGCATAGAAAATATGGCATACTACTTGCTCCTTGTGTGTTTTGGTGATGGCGGCTCGCTAGTGGGGCTCGCTTGTGAAATACGTCAGTTAGTTATGAGATGTTTATGAGATGTTCTTAGCTTGCCATATTTTTTTAATTGACTGTTCATTTGCGTTGCGACGTTAATCCAATTTGACAAAGTGGAGAGGAAGAATTGTTTCTTCTCGCTAAGTAGAATGAAAGATCCTAGAACACGTTCTACCTTTCACATCAAAAGACCCTCATAGGCGAGAAAGATTGGAGAATTCGGCTGGAGCATGGTAAGTGGGGACCTTCATATCCAAATCGGCTCCAGAGTAGCCAAGGTCCTCCGCAACCAAAACTGCGCATTTTTCGCCGATGAGGAGAGCAGTCTGTCGATTGGAGTGGTCAGTGTTTGAGAATGTTCCAGAGGAACCAAAAAAAGGAACACTCACGCTGAAAGTGTTGCAGCCCACATTGTCCGGGCAGATGGACAAGTCGCAAACCTTAAGGCCCTTGACACCATGGACGTTGAGGCGCTCGTCAACAACACCTCCATGAGGTGCAATGGAGTTGCCCTCTCGTGGAGCCATGCTACATGTGCCAAGGCAGTGCCAGGTAGTCTCGACATGACGGGAAACTGGAACAGCAATGTTAGACATTATGATCCGAGTTTCAACATGCTTGATACTTACTCCATTTCTCGATGTGCTTAATATCGTCGTCGCTGTACTCCAAAGAAGGACGAGCTTCATGTCTATTGGAGTTGAGAGTTGAGGCCGAGGATTGCTTTCCAGGTTCCAATGGAGTGGTCCAAGAACCTATATCCATTTGATTAGTCGGGCATGACAATTCTACTGAAAACCAAAGAGAAAATACCGTGTTGAATGCCAGCAGAAATATGGTTCGAGCCCGCATATGCCTTGGTAGTCGCCAAATCCAAATCTTGCGCCCGGGCCGATGAGTTGAACGCGAACTGAGGATGCATGGCAGTGACCTCTCCAGCGTATGATCCCATGCGCCTGGCGGTTTCACGGGATTTAATATATCCCCAGACCAGGGGGGCCATATCGCGTTTGTCATTCATGAAACCCGCATCAAAGTCTGGCACCTCGTAAGGGTCCGCCGACTGGATGTGGGTGTGCCCACGGGAGAATGGGTATTCCTAGTATCTTATCAGCACTGATCGCTCTAGTTTAGTGAGTTTGTGCCATACCAGGAAATGGAACATTGTAAAGAACTTGCCCGGGGGCATGTGCATGTGGTCTCCGAACCAGCTATACCTGGGTTAGTCTCGTGGCGTGAAAAACGAAGCAGATGAAATGCTTACCCAGAAATAATAGAGTAGTGCATGACGGGCTTGTCAGGCTTGTTTCTGAAGTACGACTCATACCCCTCTGTAAAGTCTGGCGTAGGCCACTTCTTCATCTCCCCGAGCTCTTGCTCGGTAGGCCGGATCTTGACCCCGGCATCGATACCGTTGGTGGCCAGTGGACCGGTGCCCTTCTTATCCCACTCGTCGAAGACCTTCTTCTGAACTTCGGGATCTCCACGAATGAAGTCATCGAAGGACTCGACGTCGGGCTTGGCGCGGTAAACGGAGAAAGTAAGGTAGTGGTCCTGGAAGTTTCGGCCCACGCCTGGCAGATTGACCAGGGGCTTTACACCAGCCCGGCGCAGCTTTTCGGGGTCACCAAAGCCGGATCGCTGGAGAATCAGTGGGGAACTCATTGTACCCGAGCTGATAATGATTTGCTTCCGCGCCTTGAAGATCCTTCGAACTGGCTCTCCCCCATTGAGAGGCTTGGTTGGGACCGTCACAACTCCCACAGCACGACCATTTTCAATGATTATCTTCTCAACTTTGGTGTTGCATTGCAGGTGGAGATTTGCATGCTTTGCTCGGGTGCTGTGGACATAGGCGTGAGCCGCATCACTTCGACGTCCTATTACTGATTGTTAGAGAGGTGATGATACCGATGCAAGACTGGACATTTGTTCTTACCTGTGTCACGGTTGATCCATTTCAACCAGTGCTCTGCACCGTGGCTGTATTTTTATGAACCCATTAGCAAGATACAATGGAAGATCAATCGTGGTCCTCATACGCAGTCTTCAAATCTTGCAAGTCATCAGTGAATGGGATCCCTTGCGTCTCAACAGCCCGAAGGAAGTCATTCTTGATCGGATACGTATAGTTTCCAAAAGAAACCTTGATAGGTCCATCGGTGCCATGCAGTTCCGGATTATTGCTCGCACGTTGATATGTTTCGTGTTTCCTCATCAATGGAAGTAGTTCCTTGGTTGTCCAGCCTTTTGCTTGAAAGTCGTCGTAGTCGGAAGCAGACGCTCTGGTATACATCTTGAATTCATTCAGCATGATACCACCGGATCAAACTGTCAAGCCGGTATAACTTACCATAAAGTTGATAGAACTGCCACCTCCAAGAATGTTGGCGCATGGAACGATGGCTTGGCGACCATCTAAATGCTCGGACGGCCTCGATTGATAAAACGATGCCGTCTTTGAATCAAGCTTCATGTTGTTCGGGTATATACCCGGGCGGTACACCCTAGTTTGATATCAGAATATGTTTCCATCATGTGGTAGTCTCGGCGCCCTCACCATTGATTGTTCAAGTTATCCTCGCCTGCCTCGATTAACAACACAGACAGATTGTGATCAAGGTTCGCGAGGCGGCCCGCAGGGACACATCCCGAACTGCCGCCACCGCATATGATGATATCAACCTCCTCTGGGATAGTCATAGCTCTGAATTTGTAGACAAGATAATGAATTGAGAATGGTTGTTATGAAAGTGTTTGAGGGAATACTCAAGTCTTTGACAGGACCTCCAGAGGGGCTTTATATAGCTGTGATCTTGTGTCTATCGAAGATTCGACAGAGACAAATTCCCCAAATCAAGTCACCGATGCAGCCAATAGCCCTGTACATTATGAACCCCGCGCGCGGAGACAGAGTTCAAGTGCTCTGGTGTGGATTTCGGGCGACGAAACGTGCTAGGCGGTAACTTGGTCGTGTTGGTGAATATTATGCATGTGTGGATGTATAATGATGAAACATGACCTATCACTCATTCTCCATCATTTCGTTTAAAGGTATTCTTCAATGGCATCGTGTATAAGTTCTATTACTTGATCAATAGAAGTTTCTTTTTGCATAGATCAGGTGAAAGAAAACCTTTTATCCTACAAGCTCGGTAAATGCGGTTGATTCGTGGGTAATTGGTACATTTGTCTAACCAAGTTAATACCTAAATGTGTAGGTAGAGTTTAGCCTGGGCCCTGCCGCCCCGGCACACGAGGCCTCGGCTATAAAATGGAGGGGATGGTATCTCTAAGTAATCATTTCCCGGTCCTAACAGCCAATAGGTCAAAGTGCCTAGTGGCAAACTCCGTCAGTCGTAGTGGCTGATATACGACTTTATCCTTTTCACAAAGTGCCTTCATCTTTGACACACTAAGGAACGTGCTCCAAATCTCCGGCATGGTGAAAATTACAAAAGCACGACCTTTCCCACAAATTAAAAGAAGAACTGCTGATCAAATGTTCCTATTTTTCCAAGTCGACTGCCCCTATCATATCTCAAACAGCAGAAAGCCAAAACCTGCGCTTTCTGGGAAGTTCCCCGCATTCCATGTATAGCTGGCGTCAGCTCAATTGATTGCCTTAGCCAAGCTCTTGCAGGTTTTACGCAGGTAAGATAATATGTCGCCAAGGGGTATTTCTATTCCCTCATCCCTCTAGACGGCTTACGGATAATTGAAGTCGGCGTGGGGCTCAAAAGCATTATTTTGAACTTATCCAGTGCAAGATGATCAGATTAGCTCTCGACGTTCTATCTTTCAAGCTATTGCTACACACACGAAAGCATTTTTACAGAAATATATAGTAGAAATGACCAGGGAATGAGTCGAATGGGGTGTATTCTGATTCAGTCGGGTATGGATCGTCCGGAAAGCATGATTTACCCCATAATGTGGCGCTTTCTGGGCGCGTTAGTCTCCCCCGCAAAATTGTTGCTCTCTCCGCATTATTAATTAGGGCTTTAAATAGTAATTTTGCGGGGTATGGACTATTAGCGTGGGGCACAAATCATTTTTACGCAAGAGGCGGCAGGCATACATTCCTGATAGATCCCAATTGGAGGAAATTTGACACCTGACCCTGAATCGAACCTGCATGGTATTGGAACGCTGCATAAAGTTGATAAAGTTCGGTCACACGTGTTTTCTCGAAGCCCAAAGAACAGTGGGCCCTAATTGAATTATTTTCAATCAGGTTGTCGGATTGAGTATGATCCATTTATCCAACTGAAGGTGGAAATGTACCGTTCACAACAAGGCCAGTAATAGGGAGGATATGACTTTTTTCCAGCTTCCTATCTGTACATTAGACTGGGCAAATCACGTGTAGTGGCTGGCTCCGCAAGATCCGAACCGTCTGAGTCCATCATAATGCCACTGTAAGTGAGGTAGATAAAAAAAGCAAGGATGTATTACATAGGTAGTGGGACCAACTGAATAATCTCGTACTTTTGTCTGGGGTAGTCGAAGTCACAGGTCCGTTTCAACCATGTATTATGACCTGGTATTCTGACTAGGATTCCGCACAACCCATTTTGGGTACTCAGTGACTGGGGCCCCAGAAAACCCAGTTAAGGCCCAGTTCGACCCAGCTTTTACACAAATAAAGGCCTTGGCGGTCATAAACCAGCTAGAAAAGCGAAATTATCCACATAATTAGCGTGTTTGCATAGTTAGTAAGCCAGTTTGGGGCCCCAGACCCTTGACTAGGTCGAAGGTCTCGACCCAAACCTGAGTTAGGTCTGGGTTTTACTGGGTCGTGCAAAAGACTAAATTCAACCTCTCTTTTACTTCTATATAAGAATAATCGGCTACGTTTGCAGCCTTATGTTGTCTTTTCAGCTAGCCTTTTAAGGTGTCGTCTTTTTAAATGTCTTTTGAGGTATATAAGAAGGCGGTAAAAAAACGTATTTTGTGTATGGGACTTTTCTATATATAACTAGGGATACACTTTACAATAGTACGACTAACCATCGATCTTAAACCCTACAAAGATAAGATCATCTCTCTCTCCTAAACCGGTATATCTTCCAACTCTATATACTTCAATCTTGATATGCTTCAATTTAACATACATACGAAGCATTAGAGCTCTGCGTAACCCACAAATGGGCCCAAGCCCCCGGCCCATGGCCCAGCCTACAGCCCATTAGTGGGGGCCCTCAAGGCCCCCATTAAAGCCCATCTTATCGCTGACAAATCGGCGTCTGAAATCACTGTAAAGTGAGTGTGGATTTAAGTTACTGCATGGCAATATTAAGCAATGAGAGAGTTATGTATCGGTGGTCCCAGTAGTCGCCCGCGTACCTGCTACTTGTAAGCTCTGTACATTCATGCTTAGGTATTTAACAAAAACCGCAAAATCAGGAACGGGCGGGTTAAGCAAATGCATAGTGAGGACTGCGAAGAGCGGAGCGGCCAAAGGTCAAATGCCTGATTTTGCAGGGTTGATGCCTGAATTCTGCCTCATTTCAGACTGGTAGAAATTAAAATACCTGAGTTACTATGACAGAGGGCTTAATAAATCCTCGCATACACCCATTTCTAAGCGTTAAAGCTATTGCTAACAACCAAATCTCTCTGTTGAGAAATTGAACCTCTTTCCGCTACAAAAATCCTAAATTTCTCTTTTTTTTTAACAAGCTAGGAATAGCTCTAATTCGATAGTTTGTGTGGTCGGGGTCGGTTTTAAACGCCGGGGATTCGAAGAAACTGATGATTTGTGGGGTGGGAATAGCTTCAATTTACATACAGTACACGGTATAGAGCGGTGTCGAAAGCGGTCTATAATTCAGGCATGTTCAGGCATAAACCCAGCAAAATCAGGTATTTACTGCTCTACCCTAGAGCGTTCCCCCTTTCAACACATATGATGATGACTCAATTAAATTCAAAACTATAGAAAGTGGCATTGTTCTCAAACCCCATTGTACCTAGGACATTTCTTTTAGGCTCTTCTATGTCACAAACGGCTAAATCGATTTGATCACGCCGTAAATTCTGACAGATAATCCAACTTGCCTATCTGCACCCCTTTCACCCTCAAAATTTCATACGCCGTCACAATATGAAAGTAGAAATTCGGGATCGCAAATCGCACCGAATAATCCTCCAGCGTAAAATCGAACACCTTGATTCCAATCGGAGCCTTGAAAGCTTGTCCTTCCTTCAGAGCGATCCTGGCTCGATCGGCCTTTTCGAGCTCCGCGAGTGTCCTATCCAGGCGCTTGTAAAGGTCTTCGTATGTTCCGTCGGGCTCATACTGTGGTGGGGGTTCGACAGAAGCTGCGCGGGCAAGGGCCTTGGAGACGGTGTTTGTTGCCGTCACAACTTGGAAAGAGAGAGGCTTCATATCCTCTACAAGGCGGGCATTGAGAAGTTCATCGAGCGGAGTGTTTTTTTCTTCGGCGTATTGTTCGGCTTTTTTCAGGAGGAAAGATAGGGTATTGAGACCCCTGGTAAAAGTGGCGATGGTATAATTGCAGAATGGGGAAGCCATTTGATTTTTTTTCCCCTTCAAGTTGTGTACTGCGTACTTTGAATCTGACAGACGGTAGAACTCAAGTGAAGAATTGTGAAGTTCTTGATTGTGAACTAATAACATGTTGTAGAAGGGAGCAGATGGGGCTTTATAAACGATATCCTCCCCAACACCAGAAATCCTCATGTTCACGTCCGCAGGAATCCCCGATTTGCAATCACTAATTGACCTCTTGCCTTGTCTGGCGTTGGTCTGCAGAGATGTATGCCAGATTTGGAAAAAGCCTGCATTATTACTAATCTATATCCAAATCCATCCATCTAAGGATTTTGGATAGGGCAACATAGCCCGGAGTTCCGGTATATTCTACTTGCTTAGATTCCCAACTGCAGCAACTGTGTTAGTCAAGGGATCATTCCCTGGTTTCTGTTTTATTGGGCACATTTATAATCAATTGGTCAGAGGTAACGACTATATACTAGGTCTGACAAATTGGACTCGTAATTCGCGACCTATAAAGTACAAGACGTAAAAGGTTTCGTTATTTAAAATTTTCATCATATCAGAGTTACTACCATATCTCTCTGCGTCCTCTATACCTGCAAAGGCCCACGTCATACCACCATTCACGAATAGCAGAGTCAAACTCTATCAAAAGCCTGAGTCCGAGTAACCGCCAAAACAATGTCGACAACTACTTCCCATCACGAGCTCATCAGAAATGCAATTGCAAACATTGCAATTGCATTCGATACGAACACCTTCTCGGAGCTTCGAAGTTCGTTTACAGAGGATTGCGTGGCGGACTATACCGGGTCACTTGGCCTCATGAATGGTATCGATACTGTTATTGAGAAGCTGCAGAGTACCATTGGCCACGTTTCTACCTTCCACGGATTGGGCACACAAGTCATACGTCTCACGGGCAAGGACACGGCAGAGGCTATAACCTATTGCTCCGCGAGCCATTACGTAGGCGACAAGTCGTTCTTCGCTGAGGCTAAGTATTTCGATAAGCTCGTCAAAGTGACTGAGGGAAACACTACAAAGTGGTTGATCAACTACCGCTTGACCACGATGATGGGTGTTCCACAGGGCGATGTCTCCATTTTTAACATGGACTTGGAAGGATGGGTTGACACCTTGAAGGCATGAGAAAATTCGGACGTCCAAGAGCGAAGCATGCATCTGTCCAAGTAAGATTATTTTTTGAAGCCCGTGACTGGCCTTTATTAACATTACACCTCGATAGTGACACCATTTGTCTTTCCATACTCCTATCTACTAGGTTATAGTGAGAAGTTAAAGGAGAAGAAGTGGATGAATGGAACAATATTGTAATGAGTTGTTACTTGGTGGTCTGTTCCTTAGGGTTTGGAGAAATAAACAAGTGCCGATTATGTCGATTTACGTTTTCTTTTACTTTAAAGGGTAATCTATAACTGTAGATTATACAATCCATCAGTTAATGAAGAGGAATCCTTTCCGAATAGATCGGGTAAAAGCCCACCCTATACAATAAGTTCAATAAGTGGGGTCGATTTTTCAACATCGACGACACAGTTATAAAACTACTGGTACCTTTGTGCCTAAAAAGGTAGTTAGGGTTTACCTTCGTAGTCCTAGAGCCCTTGCACATGAGTCTTTGGCTACAAAATGGGGCGAGAATAGTACCTAGATGATATTTTGCTGGTTGCATTTGTGATTTGTATATCTTAATGTATTCTCTTTTATAAGACGAAAGGACCGGGATCTAGATACAATGTTACCATTATGTCTCATCAACTAAGCTCAAACCCTCCTAAAGGCCACATCAAATAATGCTACTATATGCAACAACCCCAGCGCTATGATACACACCTCAAAAAACCACCGGTGAAGGTAGAACTGTCCGCCGTTTGTAATTTTGCACTCGGTGTCGACATTGCCAGCGGAGCCTGTGTAAGGGACACCCTGGTACTTATAACCAGGCTCAATGGACGTTACAGCTGTTCCAGCAGGGCCCTGAGCAGCGACTTCATACTTCTCAACACTGAAAGCACTTGTGGGGGAAAAGAAGGGGTAGGCTGTGTCGGCGCAAGCCTTAGGGCTCTTGGCGCCGACGGAAAGTGTGCTGTTGATCTTGATTGGTTAGATTAATATATTGCCATTGGGATCCTGTAAAGATTATGAAGAATATCAATAACCTACTAAGCAGTGAGGCAGGTAGTGGTCTCAAGGGCCTTACATGCTGGGCTCCTGGAAGTAAGGTAGAATATCAAATCCCAGGCGTAACCCTCAATAGTGTGCTCGAAGATAAAAATTAAAGCTCTTCCCACCCCATAAATCATCTTATTCTTCAAATACTCGGCATTGACGGCCTTCCCACCGCGAATTCATCCAATTGAAGATATTCCCACCCTACATAACATCCGACGCTTCAAATCCCCGGCGCAACGGTCAGACTAACTTCAAATCACCTAGTATTCGGCAAATGTAGAGATTTTTATAATTGGAATAGCTTCGATTTCATGCAAGACACATTTTCACGGTCGAAATAGCTTCAAAGCTCCTGTTGTTAAGAGAATACGGAGATGTGTACGGAGTATGGTGTGAATAGCTTCATTTCCCCCTAAGAGGCGAACTTAGTTCGTAAGTTTTCCCAGTCCAAAATTGGGCAGAAGTCAGGCACCTTAAGGCCCCAGACCTAGAAAGTCAGGCATTTTAGCTTTGGTCGCTATGGCCCTTCGCAGCGCACTGTTTTTCACTTTTCTCGCTGACAGTGTCTGAATAACTACTAGCATGACCACTAAATATAGCTCGTATTTACATAGCTCGGAACTCCGGAGTAGCGCGCAACATGAGCTCACAGCATTCACAATATCAGATCAGCTAATCCTTAAGCTGTAAATGTAATGGCGTGATGGTTAAATACTCGGAACTCCGGGGTTGTAATCTATATTAATCTACACCATACAAGAGCCTAAAATGTCTCGAAACAGCCGCTGTATCTAGAGCTTACAAAACACTTGGCGCGCTAACCTCTCCTACGCAGGTGTATAACTAGCGACCAGGGGTCGGATGCGGTTTGTTATAGTATTGATGCCTGAAGAATCTTGTTCAATACCGCTTTTCACACCGCTCTATACGGTGTATTGTAAATGAAGCTCCCATATTAAAGCTATTTATACTCATATAAAGCTTCAAATTTAATGGCGTAGTGGGAAGGCTTTAAAACCTACGGAGTAGAAATAAGGGTATCCAAAAATTTGCGTCACATTAGGGAAAGAATTCATGCACTTTACTTAAAAAGGGCTGTGTTATGGTAATACAGGTATTCTGATTTTCCGCCGGCTTGAATTCAGGCATCCTGAGAACTATTCAGACACCAATACGACAACAAACCGCATCCGACCCCTGGCCGCTATGCACCTGCGTAGCCTAGGAAACTCTTATTGCCCAATCCGAAGGTCTGCCCAAGGACCACAATTTACAAGTTTCAGCCCCGCTTGAAAGAATGACATGACATAAGCTTGGGCCAGGGAATAAAATACCGCGGTTCTTCAACTTCGTTTATAGTTGCAAGCACAGCCAAACTTCAACCAGATAGCCTCTGTGGCGCAATTGGTGGCGCGTACGACTTCTAGTAACGATTTCATCGTAAGGCTGCGGTTTCGAGTACCGCCAGAGGTTTGACTTTTTTCGTTTTCTTCGTTGTCTACATTCTTTTCCTTTCTCTCGGTTTGAAGCAGTTCAGGTTCCGGTAAACACTAGTCAGGTAGCACTACTATCACTAAGGGAATAATTTATGAAGAATCTAATTCTAATAAGAGCATTCAAAAATGTATCCAATTGTACAAATATGTTTCCCACCATCACACTAGCTAGGTAGTAGAGTGACTAGCTCGCTTAGTCGCCCTTGTTTTATGCCCTCAGCCCCTAGATTAGAAATCTGAAGCATTGCCAATTGCACCAGGCCAGCTGGTGTCTAACAAAGCTCAAGCTTTTTCATGCATGTAGTCAAGTTTGTACGAACCCGCTTTTCCTGCCAAATATAAAGCCCAGCTACCCTAACCAATATGCTATCTATGCATCGGGGGGAGAGAGGAGGTAGAAACTAGGTCATTTGAGTTGTCAAAAAGCATACCTTTGTATAGGCTAGCAGCATATTGCAAACAAGCTAGCAAACAAGCCTGCATAACTAATCAGGTATCCATGGAGATGGATCATCTTCAACACCAGAGAACCAGCGGAACCGTCTCTTGATCATCCAGGAACTATCCGAACAAGTGATAGAGAGAACGGCTACTTTTATTTTAGCCCGTCTGCATACAGCGCGTTTGTTTTGAGTTTTGGGCCATAGAACGATTGGTAATACCACTAGCAGCAGGTAAATCGCGGGCATGTAATTTTCCAGGAATAGAAACATTTTAATGTAGTGAACCGAGTGCATACGCAGAGATGGTATTTTTGTGACAGCCATATGCTAGTGAAGCCCTATATTAGTGAATTGTAGACGAATGGTAGATAGTCTCATCCTGCATATAGTAATCCTAGGTAAGACTTGACCTAGCATTTTTGCTCAGCTTCTAGATCCCAGAGCATTGAAAATGGCTGGGTGTTTCTATGTGGATGAAATTCCTAATCTTGAGGACATAGTAGATGAAAATGGCGCAAAGAGCGAAAGAGCTCAACCTTTTCGAGGATGGGTCTTGGCAATTCTTTTGCTAACCACTTTTAAGAAATGAGCGAAGCAGAGAGCAAGGCTATACTTCAGAAGCAGCAAAGCCGTGACGGCTCACACGTTGACTCAACTCCAGTTATCCAGTACTAGGATAGCCATCAATTTCGCATTGGATGAGACATTATAAGCAAAATCCTCTTCAGGTCTTAGCAGCATGGGGACATCGTGAGACCTAATAAATACAACTGAATGTCTTTTAGGCCTCGCTGACCAGGATCACTACTTCCGTCTAGCATACACACTAGGAGGAAGTTCCCTATTCCGGTCTGCAGACCATCCGGAACGGTAGCAATCAATGCGGCGGCTTGTTCTGGGTAACAATATTACCCGCGATAACTTTTACATGGGGAATTTCATTATAGCAACCTAGTAAATACCCTGCCCTGGCCACTGTCTACGCCGATAATATATCTTCTCGCCTCGTCCTTTTTCCGCAGCCATCAACGATCATTGATTAATACGATAAACCTCCCACCTTGTTCAATTTAGCGACTATCCGCCAACTAATTTTGTTTTGTGTTGATGTATTTCGATCTTAAGTGGTAATCGAAAGATCATTTGAAAATAGCAGCATATATAAAAAGCCTTGAAACCGAAAGATTCTCGCCATATCAGAGATTGAAGGAATGCAACATCATTGGCTAGGTACATGAGCCAATGGCAGACCACTCCAGTGGATGTCCCTTTGGGTTTAGCGCCACCGGCTCTTGTGCATGACTCCCCCATCTCGCCTCCCACCTGGATATTTCATTGCACAGAATTTTGTTCCTCTCTCTCTGCTCTTATACATGGTCAGCTTGTGCATAGGGAAAGATTCATAGGCGGCCCTTTGAGCCTTGGAATCGCATTCAACCTTCCGCAAGATAGCACGTCATTCTGGGTGGGCGCCAAACAATGCATCTCCCCCCTAGCACCTCGCTGGCCGAGTGGCTGTGCTGCTGATTGATTACTGACTCGCGTGATATGCCTAATGATGCTATGGCTGAATTGGTTGGTAGGTGTCGGGATTATGAAGCGAGGCTGAATGTGACGGGCGAAAAGAAAAGTGGCCCCCATGCATAAGCGCCAAATGAGAAATTGTGCCGCCCAAACCCCGCAGCGCTCTCAAAAAAAGTACAATGGAAGGCACTTTGGGGCACGGATCATTTAAAACAAGAAAAGATGGCCACAAAAAAGGATTCATGTTTTAGAATAGATATTTACAGACCTATCGAAAAAAAAAAAGCGTCCAAGTGGTGCTAGAGGAAAGGAGGGCAGGATTGAGCATATGTTCTATATGTTCAGAAAAAACGACTTGTGGCGCAGAGTATTCGAGCCAATGTATGCGGCTTATGAAAGGAGGCGACTAGATGCAGATTCCATCGGATGAGACGTTGCCATCTAAGAATGATGAAAATCAAGTTCAATCAAGGTCCTCGTGGCTGGTTGTTTCTCATCGTGTACCCAGATGCTCGCCCACTTCTATCGCTCAGGCGACACGCAGATATTGGCTGTCTGGAAACGCTCATCTCCAAAACTAGTATTTCCACATAATAGGTAAGCCAATTTCTTTACTCCCATAAACTACGGAAGTATACTAGGGATAGACCTGGGCAAGGTGAAGCGGGAATATGAAACACAGGGGGGAAGTATTCATAAATTCCCCTCTGAATTAGTTCAAGGTCATCATAATGCCCTACCAATTTGTGCCCTTCAATAAACTACTTTACAGTCATATGTTGTAGGCTGCCGCAAGTGTGTTTTAAAACATTCAAAAATTGTCCATTTTTGCTTTGGTTCTGCCAATCTTGCTTCTATTGAACGCCAATGCCTTCGCAGATAAACTGCGCATCTGGACCCCAAATCAGCCTTGAGGTTCACCTTAGCTGATAGCACTCGCATGATTTTAGAACACCGAAGAATGCCAGGATCCGAACATTGAGATAGACCACTCGACCAAACCAGATTTTGGACCAAGTTGTAAGAGTTTTTTATCGAATATTGCTTTCTTTTCTGCCCATCACTTCGTTTCCTCCGCAGGTAACATGAAAAATGAAAACATTTCAAGAAATCTTATTAGCGCTGGTACCGCCAATGCGCGTGGCTTGCATAACTTGTTGTCAGTTGTGAGCCTTGTCTTTTGCTGTGCTGTGCCTATAGACCCCTGTCACTGTCCTGCTCAAAAGTAAGACAATCGGGGTTTGAAGCCCGGGGCAAAGGTCTGCCTAGATAATGCATCGGATTGACTCAGGTTTAAAATCCGCAAGATCTCTAACTGAATACCACGAACGGACAACTTCCTTCTCATTTGCTTTTCAATCTCTACACTACGGCAGTCGAGTTCAAGATGGAGAACACAAATTATTTCTCTCGCTTCCCAAATTTTCATACGATGAACGCAGCTTTTGCACTCACCGAGTTTGATCGCTTAGCAGCTCAAATGAAGTGGAGTAAGGGCTCGAAAAGGTACAACAAAGAGCGTGGGAAATTTCTCGTATCCCAATTCAATGCTCATTTTGGTACCGACGGCACAAAGCTAGAGAACTGGCAGGCGCTATGCGCTGAAGTGAAAGTTCAGAGTCCAACTGAGAGCATTTCTCAGTGTCGAAAGGTGATGATCACATCTTCCATTTTCTCCTAGAGATTATAATACTAAATCTGAGAAGGCTCTCTCGAAAGTCCATGTCAATCTAGTCGACTTGGTTGATTCCCGGAGAACAGGAAAGAAAGTCAAACATTTTCCTGGTCCTAAGGCATTGAGAGAGTACACCATCGACACTGGAAAGATATTTCCAAAATCTGCAGCAAAGAAAGATGGTTTTCTCAAAGCCTTGCTTCGATCGATCTTTTAGTCACCCACAATCCTTTTGGGGCAGATGGAGGAGACACGGAAATACGAGAATGGGCATCAGACTTCGGGGAACCATTTTTATCACTATGCGCAATTGCTTGCTTTATACGGTATATTTGTGAAGAATTTCTTTATTCGTTGTCGGTTCTGAAATCTTTTTTTTGAACACTTTTGTCCATACGCTCTGTGCTTATAGCCATAGTTGCTACCATTTGTATTTATCTCTTTATTGGTCTGTCATGCGTTTACTCTTCTACGACAGGCTAAAGGACGCGTGTTAAGAACATCTGAATTAGATTTGTGATGATAAATTAGGCGCATATAATGCCTAGACGCATGGGCCGTTTTGTATTATTAGCAATAGGATTTCGTCGCACTAGCATCAGATCAGGCGAGCGATTAGCTTGGTTTGCGCCGTAGTCCCCTACTATATGGACTAGACATGAAGACGATTGGCAGGCACGTCTTGTCTGGATGCTATTTTGGCAGGGTACTTGCCGTTGAGACTTGGCCGAACGTACTGGCTCAGTCTACAAACTAAACAAGGCGTTACTATTTGGCGAGTAATATATAGCCATGTCCCTTGGAGGACCTTTTGGAATGAAGCCCGCCAAGCTACGGGCGACTAGATGGCATATGGAATTTCAGGCAGGGGGTGTGTCCCAGCATTTATGGAAGGTGTCTCTGTATCAACCCCCTATAATGATTACTCTTCAACAAGATAACCTATGTATCGTTAGGAGGAATTATCCTCAGATGGTTCCAATTAATTCAATTATTGATTCTACAAAAGTTTACTTCTCAGCTCCGGTTCATGCCTACAAGAATGCTGCACAAAATTTTTGAATTGAGCAGGGCTATCGTAACAATTCATAACATGATACAGGGAATCTCCAATAGAGAATCTGGTCGTTCAAAACCGACCCTTTCCATTCCACCATTGTCAGTGACTAAACATGGATAGCCGGATGTGGATGATTGTGGTTGTTTGAAGTGGATTGTTGATGAAGTGGTTGATTGAATTGGATGATTGACCAGTCTGCCGATTGTCCTGAGGCCGAAGCCCGCCACAGTCAGACTGGAAGTGGTTATTCGAAGTGGATGGTTGTTCGAAGTGGGTAAGTGATTGTAGTGGATTGTTATTCGATGTGGTTGTTTGACCAGCCTGCCGATTGTCCTGAAGCCGAAGCCCGCCACGGTCAGACTGGTTGTGGTTATTCGAAGTGGATA
>LWEC01000473.1:0-34566 GCA_002116305.1 Penicillium italicum | reverse complement strand
CTATATATATATTAATATTATTATTATATATACTCTTTATATTTACTTACTATTATTAAGATATTAACTAATTTTATTAGTAATAACTTATAGTTATATATCCTTTCTATTAAATATCTCCTTTAACTTTAAGCTTAGATAGGCTATTATTAGAGAGCGTTATAGATTATAACTATTTATTCTAACTTATACTTAATATAGAATAAAGGCTTATTTAAAAGTAAGTTAATAGGTATCTTACTATTTCTAATCTTAATTACTAAAAAGGAAGAATTTAAATTTATTTATTAGTATAAGTATTATATTAATTATATAGATATTCCCTTAAAGATTATTAACTTAGGAGTAATACTTATTAAGCTTAGATTAACTAGCTTTAAAGGCCTTTAGTATCTATTTTTTCTATAGGATATATTTTTAGTATAATTATATCTATAATCGTTTAAGATAATTAAATAGTTTATTATAAATCTTAAATATATAGTAAGTAATAATATCTTAAGTCTTTAATAGCTATATTATATAATTAAAAAAGGGCTTAGTAATATAAAGAAGATAGTTAATCTAATACTACTCTTACTTACTAAGTAGTATCTCCTTATAATTATACTTTATATAGAATAAAGAGAAGATAGTATATAGCTTCTTTATTTAGTAAAGTATAAGGAATATAGAATTCTATTATATCTTTATATCTTAGATTAGAATAATCTTAATATTAGTTATCTAAAGATTATAAAAGGTCTCTCTACGCTAAGGACTTATATTAATATAAATTATAAGATAATAGACTTTATTTAGTATAGAGGAGATCTAATTTTACTTTATATTTTCTTAGATTAGTCTTAACTATTTCTCTATCTACCTTATCTTAGCTAATTTATTTAATAGAATTACCTTAATCTAAGTAAGAAGCTAATTAAGGCTAAACTAGATAATATAGGTAAGATATAGTATTTAGGTAATAATAATATTATCTAATAAAGCTTATTAAAGAGTAGTAGTTAATATCTTATTA
Organism: Penicillium italicum; assembly: GCA_002116305.1. Lineage (NCBI taxonomy): Eukaryota > Fungi > Ascomycota > Eurotiomycetes > Eurotiales > Aspergillaceae > Penicillium > Penicillium italicum. The sequence goes on along the minus strand of LWEC01000473.1, from coordinate 33,548 downwards.
TTTAATATATTATCTATTATTAACCTAAATACTTTATTTTTAATATTATATTCTATTAGGGTTTCTATAAGAATACTACTTAAATAAGAGTTAGTATATATATTATAAAGTAGCTTAAACCTAAGTAATATCTTATAATATACCTAATTACTATTAATAAAATAGTTAATAATAGCTATAAATATCTATAAAAATAGAGATATCTAGTAATTAAGTATAATAGATATTTTTAAGTTAAAAGATAGTATATAAAGGATATATTACTATTAGTCTTTAATTAAACTATCTAATTAGTAATAGATAATATTAGTAGATAGGATTACTAAAAGAGATAGGGTAGAATAAGCTTTATTAATAATACGTTTAAATAATAGATACTTAATTAGATAGAATAAGAACTAATTAAGAGTAAGAAATTAAAAGAGATCTTCCTCTTAATCTTTTTATAAGAAGGATATATTTACTAAAACTTCTCCTTAGAATAATAATAAATTAGTATAGTTACTTAGTTTTATAATATAAAATATACCTTTCTTTATAGGAAGTTTATAATCTCTACTTTCTTCCCTTTTTCTAACTATAAATAACTAGCTATTTTCTAATATTTCTAGATAATTAATATATTATAATATTATACTTTACCTATACTATTTAGGCTTAGTATATAAGGATACTTTAGGATCTTCTTATAACGCTTATATATAACCTTTAATATATTATTAATACCCTAAGCTATCTAATAGTAGCTATTTTAGATCTCTATATAGTAGTTTAAATCCTATTTAAGCTTACTTTTCCTCCTATAATTAGTCTCTAACTACTAATCTATAAAATTATTATATAATATTATATTATATAGAATAAACCCTTTTTTATAATTAGATCTAATATATTTTAATAAAGAGGGGATTAAAAGAGGATTATTTAGTCTTTAAAAGTTTAAATTAATTATATATTAACTTATAGATAGTATAACTTATATAGTATAACTTATCTAATTAAAATATATAAGAGATTATTAAGATTACTACTATAGAATAATAATATAAAGTTAGAAAGTTAGCTTTAAGATATAATATAAGAATAATATATAATATATATAAATAGATATAAAAGGAGAAATTCTTTAATATATAAAGGTAGAAATATATTAAAATTATAGAAGTATCTAAGAATATTAATATATTAAATATAATAAATTATCCTACTCTTATTAATTAGTCTATTATATTAAAATTATATAGGTCTAAAGAAATACCCTTAAGATAACCTAGTTAAGACCTAATTAAGACCTAGTTATAACCTATATCTAGTTAAGACCTAATTAAGACTTAATTATAACCTATTTAACCTAATAAAAATCTAATAAATCTAGTAAAACCTTAGTTAAACCCTAATTCCTATCCTAATTCTATTAATCCTTTTTAAAATATTTCTTCTTATCCTTCTATTAATTTATATATACTAAATAGATTAAGAGGTAGTAAGTAGTTTTAAATATAAAAGTTTATTAGATATCTATCTATAGTTATATAAGCTTTAGAATTAAATAGAAAAAGAGAAATAAATAAATTTAAAAATTATTTTACTTTATAGATAAAAATATATATTATATTAATATATATTAAATATATATATCTATAACTTAGGGTATATTTTATATTTTAAATAGAATACTATCTTATACCTAAGAAAACTAGTAGCTAATATATACTACCTTTCTATATAAAATAAAGTATTTAAAGAAGTAATTAATCTTAAACTAGATATATTACTTTAGAGAACGAGGTTATTTCTTAAAATTTCCTTTACCTTATTAGTAGAGAGTATAGTATTTCGATATAGAAACTATAATAGGGGAAAATAATAGTATATTATTTAAATATTTATACTATAATTTATATAGAAACTAGGTCAAACTAGGGCTATACTAGGTTTTCTAGGGCCCTAGTTACTAGGTCTAGGTTAGGTCTAGGTTATAAGGTTTCGACCTAGACCCAGACTAGGTTAGGTTCTAGGTCGAGACCTTCGACCCAAACTAGGTCGTGCGGAAGTCTAAAGCTAACATATAGCTCTCCGATATTAGTCACTGGCTGCTACGAGTGTACTAGCATCCTTGGTCCCGGTCTCGGTGGCGGTCACGGCTTCCTATAAGGCCGCTACGGACTCGTCTCCGACCAGTTTGTGTCCATGAGAATGGTCAACGCAGACGGCAACCTTATCTCCATTTCGAAGAAGACGCACCCTGATCTCTAGTAGGGTATGTAAGGTGCTGGCTATAATTTTAGCATTATCACATCCGTCAAATCGAAAATATATGACATTATTTATAAGATATAGGCCTACCAGAGCTTTATCTATATAGGCGATAAGATTAAAGGCTTATACTATACTATTAATAAGGAGCTACTTAAGAATAGAATATAGTCCGTAGATATCTTAAATTATTCCTTCTTCTTTAACTATCCTAGTTTAGATCCTAAAAAGGTAAGTTTTACACTAACCTAATAGGTATATCTAAATTTAATACTACCCTATCTTCGTTCTACCCTCTAAGTATAACTAACAATTCCTTAGCTAGTTATTATATTCTATATTGCCTAGGAAGGTATAGTAGTAGTCGATTCTATCTATACTAAACCCTTTAAAGACCTTAGTACTATAGTAATAGAGAAAGGCTCTAATAACTATATCTAGCTCGCTACCTAGACCGCTAATATTAACGACTTACCCCCCTACTAAAAGACCGGCCTCGCTAATATCCGCTTCCCTATCGACCTTAATACCTACTCTATTAAGGCCTAGCGTACTATCTATAACCTTTTTACTAAGGGAACTAAAGAAACCCCTACCTTTACTAACTTACTCTTCCTCTTCGAAGGCTACTTAACCTAAGGTATTAAGGCTATTAATAGCGACTCTACGGTATTTATATTCTAAGCTAATAACCTCCTTGTTTCGCCGCTAATTACCTATTAGCGCGATAGTTTTACGGCGCTAAATAAAAAGGTAGCTAAGTTTAGCGAGTCGCTAAGGTAGGTATTATACCGGGGTAATAGGTATAAGGAGATATATATATATATATGAATTATACGTATAGAGATAAGTCGCTAATGAATTTTTATAGGTATAAGGATTGGAGACAGAAGAAGCTTAAGGGGTTAAAGGGGATGTATGATCCGTATGGCAGATTCAACTTCTACGCGCCCATTGCTTGAGCAGGGGACGGCTGTCACCGCATGTCCTGACTCTTGGTACCCGCGGGCTGGAAAGAAACGTAAGTAGAACTTTCTAGTAATTAAAAACCGGAAAGACCAAAACAATGAAGGGCTCATCAGTACCGTGATTGTCAAAACAATCTGAATTGGTCCAGTTACTGACTATCATACCGAAATACAAGGTAGGACAGCCACTAAGCTACCGTGACGTATAACAAATAATTCAGAAGCGGGTGGAATAAATTATGCTTTAAAGCAACCACGCCATATTATTACTAGAAAAATCAAGATCCAAGCAGCTTATGCGAAATAGCAGTGCGGAAAAATAAAACCGACCGCAATCTACTGCTTGTCGAGCGTCTCGAGCATCTCAGCGGGGGGTGCCTCATTTCTTAGCACGGCGACAGTCTCCTTCCAGAGCTTGCGCTGAACGTCCGCACCCTTCTGGGACAGAACAAAGGGAGATGCCCTATTGAAGTATTAGCACGAGGATCGCGTTGGTGAAGCTATGTATTGTACTTACTTCTTGACCTCCTGGTCGCTGAGGTACGCGCCGCGGTCGGTAGTATGTCTGGTGGCCGCATCAGTAATAACAGACGCGCCCTGCGCCGAGGTCCATGCAATGAGCTTGACAGCGCTGCGCGCCGACTCATCCGAGCGATGCAGGCTGCTGTCACAAAAACCGGGGTTAACCGTGTTGATGATGATGTCGAGCTTCAGCTTGGTAGCACGTGCGTTGAGCTCGCGCATCCAGAATACGTTGAGGAGCTTGCTGGTGCTGTAGCGCTCAATATTGCTCTTGTCCTTGCCCTTGAAGCACTCCTCGTTGGCGTCGAGCGCCTTAAGGATGTTGGGCGCGCTCTGCTCGCGGAACTTGGCCCAGAAGTGGTTCTCGGAGGAGACAATAGTGAGGCGAGCGGGCTTACCGACGCTTTTGGAGGTGCGGTCCAGCGGCTCGAGCACGTAGGTAGAAATGAGGGCGGTACCCAGGTGGTTGACCTATACATACAAAAAAAAATGCAAATTCAGCAAGTGTCGCCAGCAATGCAGTTTGCAAAAGCAAGCGAACAATGACTTACCTGAATGTGCGCCTCATGGCCCGTCTTGGATATGACGCGATCGACAAACTTGACGCCCGCATTCAGAATGGCGATATCGAGCCGATCCACACCAGCGATGCGCTTGCCAAAGTCGGTAATGCTCTGGAACGAGTCATAGTCCAGAGACCAGACCTCGACCTCGACACCAGGCGTGGCCTTGAGGATCTCCTCTTTGGCCGCCTGGCCCTTGGCGGCATCGCGCACAGTGATGATGAGGCGTTTCAGGCCATGCGCGGCGAGCTCCTTGGCCGCATCGAAGCCTAGGCCAGCGTTAGCGCCGGTGATAAGCGCTGTTTGACCGTCGAGGCGCACTAAGGCCGCCAGGGGCTTGGGCTTGCTGGTGAACTGTCTGTACATGAAGCCTGCGAAAGAGCCCATTGTGTGTGTATGTTTTGAGATGAAAATATGTTGGGGGGAGTACAAAGAGCCAACTTGTGCAATGCGTTGACGAGTGTTATGCGCGTGTTTTTGACGAGATCTTCTTTAGCAAGTGAGAAGGCTTAAGGATGCGAAGAAAAAGAAGATGGAAAGCATATGAGAATGGTTGTTCAGCCAGGCTGGAATCACTTTCTTCAATCAGGGTATTGTCCTGTCCTTTTGTCACATAGGTTTCGGCCGACGAAATTCGGCTGAGGGCAGCCACGCTGTTGGGGGTAACCGTGCCTATGGGCGCTAAGCCCCCTTGGGCACGATTAGGTTGGCCCAACTGCGAACTTTCGCACTACTAATACAATCCCCCATCCATGTTTGGTTTGGTGCGGGCGTCTTGGCACGCCGGCTTGTTGGCCCGGTTCTGCCCTAGGACGTAGATTATCTGACCTGTGGGACAAAAGTTCAGCTGACTGGTGTGCTCCCGAGCTGTTTGCAGGGTTGGCACACAGCTCGTGCCTCAGGCACCCAGTGCCGGCACTTAGTGATGCACTTTGCCGGTGCTTACCAAGCGCATAACAAATGGGATATTGAGATAGAGCTAAGCGAGGCTTAGTATATTATGTAATCTCTATAGATAATAGCCGTATCTAGTACTATCTAATAGAAACCATACGATCCTTACAGAATCTTATCTAGTAGTATATCTTACTAGGGCCTTACCTACTAGGGTAAGCTAGAGAGGAAGTGCCGGTATTCCCCTACGAACCTACGCTTTCTTAATAGCTCTTAGGGGGCTAGTAGACTCCTAAGAGGCCGAGTAGTAGAAGAGGATTTATATAAAGTCCCTACTACGAGGAATATTCAATTTAGGGGCTAAGAAGTAGAGGTTACGGCCTAATAAGTAGAGCTTAGTTACTCCTCTACTAGGGTATATAATAAAAACTCTATAGAGGTTAAGGATCTATATCCTTAGGGGTAAAAGTAGGGGCCCCTAAGAAATATAAAAAGTAGTTAGTAGGAAGAGAAAGGATAACTATCTATATAAACTAACTTACTAAACCCCTTAACCTAATACTAAAGAACTATCGTAATAGAATACTAACCCTTCGAAGGAGAGGCTTACTTCGCACTGATAGAGGTAGAGTAATAAGCCTTAGCGACGGTAACCCCTAAGATCTTCTAGGCTTACTTACTACCTACCAGCTACCCGAAAGCGACCACCGGCGGTGGATACGCGTTCGGGCAAGGATTTGCTAAGCGAATCGGGAGCAAATTTAGTCTAGGTTTATTAAGCTCCTAAAAAATTGATAGAGCTAGGTTAGGTAGCGTATAGGCAGCTTAGTAGCTAACCTGCTATATAGAGCTTAAAGCAATAACAGGGGCTCAAAGGATATAAGCCTCCCCCCACCCCCCACCCCTTAGGGGTGGGGGATAGGGGAGGGGATAAGTTTAGCACCTAATTTAGCGTAGGCCTTGACAAGTCCCGCAGTACCGGTACTGCAGCACCAGTGCTGCGGCAGCACTAGGCCTTTAGTTCGGTACTACAGCACTAAGGCTTGGTAGTACTAGATACTTAGTTCGGTGCTGTAGTGCTGTAGCGGGAGTACTATAGTACTATAAATAGTGTAAATATAACTAACCTTGTGATATATATAAGTTATATAGAAAAGCTAGTAATTTTAGGGTATTTTATTTATAGTAAATAGGAAAATTGGAAAAGATCATTATAATATTTATTTGATTATTTATACTTTATTTAGTCCTCTTAGTATATATATATTTATTATTATCTCTCCGATACTTCCGTTTCCTATATAGATACTAGCTATCGCTTTATATAATTCTAACTATTAGGTAATAGTTTAGAAGTTTAACTAAGTCTATCTCTTAATCTAGAGTCTCCTAATTTAGAGTCTTCTAATCTAAAGAAAGGTAAGTCTAGGTCTTAAAGACTAGATAAAGTATTATAATTATAGGCGTTTATATTATTAGCTTTAGATACGTATTTAGTTTTAGACTTAAGTTCCTTATTATTACTAATATTAGCTATATTATAATTAGATAGTTAGGCCTCTACCTTCTTATTAGCCTCTATCCTTTTACTTAGGTCCTAACTTTCTATAGATAGCTAACTTTAAGTATAATTTATATTAAAATATATTATATAGTAGAGTATTATTAGATCTTAAATAGTTATTATATTAAGAGATCTATATCTATAGTAGTAGATATCTTATACTAAGCTAAATAACCGTTTAATCCTTATACTAATAATAGGAATAGAGAAGATATCCTAGACTAATATTATAAGGGTTAGGAACTAGGTCTTATATTATCTCTAGAATTAATATAGGTTATTATTATTAATTCCTTACGAAGTTAATATATATTATAGTTTTAAGTTCTATAGTATATATATAAAGATTAAGATAATCTATTAACTCTTCTCGCTAGCTAATCTTTTCTTAGATAGCTAATCTTAGTTAGGTCTATATAAATAGACTAAATATACTCTTAGTTTATTATAAAGCCTTACCTTTATCTACTAATTAAGTTATAGGCTAATACTAATAGTATCGCTTAAGGTAGGAATATAAAGAGTTTTTATATATTATATACTAATCTATATTATTATTAGCTTAGTCTATCCCCTTAAAGTAGTTAAGCTTATATATAGGGGTAAGGATTATCCCTATTATATAAAGATATCTATAAGCCTTCTTAGTATCCTTATAGTAAGTTATAAGCTTCTATTCTCTAACCTTTAATATATAAAATATCGTCTTTTTCTAAAGAACCTTCTTCCGATATAGGTACTTTTAAGAGTCTTTAAAATATCTAAATAGTTTATTATATACCTTAAATATATAATAAATAGTAATATCTTTAACCTTAAATAGTCTAACTATCTATATATAAAAAGGTTTTATAATATAAAGTAGGTATTTAACCTATTACTACTCTTATATACTTAGCTAAAACTAAAGCTAGTTATATAGAGTATAATATCTATTAAATATAGTAGATAGATAATTTATATACTAAAGTATTAAGTATATTAAATTCTAGTAGGTATATATATCTTATATTAGTATAAGCTTTAGTTTAGTATCTTATAGTATTAGAAAGAACTCCTATTATTAGGGATTAGTATTAATATAGACTATAAAAGTATAGATCTAGAAATAATATAAGTATACTTTAATAAAGATTTTAAGTAACTAACCTTTATAAATATATAAATAATTCTTTTCTTAGATTTAGCCTTTTAAAAAGCTAACTTATTCTCTTCCTCTAATTAGATAGTATTAATAGTATTATTATTTAGATTAGCTTTTATTAATCTAAGGAGGTCCTTAAAGCTAAGCTAAATTATATAGGTAAGGTATAGAATTTATATAACTTATATACTATCTAGTAAATTAAGCTATTTAATTAACTAATAAAGGCTCTCTATAAGTATTTTCTTATTAAAGGTATTATTAGTAGTTACTATAAATACTCTATTAATAATATTATACTACTATAATATATCCTATAGTATCTTACTTAGGTAACTATTAATATACTAATTATATATTAGCTTAAAGCCTAATAATATCTTATAATAATTCTAGTTAAAGTCTATAAAATAGCTAGTAATTACTATAAATACTTATTAAAAAGGTAATATCTAGTAATTAAAAGCTATTAAAAACTTAGTATTCTTTAGTAAAAGAGAAAGGGCCTTTTAATAATCCCCTTTAACTATTATTTATAAGTAACGCTATACTATCTTAGGAGTTAAGATTAGAGATATATCTTTTAAGAGGTAAGTAAATTAAATAAATTTAAATATTTCTAGCCCTCTAAAGAACTAAAAAAAGAGCTAATATATTATAATTAAATTAAGTTAAATTTATTCTTAATCCTTAGTATTAAAAGTAGTCTTCTACTCTAAAAAATACTTAGATTAAGATATATTAGATTAATATATAGTTTATTTTAAGAGATAATAGGATATATTACTATAAACTATAATAATTATCTTAATATCTATTAAAGAAAAGAACTCTTTCTACCCTACTAATAGATCTTACTCTTATAGTACTTTTTTAATAAGTAAAGTCCTTTAGACTATAATAGATAAAGAATTACCTTTCTATATTATTAATAAAGTATTATTAGCTATCTAATCTAATAGTATATAACCTAATTAAAGTACTCCTAATATAGTAATATATAATTTACTTTAAAGTTTATTTTATATTATAAAATATTTAGTTAGGTATATATAGTATATTACTACTACTTAATAAATTATATTTTATTTATCTTTATATAGTATATTTAAAGCTTCTTAGCTTTAAGGCTAATTTATTTAAGGGTTATTAGAGTAGTAATAGTAGGTAAAGTCTAAAACTCTAAAATACTTAGGATTAAAAGGGCTTAAGGATTTAGTATTTATTAGCTAATTAACTAATTAAAAGTAAAGAGATTATATATTAAATTATATAAAAGTAAGTTATAGTTAATAAGGTAATTTAAATATCTAATTTATAATAAAGATACCTATAAAGAAAGGCTAGCCTTAGAGTACTATCTAAAATATAATATATTAAAGGTTAAGGGTAAATAGTATATATAGGTATATAATATAAGGTAAAGAGGGAAATAGAAAGTATAAATAGCCTACTTAGATAAAATCTATAACTAATATAACTAATAATAAACTAAGAGAGTATCCTTATATTAGTATAGTAGTAGATAGATTATAAAGCTAAATATAGATCTTAATATCTATTAGCTATTTACTTCTAATTTCTATAATAGCCCTACTATAGTACTATAATACTCTTATAGTACTTCTATAATACTCCTATAGTATTAAGATATAGTACTATAATATAATATATTTTAAGGTCTATATTATCCCCTTATTCTATATAGCTATCTAAAGTCTACTTTTCTAACCTTAATTAGAAAATAGACTATATATTAATAGACTATATATTAAGTTATTATATAAAGTCTATATAAATATATTAATTATAAAGATTAAAATAATATATATAGTATTTTATCTAGTTATAGTACTATTTAATTTAAAAAAAGGGTAAAATATATACTTCTACTATAGAAAAATAATATTAGAATTATAAGGTATAAACTAGAAGGTATATATATAGAGTAAATATATATATCTATATATAATACTAGTATATTTTCTTTTATATAATATTAACTACTAATTCTATACTATTTTAGGCTATTTTTACTTTAAATCTATATTTATATAATACTTAAAGCTTCTAATCTATTTTTCTAAACGTAAGTTAATATAAATATTAGTAGTAAGTGACTATAACTACCTCCTAATACTAATATATAAGTAAAAGATAGTAATTTATTAAAATAAGTTAGTATTTTATCTATCTAATTTAGGTAATCCTTAATAGAATTATATTAGCGTAGTACTAAAACTAGTACTATAACGGTACTATAGCACTTAGTGCCTTAGCACTATACAATAGCACTAAAATTGGCTTAGTCCCGTAGTACCTCGTAGCACTATATCGCAGTACCAAAATTGGCTAGGTACTACGGGACTTGTCAAGGCCTAACTAAGTCTATCTCTTAATCTAGAGTCTCTTAATTTAGAGTCTTTTAATCTAGAGTCTCCTAATCTAGTAGTAGGTCTAGGTCCTAAAGACTAGGTAAAGTATTATAATTATAGGTATCTATATTATTAGCTTTGGATATATATTTAGTTTTAGACTTAAGTTCCTTATTATCGCTAATACTAGCTATATTATAATTAGATAGTTAGGCCTTTACCTCCTTATTAGCCTCTATCCTCTTACTTAGGTCCTAGCTTTCTATAGATAGCTAGCCTTAAGCGTAGTTTATATTAAAACGCGTTATATAGTACAGTATTATTAGATCTTAAATAGTTATTATATTAAGAGATCTATATCTATAGTAGTAAATATCCTATACTAAGCTAAATAACCGTTTAACCCCTAGATTAATAATAGGAATAGAGAAGATATCCTAAGCTAACACTATAAGGGTTAGGAACTAGGTCTTATATTATGATTTAGAAGGGATCGTATGGTTTTTAATTGAAAGGGGCTATACACTAGTTATATATACTAGAATACGGGTATCTATATATACTAAAGTGGTATACCGAGGCCCGAATCGGTCTATACGGTATCCTACAGTGTCTAGAAACGTAGGTTATATACCGATTATAAGCCCTATAGATCTTATCCTCCCCTACTAATTTAGAGCTAGTCCCTAGTTCTTTAAATAATTAAAAACCTATCTAATATTGGCTTCTACTAAGTCCGTATAGAGCTATTTATAAGCGGCTTCCTATTCTGTTATAATAAAGAAATATAGTAGTAATAGCTCTATTAGGGTATTCTAACTATATCTCTATAAAAGGCCTTATTTACTACCGTTTTAATATAAGGGTATCTAAACTAGTATTAAGGGCCTAAGGTTTTAATAATAAAGGAAATTCGTTATAAAAATAGTACTATAGCTAGTTTTTAGGGGTAATCCCTCCCCCTAATACTTTATAAGGCTTAAATAAGGGAGTTATAGATAAAGAATAGGGTATTTCCTATAGTAAAACGCCTAGTTTATATCTAAGTAGTCCTTACTAACACTTTAATTTTCTCTTATATAAGACCCTTAGTAGTCCCCTATAATTTTATTTACTCCTACTTCTTACTTTTTACTACTATAACTCCTTACCCTACTACTAATATAGCCTTTTACGCTATATTTTATCCTTTTTTAGTAGGGTTTTATTAATTTCGGTCTTTATAGATATATATATATAAGATCGCCCTATTCTTAGGTAGTAGAGCCTTTTCCGGCCTAAGTATAGCGCTTTAACTAATTATTTTTACTATAGTAAAAAATTCTTTTATTATATTAGACCTTATATAGATAATATATTCCTATTATCCTAATTCTATATAAGTTAGATCTATTCTAGGTAGTACTATATTTATAGTTTAATACTAACTTTTTATAGTTACTATCCCTAGTCCTAGGTAGATATACCTATCCTTCCTATATTATATATACCCCTTTTCCTAGTTAGTAGGTACGATTTAGGCCTACTAGGCTATATAATATCGGTAGTAGGTCTAACTATATCGAATATAGGTCTTTTAAGTAGGATCTTATAGTTCTAGATAAGGATAGGGTTAAGCCAGAGGCTAAGGCCCTTAGTAGCGATAGTGTCACGACGCCTTACTAGAAGGGTCGTAGGACTCGGAGTATAGATCTATACTACCGAGGGAGCGGAGGTAGAGAGTTATATGACCTCGCGTACCCGCGTATAACTATACTAGTAGAACTCGGAGCAATCTTAGAAGGCTTAGAGTTTAGTTTGAATATATATAGTACTAGTACTAATACTTCGTAGTAGTATTCGTATTATATAATACTCCTTTTACTCTAATCGATTAAATAAGGGCCTATCTATAGAAAGGTCTTTATATTCTAAACTCTCTATATCTTTTAATCGGACCGTTAGGGGTAATAATAGTACTAGTATACTAAACTCGTATAGTAACTAAGTAGGGCTAAGGACTTAATAACGATATTATAGAAGATAACTTCGATATTAACCTTAAAGGACTAAATAACCCTAAGAAAAGATATAGGAGAGAGTAAAGAGGCCTAATAAAGATTACTAAAGGGTAAAGTAACCCTATAAAGCCTACTAAACCCGCTATAGAAGCTTTATCTATTAGTATAGTCTAAAGAATAGTACCTTTAATATAAAAAGAAAACGAACTTAAGGCTATAAGAGCCTAAATATACTACCTTACTAAACTTAGAGAGTTAATAGAGAGATAATCTTAAATAGAGGAGCGTATTATAAAGATTACTATAATAACGGTAATATTAGCCTATTCTATATTAAGAAGGACCCTATTAAGGGGCCCCTCTATAAGTAATATTAAGGATAATAATAGAATAATAGTTAATATACTATTAGGATACTAAGTTATAGGTACGAAATATCCTACCTACCTATCTAATATTAGTAAGTACTTTAAGAAGTTATTCTAAGTATATAAGGTTTAGTAAGCTTAACTTAATAACTACTTCTAATAATATCTATACTACTTTATAAATAATATTATAAAGATTAGCTAAGGCTTTAAAGTACTATAAAGATATAATAATAGTATAGGAGTCCTATATAATATAGGAAGGAGTATCTAAAATATACTTAGAGTTTACTTACTTTATATAAAGTATAGTAGATAACCCTTAAGTTATCTACTAAAAAGCTAAAGAGTAATAGTATAGATATATATAGAGGCTAAAAGAGTTAGTTATAATATACTCTCTCTACCTAGATTAGATAGCTAAAAATATATATATTCTCCCTATAGAAAAAGCCTATAAAGACTACTTAATTATAGGGGTATACCTAGAACTAAAAGTTAGAGAGCGATATTAAGTAGAAGTAGATTTAGACTATATTTATAATAACTTATTAATATAGGATTAATCCCTTAAATCTAATATCTAATTAGTAAAGAAGGCTTAATTAGGTTTAAAGTAAGAGTATTCTAAGCTAAAAAGGATAGAGAAGCCTATCTACTATATAAAATAATAGTACTTAAAGATATAAAAGTCGGATAAAAAGGTACCTAAAAAGATAGGGAAGCTAGAGTACTTAAATACTAAGTTTAAAAAGGATAGGAAACCTCTACCTATCTATAATTACTATAATAGACTAAGCTATAAGAAAGACGCCTATTATAGTCTTTATAGTAAACCTAGTAAATAAAACTAATTAGGAAGTAATATAGATAAGGTAAAAAAATAGAGATCTTAATACTTTAAGCTATAGCTATATTAAGAGTTATTATATCTAAAATATATACCCTAAAAGCCCTTATAAATAAGGTATTTATAGGTATTAGACTAGAGAATATCGCTACCTATACCTTTATAGATTACGGAGTAAAAAGGTCTTTTATTAGCTAAAGATAGATAAAAGAGTATTTAAAAGACTCCTAATACTTACTATAAATAGTTAAGGCTATTAATAGGTAAGAAATTAAGTCTTATAAGATAAGAGAAGTAAAACTTAGTATAGTAGATAGTATAAGAGAGATAAAAAGTTATATCCTTATAATAGAAGTAGTAGATATATAAGGATACAACTTAATCTTAGGATTTAACTAGTTAATTAGCGTAAACCTTATTATAGATTAAAAAGTAGCTTTATAAAGGTACTATAATAACTAATAAGAAGTAAAGATAGAAAGGATTATAGCCTAAGAGTACGTTTAGAAGCTTTTTAAGGGTTTATAATATACCCTTACCTACCTCTAGTTAAAAATAAAGGATATTATATAACTAATAGCTATATAAATAAATAGCCTACTAAAAGAATATATAGACTTTATAGATATATTTAACTTAGTAGAAGTAGGAATAATAATATTATACTTTAATATAGATTATATAATTTATCTTAAGAAGGATATATAACCTCTATAGAAAGCTATATACCTACTTTTATAAGAGTAACTATAGGTACTAAAGGAATATCTTATAATAGCCTTATAAAAGGGGTAGATATAGCCTTTAAAAAGCCTTATAGGAGCGTTAATACTATTTATATTAAAGAAAGATAAAGGCCTTTATCTATATATTAACTACTAAAGTCTAAATAAAATCACTATTAAGAATAGATATCTACTACTATTAATAGGAGAATTATTAGATTACCTCTTAGGAGCGGTAATATTTATATAGTTAGACTTAATAGATATATACTATCAGCTTTATATAAAGTAAGGAGATAAGTAGAAGACCGCTTTTTATATAAGGTATAGACTCTATAAATACTAAGTTATACTATTTAGCCTTTCTAATATACTAATAATATTCTAAAGCTATATTAATAGAGCTTTCGTAGACTTTATTAATATATTTATAGTTATCTACCTAGATAATATCCTAGTCTTTTTAATAGATATTAAGACCTATATAGGGTATATTAGAAAGGTACTAAAGAGACTCCGATAATATAAGTTATATATAAAGAGATTAAAGTATATATTCTATACTAAAAAGGTAAAATTCCTTAGCTATATTATTACCCCTAAAGGGGTAAAAATAGACTATAAGAAGATTAAGACTATTCTAGATTAGCTAATACTAAAGAGTATCTATAATATCTAGATATTTATAGAATATATAAACTTCTATAGGAAATTTATAGTATTATTCTTAAAGATATATATATCTCTTAACGCCTTAGTAAAAGGACTAGATATATATAAGAAGGGTATAAATAAGAAAACTTAGGGCTTTATCTTTATAGAAGAAGCGAGAAAGGTATTCGCTACCCTAAAATAGTACTTTATAAGTACTCCCCTTCTTACTTATTTTAAACTAAGTTAGAAACTCCTTATTAAAATAGATATATTAGGATTTATATTAGTAGCGATTATCTTATAATTAGAAGATAGATAATAGTACCTAATTACTTTCTATTTAAAAAAGCTAAGTAGGCTAAAGATAAGATATAAGACCTATAATAGTAAGCTATTAGCTATTATAGAGGTATTTAAAACCTAGAGATACTACCTTAAAGGAGCTAAGGATATTCTTATACTATTAGATTATAAAAACCTAAAAGGATTTATAAACCTTATACTATAAAGTCTTAGTAGGAGATAGGTATAATAGGTAATAAGACTTATATCTTTTAACTTTATTATATAATATAAAGTAGCTTTAAAGAACCTAATTAATATACTAAGTTAGAGGTCTAACTACGCTAAAGAAGTAAGAGAGATAGAGTTAATAGACTTAGTAAAGGATAAGCTATTCTTAAGAATTAGGTAAAGCCTACTAAAAGACCCCTTTATAAAAGAAGTAAAAGAGGTAGAAACGATTTAATTAAATATTATTACTAAAGTATAAGTTATACTAAACCCTAAGACTAAAGGTATAATAGGTATAGAGAGGTTAAAGTCCGAAAAGTAGGATAAAAGCGTTAGAGATAAGGAATCCTAAGTATAAAGAGAGGTTATAACTATCTTTAAGGAGTATAAAGATATCCTTAAAGAAACCTATATAGAGTAGAAATAAGTAGATAAGTATTAGGTTATTAGTAATAATAATAGTCTAGAATAGTATATTATCTAAGTAGAAGTAGTAGTTAGCTTTATAAGAAAAATAGCGCTAAAAGATACTTCTACTAAGTCTATAGTATAACTTCTTAAATAGATCTAAAGGTAGGACTACTTTTTAAAGGAGAAATACTAAGAGATAGATAAAGCTAGGAATAATAGATACCTAGATAGTATACTATAGGTAGTAACTATTAAAGATAGGCTACTAAGATATAGCGGAAGAGTCTATATATTAAGGGACCTTATAGTAATATATAAAATTATATAAACTTACTATAGTAATCCTTAAGTAGGATACTATAAGAAGAAATAAACCCTTAAGAGGATTCGTAATAAATATCTTTAATATAATATAAATTAAGAGATTACTAAATATATAAAAGAATATAATATCTACTAAAGGAATATAGTATATAGATATAAACTATATAGGCTATTAGAACTATTATTAGTACTAAAAAGGCCGCTATAATAAATAAGTATAGACTTTATTATTAGCTTATTACCTTTAAAGTAGAAGGGTAAGGTATATAATATAATCTTAGTAATAGTAGACCTATTTATAAAGTACCTAATCTATATCCTTTATTAAAAAGATATTACTATAGAAGGATTAGTAACTATAATATATATAAAGGTTATACTACTATTAAGAATACTAGAAAACCTAATTAGTAATTAAGGAAGCCTTTTTATTAATACTTTCTAGTTTAGCTTCTACTACTACCTATTAGTTTAAAGGTAATTATCTACTATATATTACCTATAGATAGATAACTAGACTAAGAGATAGAATTAATTAATTAAGTACTATCTATAGAACTATATAAGCTAATACTAAGATAATTAAATAAGATAGATCCCCTTTATATAATTTATATATAATACTATAACATACTTAGTCTTAGGGATAATATTAAGTAAGGCTTTAATAGGAATAAGGTTAGAACTATATTCTAATATTAAAGACGATAATAAGGAGGTCTATTAAGATATAAAAGTAAGAACGATTAAATTAGTAAAAATAAAAGAAAAGCTTTTAAAGAAGCTATAAAATATAAAAGAAACTATAAAAAGAGCTATAGATAAGAATAGGATAGAGAAATCTTTCTATATAACCGATTAGATATTACTTCGAAATACCTATATAAACTTAAGGTACCTATTTAAGAAGCTAAAAAACTACTATAAAAGACCCTTCTAAATTATAAGAAAGATTAGTTAGTAAGTATACTAACTATTACTAATACTACTATACTAATATATTTATACTATATAATATATTTTAATACTTAAACCCTATAAAAGAAACCTAATTTAATATAAGTATCTAGATCCCCTTATAATTAAAAGGGAGCTTAAGTTTAAAATAGATAAAATCTTAAAGTTAAGAAAGAGAGATAGAGGCCTATAATATCTAGTTTATTAGTAGGGCTATAAAGATAGCGAAAATACCTAAGAACTAAAGAGTATACTTAAAGAAATAATTATATTAGATATATTCGAAAAAGAGAACTTAATAGATATATAATTACCTATAAAGAAAGCTTAAAAGAACCCTTAGTAGATAGTCTAGTATTATTTAAAAAAGGGGTAAAACGCCTTACTAACTCTATAAAAACCCTAAACCTATCCTTTACTAATTAAGGAAGATAAATATATAGGAGTATAAGTATACTTATAGAAAACCTTACTATTATTAGCCTATAATATACCTATTAAGTTAGGAAGATTATATTATATAAATATACTTTATAATACCTTAAATAGTAAAATAAATACTATCCCTAAGTTTAGTAAAGAGTTTAAATCCTTAAATAGACTAATAAAGGATAAATAGCCTTAGAATAGGTAATAGGAATATAGGGGTAAAACTTATCCTAAATAAGCTCCTAAAGAGTTATAAAGATTATAAAGTTAATAAAGACCTATATATAGAGACTATATAATATAAAAAGAAAAGAGAAATTATCTAGTATAAAGATACTAAGGAGAAATCGGAACCTAACTAAAATAACCCCCTAAAGACTAAGTATATACTATAATTACCTAGTAGGAACCTTTTAAATCTATAATATTAGCGCTATTTATAGTAGTAGTAGTAAAGAAGGAAGTAGTAATAGTAGTAGTAGTAGTAGTAGTAAAGGAGGAGCTTAAAATATAGTTATAGGAGTAAGACTAGTATTAATACGTTATCTAAGAACGTTCTAAGTACTCTTAAAAGCCCTTAAAGTAGTTATATAAGTAGTAAGGGTTATAATAAGAATAATAGTATTAGCTTTATTATCTAACTAAAGATTAATCTATAAATAGTTAAAAACTAAAAGGAAGCCTTAAAGAAAGCCTTAAAACCTTATTATTATATAAGTCTAATACTACTAATAATAATATTAGTACTTAAGACTAGCTATAGAGCTTTAATAAACGCTATTAAGGATACTATTAATAGAATTAATATACTATATATACTATACCTTAGTAAGGGTAATAGGTATAGCTACTATAACCTAATTAGTAGTACCTCGATTAAAAGATATAATAAGAAAGGGATTATAAAGGTATACCTCTAAAAGAAGAGGGGTATACTACCTTTAAAAACCTTTAGAAAGGGCCTTAAAAACCTTTATATAAAATAAAGAAGACTTAGTTAAGTATTAAAGGACTTAAAAAAGCTACTATATAAAGCGAGAAGTAAGGTACTAATAAGAGACTAAGGAGTATATTAAGAGTAATATATATTAAAGAAGGGAGGTAATATCATAATACCTTATTAGAAGGGTTATAGGACTTAGTATATAGAGCTATACTACTAAGAGAGCGGAGGTAGAGAGTTATATAACCTTACTTACCTACGTATAACTATACTAGTAGAACTCGGAGTAATATTAGAAGGCTTAGAGTTTAGTTTAAATATATATAGTACTAGTGTTAATGCTTCGTAGTAGTATTAGTATTATATAATACTCCTTTCACTCTGATCGATTAAATGAAGTCCTATCTATAGGAGGGTCTTCACAATCCTATAGAGGAGTTCTACTATATAAAACCTAGAGAGGATTATATAAAGGATCCTATAGAGGATTATATATAGGCCTTGACAAGTCCCGTAGCACTAGTACTACAGTACTAGTACTACGGCAGCACTAGGCCTTTAGTTTGGTACTGTAGTACCAAGGCTTAGTAGTACCAGATACTTGGTTCGGTGCTGTAGTGCTATAGCGGGAGTACTACAGCACTATAAATAGTGTAAATACGACTAACCTCGTGATATATATAAGTTATATAGAAAAGCTAGTAATTTTAGGGTATTTTATTTATAGTAAATAGGAAAATTAGAAAAGATTATTGTAATATTTATTTAATTATTTATACTTTATTTGGTCCTCTTAGTATATATATATTTATTATTATCTCTCTAACGCTTCCGTTCCCTATATAGACGCTAGCTATCGCTTTATATAATTCTAACTATTAGGTAATAATTTAGAAGTTTAACTAAGTCTATCTCTTAATCTAGAGTCTCCTAATCTAGAGTCTCCTAATCTAGAGTCTCCTAATCTAGAGGTAGGTCTAGGTCCTAAAGACTAGGTAAAGTATTATAATTATAGGCGTCTATATTATTAGCTTCGGATACGTATTTAGTTTTAGGCTTAAGTTCCTTATTATCGCTAATACTAGCTATATTATAATTAGATAGTTAGGCCTCTACCTCCTTATCGGCCTCTATCCTCTTACTTAGGTCCTAGCTTTCTATAGATAGCTAGCCTTAAGCGTAGTTTATATTAATACGCGTTATATAGTAGAGTATTATTAGTAGACTATAATATTACCTATCTATAGGTACCTAGGAGGTACCTATCGCCCGTCTATAGTAGGCCTTAGGCTATTTAGATTTTTAAGTACCCGTCTATAACGCCTAAGGCCTATAGGTATACCTATAGCGGGTATACCTACGATACCTACTATTATATAAAGTTACCTAAAATAAATATATAACTCGCTAACTTTATATAATAAATAACTATTATTTATAACCATTTTACTAACTCTATATAAAATCGCGGTTTTAATCTATAATATCTATAAATTTAACTAAAATATCTAAGTATATAAGAAACTAATTTATATATTAGCTTAAGAAATTAGTCGATAAGGAATAATATATAATTCTTACTATCTTACTATAAGATATAAAGCTCTCTATTACCCTTAACTACTAGATATCGCCTTTTTAGTAGATATTTATAGCTATTATAGGGTACTTTATCGACTAAGACTAGAATTATTATAAGCTCTTACTTAGTTTTAAACTACTTAATAAAGCGTATTTTAGTATAAATCTAAGTAAAGTACTTATAGAGATCTTTAAGAAGCTTAATATTACTAATTATATATTAGTAATTATATTAGATAATATATTAAATAATATAACTTTAGTATAGATAGTTTAAGACTCTATTAACTTACTTAAACTACTAAATAGCTTAATAGTTATTTAAATCCCTTATCCTATATATATTATTTAGTTAAGCCTTTATAAGCTACTTAGATTAGTAAAAGCCGATCCTTAAAATAATATTATAGATTAGAATATTTCTAATATCTAAGCCTAAGCCTAAGCTTAATTACTCTATACTTTATAGAGTAAATAAGTTATTATATAAACCCTTATTAAAATAAGTATTTTACTTTATTTATTACTTAATATATCTAATAAATATCTAGATTTAAAAGCTTACTATATTTATTAATATAAGCCCCTAATATTATAATAATTCTTTCTATCTTTAGATTAATAGAGTAAAACTTATATCTATCTAAGGTATCTATACCTATTAGAATTCTACCTTTTTAATACTTTATTATATAAAATACCTTAGTAAGCCTTATAATAAATACTATAATAATATTAGGACTTAAAAATATAAACTTAATAAAATAGAAAAGTAGTAGATTAATTACCTTTTATATATTATAGAGCTATTCTATTACTTTACTATACTACTTTTAAAGACTAAAGAGATAATAGTATATTATATTTTTAGTATTTATAATACTATCTTTAAGTACTTTAAGGAATTAATTATATAACTTACTCTAAAAACTATATCTTAGAAGAAGGTAATACTATAAGCCCTTAATACTAAGATAGTAAAGCTTATCTCTTACTATATAAAGATAAAAGAGATCTATAGTAGTCTTTATATAATTAGAATAATTCTTATATCTTAATATAAGCTTTACTTCTTCTTAAGTAAGATATAAGGTATATTAGAGAACGATATAAATTAAAGTAATTAGTATAAAGAAATACTTTATTAGTTTATAGCTCTTTATACCTAAAGATATACCTTAATATAGTCTCTATAAGAAGAGTAACCCCTTAAGTATTACTTAGCTAATATAAGTAACCTAAATACCTTCCTTAACCTTCTATATTATATCTATTTTTATTACTAGCTAGTTCTTTAAGTAAAAGAGTGCATTTTAACGAGAATACTAAGTATAGAGAAAGAAAGGAAAGAAAAGAGGAAAGTAAACGATAAGATAGGAACCTTTATATAGTCCTATTATATCGAATAAATAATATAAAATCCTACTAAGCGGAAATACCTAGTAGAATTACTAGGTAAATATATCTAGTCTAGACTAGATCGTTATATAACCCCCGACTAAAACTGTATTTAGTCCCTAAATAAAAGCTTATCGTTATTAGTATAGTCCCTAAGAACTCTACCTTCTTTATCTATATCTAACTATTCCTATAAACGTATTAAGGGACTAGGTTTTAAAGGATACTATATATAGAATTTTTATACCTTCCTTAATACGTATTTTAAGTTATTAGTAGGATACTATTATAAATTAAGGTTATATCTAATCTATTATACCCTATATTATAGCTTTCGGTAGTATATCCTTACGTTTAGAATCTTCTTAACTTCCTATTTATCTATCTCCCTAACCTATATTAGTAGAGGTAGATCTATATACTATCTATTTAAGGGTTCTATTATTATTACCTTTTATAACTTACTAAGGTAGAAAACTAGATAAACTTAAATTACTTCTAATAGATCTATCTTATATAAATTTCTAATCTCCTTAATAATCTTATATAGTCTACTTACTAAATAAGAAAGCTTCTTACTAGGTTAATCCTAAAGCTAGTCCTTTATTATAATAAATATTAAGTTACTAACTCCGAAGTCCTTTTCTTAGTAATACTTATTTACTTAATAAATCTATAATTATTATAACTTTATAATTTACTCCTTTATCCTAGTTTAGATATCTTATAACTCGAAGAGTATTTATACTATATCTTACTTATTAGGGGTTATTATCCTTTAGTCCTTCTAATTAAATATTATTAAAGGTTTATATCCTCTTTCTATAAAGAAAAGTAATTTCTTTATTATATCCTAAGGAAGAATTAAAGCTATAAAATTAACTATTAGTAAGACTTCTAACTAGTTATCTTAGTTCTATTTAATATATAGTCTTAATCTCTAAGTTATATATTAATTTATAATTTTACTTTATCTATCTATTTAAAGATAATAAATAGTTAATAGTTTCCTTTTAATTCTAAGGATCCTATAGAATTTAGTCTAGAATTCTAAGATAAATTAACTTCTATAATTAGAGATAATTATCTCTAAAATACCTATAATTCGAATAATAAAGTTAATAAAAAGTTAGGCTATCTATTTTATATTTATATCCTTATAATAAGGAATAGATATTAGTCTTTTACTTAGTTAATTAACTATAATAAAAATAGCGTTATAACTATAATAATCTTTTAGGAATAAATAGAAATCTATTAAGATATACTACTAGGGTCTTTTAAGAGTTAGTAGAGGTTATAGTAATCTTAGTATTTAATCTCTCTAAGCCTTTATATATTTATAGATTAAATAGTTATTAATATATTATTTTATATCTATTACCTATCTATATTAATAATATTTTCTAGATACTAGTTTCTTTAGTTTCTTAATATTAGGATATATAGTTAATAGTTAATAGTATATCTTATTAAGTAGTTAGGTATAAAGGTCTCTTTTATTAGGAACCTAAAGTTATCTTTTATAAAGAAATAATCTATCTAATAATATTTATTAAAAGCTATTTCTATTCTATACTATCTAATAGAATTCTTTTAATTCTATACTCTAATAATTAGCTTCTTTTATCTATTTAATAATTTTAATTATCTCTATCTCCTCTAAGTAAATAAGAGCTAAATAGGTTAGATAGACTCTTTCTTCTAAATAGTCTTTTAGAAGTATTATAAACTATTATCTATTATCTATATAAAGAGATTCTTTTTATAATAGGATATTAGTAATAATATTCTTTTTTCTAGGATAATATTTAATTATAAAATAAAACTAAGATAAGAACTTACTCTATCTTACCTATTACTAATTTATTTATTATATTATTATAAAATACTTAAGTAATTAATAGTTAATAAAGATCTTAAAACGGTCCTTTTAAGATAGACCTTTAAGCTTAGGCTTCTACTCTTATAGAGTATAGATAATTATAAAGAGTTTTTTATTATATACTTTATAGTTTAGTTCTATAGGTTATATTATCTTTAAATAGAATACTATTAGGTACTAAAAATTTTCTTTATTATAATACTAAGAAAGTACTACTTCTAATACTTTATTAGATATATCTATCTTAACTTAAGTTTTTTAAATTAGATTATAGTATCTAAGAATTAAGGTACTAACTAACTTCTCTTTTAAGATTTAGAATACCTACTTATATTTCTCTAACTATTTAAATAGAATATCTTATTTTATTAGTTAATAAAGTAGTTTCGAAATAGCGCTATATCTCTAAATAAATTATTAATAGAAGTTATAGAATCCTAAGAATAATTATACTCTTTTTATTATAGTTAGTACTATCTATAACTATATTATACGAATCCTCTTTAGATTAATAGCTATACTATTAGTACTTATAATAAACCTAAGGAATTTAGTCTTTTATACTAAAAATTCTAACTTTAATAAGATAACTTATAGTCCTACTTCTTTTAGATAATAGAGTACCTCTTTAACTTATTATTAGTAATCTTCGATATTCTTACTATAAATTAAAATATTATCTACGAAGGTAACTATATATTTATCTAAGTATTCTTAAAGAACCTTATTTATAAATCTTTAGAAAGTTATTACTAGCTAGTTCTTTAAATAAAAGAGTACATTTTAACGAGAATACTAAGTATAAAGAGAGAAAGAGAAAAGAAAAAAGGTAATAATAAGATAGGAACCTTTATACGGTCCTATCGTATTAAGTAATCAAATAAACAATATAAAATTTATCTAAGGCGGAAACGCCTAGTAGAATTCTAGAAATAAATATTCCTAGTCTAGATTATTATATAACCCCCGACTAAAACCGTATTTAGTCCCTAAATAAAGGCTTATTATTATTAATATAGTCTTTAAGAACTCTATCTTCTTTATCTATATCTAGCTATTCTTATAAACGTATAGAGAGACTAGGTTTTAAAGGGTACTATATATAGAACTCCTATACTTTCCTTAGCGCGTATTTTAAGTCGCTAGTAAGATACTATTATAAATTAAGATTATATCTAATCTATTATACTCTATATTATAGCTTTCGGTAATATATCCTAATATCTAGAATTTTCTTAACCTCCTATTTATCTATCTCTCTAACCTATATTAGTAGAGATAGATCTATATACTATCTATTTAGAGGTTTTATTATTACTACTTTCTATAATTTACTAGGGTAGAAGACTAGATAAACTTAAATTACTTCTAATAGATCTATCTTATAGGAGTTTTTAACCTTTTTAATAATCTTATATAATCCGCTTACTAAGTAGGAAAGCTTTCTACTAGGTTAATCTTATAACTAATCCTTTATTATAATAAATATTAAGTTATTAACTCTAAAGTCTTTTTCTTAGTAATACTTATTCGCTTAATAAATCTATAATTACTATAACTTTATAATTTACTCCTTTATCTAAATTTAGATATCCTATAACTCTAAGACTATTTATACTATATCTTATTCGTTTAGAGTTATTATTTCTTAGTCCTTCTAATTAAATATTATTAAGGGTTTATATCCTCTTTCTATAAAGAATAGTAATTTCTTTATTATATCCTAAAGAAGAATTAAAGCTATAAAATTAACTATTAGTAGGACTTCTAACTAATTATCTTAATTCTATTTAATATATAATTATAATCTCTAAGCTATATACTAATTTATAATTTTACTTTATCTATCTATCTAAGGGTAATAGATAGTTAATAGTTTCCTTTTAATTCTAAGGATCTTATAGAATTTAGTTTAGAATTTAGAGATAAACTAACCTTTATAATTAGAGATAATTATTTCTAAAATACCTATAATTCGAATAATAAAGTTAATAAAAAGTTAAGCTATCTATTTTATATTTATATCCTTATAATAAGGAATAGATATTAGTCTCTTACTTAGTTAATTAACTATAATAAGAATAGTATTATAATTATAATAATCTTTTAAGAACGAATAGAAATCTATTAAGATATACTACTAAGGTCTTTTAGGAGTTAGTAGAGGTTATAGTAATCCTAGTATTTAATCTCTTTAGGCCTTTATATATTTAGAGATTAGATAGTTATTAACGTATTATTTTATATCTATTATCTATCTATACTAATAATATCTTATAGATACTAGTTTCTTTAGTTTCTTAATATTAGGATATATAGTTAATAGTTAATAGTATATCTTATTAAGTAGTTAGATATAAAGGTCTCCTTTATTAGGAATCTTAAGTTATCCTTTATAAAAGAGTACTCTATCTAATAATATCTATTAAGAACTACTTCTATCCTATACTATCTAATAGAATTCTTTTAGATCCGTACTTTAATAGTTAGTTTCCTTAATATATTTAATAATTTTAATCGTCTCTATCTCCTTTAAATAAATAAGAGCTAAATAAGTTAGATAAACTCCTTCTTCTAAGTAGTCTTTTAAAAGTATTATAAACTATTATCTATTATCTATATAGGGAGATTCCTTTTATAATAGGATATTAATAATAATATTCTTCTTCCTAAAATAGTATTTAATTATAAAATAGAACTAAAATAAGAATTTACTCTATCTTATCTATTATTAGTTTATTTATTAGGTTATTATAAAATACTTAAGTAACTAATAGTTAGTAAAGATTTTAAAATAATCCTTTTAGGATAGACCTTTAAGCTTAGGTCTTTATTCTTATAAAATATAGATAATTATAAAGAGTTCTTTATTATATATTTTATAGTTTAGTTCTATAGGTTATATTATCTTTAAATAGAATACTATTAGGTATTAGAAATCTTCCTTATTATAATACTAAGAAAGTACTACTCTTAGTACTCTATTAGATATATCTATCTTAACTTAAGTTTATTAAATCGGATTATAATATCTAAGAATTAGAGTACTAATTAATTTTTTTTTTTAAAATTTAAAATACCTACTTATATTTCTCTAACTATTTAAATAGAATATCTTATCTTATTAGTTAGTAAAGTAGTTTTAAAATTATATTATATCCCTAAATAAATTATCGATAGAAGTTATAGAATCCTAAAAATAATTATATTCCTTTTACTATAGTTAGTATTATTTATAACTATATTATATAAATCTTCTCTAGATTAATAGCTATATCCTTAGTATTTATAATAAATCTAAGGAACTTAGTCTTTTATACTAAGAATTCTAATTTTAATAGGGTAACTTATAGTCTTACTTCTTTTAGATAATAGAGTACCTCTTTAACTTACTATTAGTAATCTTCGATATTCTTACTATAGATTAAGATATTATCTATAAAGATAACTATATATTTATCTAAGTATTCTTAGAGAATATTATTTATAAATCTCTAGAAAGTTACTAATCTATTTATTAATCTAAATAGTATTACTTTATACTTAAAAGAACTATATCTTAAATAGAATATAGTAAGATCCTTTACTCTTAATATTAAATAAATATAGTAGAATCCTTACTAAATATTAAGCTTTATATAGATCCTTACCTTACTTATCTATTATAGTACTTTATTAATTAGTAGTAAAGGGTAGTAATCTTTCTTAATAATTACGTTTAGTCTTTAGAAATTAATATAGAATTAAAGTCCTTTATTAGGCTTTCTTACTATTAGGATTAAGGATATATATAGAGTTAAACTTAGAATAATAAATCCTTTCTTAAGATTTTCTAGAATATATTTCTTTACTACTTTTAATTCTTTAAATAATAACTTATAAAGAGGATAATATCTAGGTTATACTTCTATTTTAAGAATAATATTATAATCTATACCCTATTAGTAAGGTAGTAATTTATTAGATTTCTTCTTTAAAAAAACTTCTATTAGATTATAATATTCCTTTAGAAGAGTCTTTAAGATCTTATTAGTTTTAGGATCCTAAATCTATATATTCTTTATATTAATAATATAATTAATCTTATAAAGTAAAGTTATAAAGATTTTAACCTCCTTATTAGTTTTTCCTTTTTTATAAAGTCTATTAAAACCGATACTTTTAATAGTACTAATATCGATTAATAAGGACGTATCTTATTACTAAATCTTTAGGATTACTATCTTACTTTTATCGTTTAGGTTATAATTTATCTTTTAATATTCTTTAGTCTACTAGTATCTATATTATTATTCTTTTATATATCTATATTTATCTTTTATCTTTAATTCTTTTTAGGTAAAAAGGTAGTCTCTTTAGTTAGTATTAACTTAATAATCTAAGTTCGGTTTAAATCTCTATAAAATAGTAATTAGTATTAGTATTATTATTTTATTTAAAATATTAGTAAGAAGTATCTTCTTATCTAGCTAAATTATTTAGTATTAATAATAGTCTAATAGGATATTATAATTAATAAACTATTTCCTTTTAAGAATTATATTATATTTCCTAAGATTAGTAATTAATATTAAGACTTATTATTATATTCTCCTATCTATATATAATATAAGGAAAATAATATAAATTATTAACTTACTAAGTACTAAAATAGAAAAAAGGTATTTATTATATATTAGCTTAATATTAAAAACTTAACTATCTTTAGGATCTCTAAGTAATTTCTATAAATCTAATAAATATAGTAATACTTTCTATTAATCTAGGTAAGAGACTTAACTTAAATATTAACTTTTTCTTAATCGATATCTTCTCTATTTAATTTAATAATATAAAAAAAAGAGTAAATTATAATAATAATACTAATAGGTTTCTTCTTTTAGTAGTTATAAGTTATATATCCTTACTCTTTATAGTTAAAGTATTAGCCTTCTTTTATTAGGATATCTTACTTAGAATTTAAAAATCTTCTAAAGCTAGAGTTCTCTTTATATTTTATATAAGGAGTATAAATTTACTTTATTACTCCTATTCCTATACTTCTATTAGGAGTAGTAGTAGATTATATATAAGAAGTAGCCTTTACTTCCTATTAAAGGTTAATCTTATAAGATATATTCTAATAAGTCTTAAAGAAAGATTTAAATATTATAGTTTCTTAATTAACTACCTATATTACCTAGCTCTAAAGTAAGTATAATAGCTTTAAATATAAATTATATTTATAATTTTCCTTAATTATAGTAGCTTCTTTAGTAAGTTATATAAACCTAGCTAAGAAATTAGTAAAACTATCTTTTAGCTTTATTATTAACTTATAGTATATAATATAGGCTTTAGTATATCGATTTAGATTTATAAATATAGTCTTTAGGTAGATAATTATATCCTTAGTATCTAGATATAGGTTATTAGAATTAGAACTTATTTAGGATATAATATATAGCTAAGCCTTCTTTTTATAATAACTCTATATATAAAGCTTATAATAAATAGGTATTAGATAATAATTAATATTTACTTTAAGTTTCTATTAAATTATAGTCTCTTAGGTTTCGAATTAGACCTCTTTACTATTACTAAATATTAGAGTATTAGGTATCTTTATAATCTTTTAATATAAACTAGTCTCTATAATTAGTATACTAACTTAATTTTATAAGTTTATAAGGTAAAATATAAGGTTACCCCTTTTATAAACTACTAAGTCTTAATAAGTAACTACCTTATCTCGCTTAAGTATAAGTAATTTAATAATAACTTTAGTCTTAATCTTATCGGAGTATAAAACTATTATTTTATCTTTAAATTCTTATATCTTCCTCTTTAAGTTCTAATATTCTCTTATAAGCTTATAAAATTATTTATAAGTTTAAGTCTTCTATAATTATTTATAAATAGAAGAACTTTCTCTATTATTATTATCTTTATTATATTTACTAATACTAACTAATCTCTATAATTTAGGGATTAGAGTATTTAGATTATAAGTAACTATCTCTTACTTATTATTATCTTCTTTATTATATATAGTAATAGGCTATCTACCGCGATTAGTAAATAAGTTTCGTTTTAGTCTAACTATTTTTAATTAGTTAGAAATCGAGTTTAGATTTAGATTTAAATCTTAGCTTATCTAATACTAAGGAATAGAAAGTAGGGTAAAGCTAGACTAAGATTAATCATAATAATAATCTATATAGTCGTACTATTTTATTAGAATTAAAAATAGTACTTAGTATTATATTACTAACTAGTTCTTTAAGTAAAAGAGTGCATTTTAACGAGATTACTAAGTATAGAGAAAGAAAGGAAAAAAAAGAGGAAAGTAAACGATAAGATAGGAACCTTTATATAGTCCTATTATATCGAACAAACAATATAAAATCCTACTAGGCAGAAATACCTAGTAGAATTACTAGGCAAACATATCTAGTCTAGACTAGATCGTCATAATTTTAATCTATTAATATTAGAGTATAAACTTACTAAATACCTTAAAAAGCGTATATTATATTTACTACTATTATAAGCGGGAATATTAATACTTATAATAGTAAAGAGAAAGGTTAATCTTTTATAATTCTAGAAGGAATATAAGAATAAATTCCTAATTCTTTTAAGTATTACTTATAATATTCTCTCTATTCTTATAATAAGCGCTAAAGTTAAATATCTTTTTAATTTAATATAGGATATCTACTAATACTAATATAAGTAACTAAGTATAAAAATAGTCTAAGATATTATAATATTCTAATATAAAACCTAGTTTAATATTAAAATAGAAGAACTATCTAATAAGGATATATCTTTAGATTCTATATAAGAAGTAAATAAATAGAAAGAGGCTAAGTTTACTATTAACGTATCTAAACTAATTAGTGATAGTAAGGATTCTAAGGATAATAATCCTATTAGACTAATTAAGTATAAGTTTATAATAGAGAGTTAGCTTCTTTATCCTTTTATAGTATTAAGTAGACTTCTGTAAAGCCTAACTTTAGGCCTAAGGTCTAGGCTCGAAACCTAACCCGTAACGAGCTAAGGGTCGAACTTTTTAAGCTCGACCTAGACCTTAGCTTATAGGGGGGTAGCTTAGGAGGCCCCCCCCTAGGCTTAAAATTATATAAAATTATAGTCTTAGTATTTATAAAATAGCTAAATTACCTAAATAAATAACTATCTTTTACCTATATTTTAGTTTATATATAGAATTCTACTTAATTATTATAATAAGTAAGGGAAAATATTTAGAAATTCTAATAAATAGATATATATCTTTAATATATTAGTATAATAATTAAGCTTTATAACTATATATATTAATTTATTAAGAATATTCTACGCTTATAAGTTAATACCTATAAAGATATATATTCTATATTAAGAACTATATATATCTTTATAGTTAAGTACTAATCTTAGATTAATATTAATTATAAGTAGCTTAACTTATTTAAATTTTATATTAAAAGAAAGTATATATCTTTATTATTTTTAGGAGCCTTTTATACTACTAATCTTAATAATTCTAAATAAGCTACCTATATTTAAAACTTTCTTATAGCTAATTAGTTAAAATATTTTAAAGAAAATTAAGTTCTAATAAGCTAGAAATAGGCTAGGAATAGGCTATTTATAGGCTTTAAGTAAGGTATTTAGGCTTTTTTTAGGCTATTAATAGGCTTTATAAGCTTTTATTAAGCTTTATAGGCTTTTTTTAAGCTAGCTCTATTTATTATATATAATTTAACTAATTATCTACTATTATTATTACTCTCTATTTTAATCTATCGATTATTAATTTAATTAGTTAAGTAATACTTCTAGGTAGTAAAGCTTCTTATAATATATTAACCGTTTTTTATATATTCTTATAAGCCTTTACTATTATAGGTTTTATTAATTCTATAATATTCTAAAGTTAATAATCTAAGTTTATATTATTATAATTCGGAGGTAATTATAATAACTTATCTTACCTTATACCCTTTAATTACCTAGCTACGCTATCGATAAGCTAATAAACTTTTAATATATCTATATTAATTTTTATTTAACTAAATAACCTTCTTTTACTTCCTTAGCTTAAATAATTTAAATATATTAGACCTAATTAGAAAAGGTTATATTTCTTATATAATAGAATAAATTACTAAGAGTAGATAGAGTAGTAATTATAAACTAATTATAGATTTAAGGGTAAGGTTATATAATACTTAAATTATCTTTTATATATTTAGGACTACTTTAACTAGGTAGCCTATAATAGCGATAGTAGCCTAAAGGTTATATATAAATATTACTTTATAATCCTTAAGTATCCTTATACTACTAAAAAAGATATAAATAGGAAGGATATATATTATAGTATAACTACTATAACTAAGTATCTTAGGATATCTACTTATAAAAAGGCTATAAATAGAGGTTAGTAATAAAGAAGATTTAATAAGTTTATTTAGTTAATAGTATAGATATCCCTTTACTATAATTTATACTACTAATATAATTAAAATAGAATAATACTATCTAAAAGTTATTCTCTAAGGTAGCTTAAAAGAATAATCTATTATAATTTATTATAATTAATTAACTTCCCTTTTATCTTATCGAATATCTAACGTTTTAATAGATAATATTATAAGTATACTTAGCTCTAAGCCTTCTATCTATCCCCTCTTTTAATATAATTTAATATCGACTATTAACTTATATTAAAGAATATTAATAATCTATATTTAACCTACTTCTAATAGATATAAAAATCCTAATTATATTAGATTACTAGACTTTACTATTTAGATAAGTATTTATAATAATTACTAGCTATTTTATTAATATTAATTAGCCCTATTAGGAGGTACTTCTTAGGTTTAAACCCCTTAAAAGTACTTATACTAATACTAATCTAAATAGTATTCTCTTAGAGATACTTACTAATTATAATATCTAAGATCGTATATTTAAGTTAACTATAGATAATATATTAAATAATAAGACCTTTATTAACTTATTACTATAATAGGCCTTATCGAGTAATATTTATATTATCTAAATACCCTATCTTATATATATTATCTAATTAAGTCTAAACTAACTTCTTAATCGCTTAAAAGTAGTCCTTTAGAATAATATAACTAAGACTAAATAGTTTAATCGCTAATTAATACTTATAAAAGTAAATATCTAAAGTAAAAACTATAATATATCTTATACTTTAAATAAGGTATAGTATCTTACTATTTATATCTAGGCTAGTCTCTAATATTATAAAGTATTTATTAGTTTTTAGCCCTTTAAGTAGGTACTTATACTACTTTAGGATATAAAGACTAGGTAGAACTTAATATTTCTTATACTTTACTAAATAAAGAGGCTTTATAATTTCTTTAGTATATTCTATATAGACTATAAATATAAGGAGATAGTATTAAATAATAATAAATAATATTAGATTAATTACCTTCTTTATCTTATAAAGCTATTCTATAAATATACTCTTATACTTTTAAAGATTTAAGATATAACTATATATCTAATATTCTAGATTTATAATATATTATTTAAGTACCTTAAGAAGTCTATTAAGTAACTTTAATAAAAGCGTATCTTATAGAAATAATAGATATTTTCCTCCTTTAAGGCTAATCGATTAAAGCTTAATAAGTACTATTTATAGATAGATTATAATTATAATTATATTTACGTAATTAATACTATACTAATACTAGATAATAGGTTCTAATTCTTTCTTACTAATAACTAAATAAAGGAATAGTATAATAAATATTAAGCCTTATTCTAAGATACTCTCCTACTTTATTAAGAATATTAAACTATTAGTTAAGGCCTAATAGTCTCTCCTCTTAGATTAAGGCTAAGTATAACTCTTTATAATCTACTTTACCTAAAGAAACCTAAAGTAAAGCTAATTAATAATAAAATAACTTAGTATTTTAATAGTAGTTAGTTATACTCTTCTTTTAGTCTTATTTCGATAAATATTAGTTACTAATTTTATATAGATATTATTAATTCTAAGCCGCTACCCTTTTAGTAAGAGAACTATAGTTATTTTCCTATAATTACTTTACTTATATAAGATATTCTTATAATTTTAGTAACTAATATAAGTATAGAATAATTATTTAATACTACTTATAATATTTACTATTATTACTATAGTTATATAAAGGCTAAGACTATTAAAGAGTTAAT
>LWEC01000472.1:0-141359 GCA_002116305.1 Penicillium italicum | reverse complement strand
TATAATTTCGAGCCTAGGGGGGGGGGGCCTCCTAAGCTACCCCCTTACGAGCTAGGGTCCGGGTCAAGCTTAAAAAGTTTGACCCCTAGCTTATTACGGGTCGGGTTTCGAGCCTAGACCTTGGGCCCAAAGTTAGGCTTTGCGGAAGTCTAACCATATCGTAGTACCAAAATTGGCTAGGTGCTGCGGGACTTGTCAAGGCCTAGAACTATACCTCTTTGTCTACCACACCCGGAATAGGACCTAGAGTAGTATGATTCCGATCGTATAAAATATTATAATCGGTTTAAGCGTCTAGCTCTAGGGAGTAGCTTCTATCTAGAGGAGGATCAAAGTCGATCAAATCGTTAAGCAACTATAAATCAATAT
Organism: Penicillium italicum; assembly: GCA_002116305.1. Lineage (NCBI taxonomy): Eukaryota > Fungi > Ascomycota > Eurotiomycetes > Eurotiales > Aspergillaceae > Penicillium > Penicillium italicum. Next base: position 140,990 of record LWEC01000472.1, on the reverse strand, counting down.
TATCGGAAGGGGCGGGGACGCTTATATTGTTAATAAAATAGTTCTGAACTAGTTCGTATAAAGGGTAGGGGAAGAGGCAGAATTATTTTGATAAGTATTTCTTTACTAAGGAAGTAGTTTCGAACTAGTTCTAATTAGGTGGTAATTAGCAAAACAAAACGGAAATGTATTAATATAGGAGCCAGTGAGCCGAGCTATGAAGTCATATGATATTCTTAGTCATTCGGTGACCTGACCTCTCAATGTATTGATGAACCGAACTGTAGTCACCTTAACTCGGTATAATTTGGGTTGTCTACTATCAATGCTGTTATAAATTAGTCCTTATGCGTGCATGAGTATGTATCTAGAGGTTTCCCATGAGAGCAATTTGGAATTGACATGACACTCTAGCCCACGAAGTAGATAAAAACAAAAACAACCAACCACTAAGACAGTCCAGAGAAGTAGAAGAAGATCACAATCACAACATTGATTACATAGGGGCTAGTAGTTGTGACGTGTGTCTCCATGTTTAGTATGCACGGAGAGGAAGATAGTTAATCCGGACATTATCCGGGGCATTTGGAAATGAGGGGGCCACACCAGGTTGAAGGAATCGGAAATCACAGCTTCAGATCACCTAGTATTGAATCAATTGATCTCTTTATGATCTATAGAATAACAGATCATTATGGATGGTAATTCTTCCCTTTTGTTATTTTCTCAAAGATTAAGCATCAGCCTGTGTGGAGGATCAAGGCTTGGCATAGTATACAACCTTCAACTAGTACTATACCAAGTGGGAAGGGAAAAAAAAAAAGAAAATGAACGGGCGAGAAAACCCCCTTGTGCCCTTACATGGCAGATACAGAATACACTGAACGGTTAGTGTAATAAATAAGATACAGCCACTTTCTGTGCCCACTGGGGCACTTTCATCTCAGGGGCAGCCGTTCAACGATTGGCTGATTAAAGAGCTGGTTCCTGACGCTACATTGTGGTCCCACCAGCCTTGTCTTACTATCACCTTGCTTGGTGCAGTTGGTCTCTCCCATTTAAGTGTCAACAAATAGATTAAAGAGGTGAAAGATTGACAGGAGTACTCCGTAAACAAATATCGAATCCGAAACAATAACAATAACAATCACTTACGCTGTAGGAAATAAATCAGGTTCAAATGTTCTAAATTAAGACTCAGGGGGAAGATGCGGAGATAAAGTACCCTGTATCAATACAAAGTCTCCGTATAGTAATGGCGCTAGTCCGCTATTCTAGAACTCACTCTTCTCCCCTTCTCCTCTTTTCCTTCCTCTCTTTAACCCACATTCATTCTTTTTTGGCTGCTGGCCGCCGCTCTTTTTGAGGACATAGTCCCTATACACTCATTTACATTGCCTTAACATTGTGTCTTACACTCTTTTTCCAGCTATTTGTGATTTCTGAACTGTGTGACCCAATTTTAAATGACGAGCATCAATATCGAGCGGCTATCGCCATTTTAAACGTGTTGACCGGTCTTCACGTTCTAGAAAAGTCGGGTCTATCCCTATAGACCGGACTACATCCATTATGGCTCATGCTCACCATGCCGGCTTGGTGATGCGAAACCACGTTCGTCGGGATGTCGTGCCTCCCAATCGACTGCCATTCTTGGTCCCCAGTGCCTCTATAGCCACAGAACTTCCATCGCTTGTGGCAAGATCCGAATCAACTGAGCCGAGCTCGGGGCCAAAGCCCACCAGCAATCTGACCACGACCGTCTTGCCTATCGTGCTTGGTGCAGGAATTCCCATTCTATGTGCTGTTGTCATCCTCGTTGTTCTTCACCAGAGACATGTCAAGAAACTTGTGCGGGAAGATGCTATGGATAAACATAAATCTCTTGATTTTGGAATGGATACAGTGGGGCCTGCAACCAGGAGGAAAGGCCCCAAGGGAATGCCCCAGATGTCACAACCCAACCATGCCAAAGGATTGTCTCTTGATGTCGGTCCATACCTACTGCCTCCGGGCCTGCAAAATTCCACAGACTCTCTGCGCTCCATGTCAATAGATGATGGCAAGTACCGTCCGGCCACTGCCTCAATTCGTTCGCACTCCAGGAATTCCAACTTTGGAGGTACGGATGACGGCAATTCCGGTCTTCTCCAGAATGCACAGATGATGTCTCGTTCCTCCCCGCCCCTATACTCCTCCCCTACCGAATCTTACACACGCAGTCCTTTGAACCAGCACAATGACTACCTTGGACAAGTCCCCGGAGTGACACATCCACCTGCCGCACACCAACCCGGCATGGCTATTGGAAGTCCCAATGGCAACCGGATTCCCTCGCCAGAGCCTCTGCCCCATGTGAACTCTTCTTCGGGCCTAGACTTCGGATTGGACAATACATACGGCAAAAAACATGACAACGAGCATGAAGAGCGCCTCGACTTCCCGCTGCCTGAGCAGTCGCAACCGCGAAACTTGAACCATGACCAGGCTCCTGCATCACAGCTTCCTCGGATTTCCCTGCCGGCCAGCGATGTCACCAGTAGTGACTATGGCGATGACCGCAAGTCGCAGCACATTCTCCCTGCGGTCAACATCCCTGGCACCGAAGGTGTGCAGCAACATGATGCCCCAAGCCACGATAACAAGCACCCAGAACCCCCAGAGGAACCTCAGAGCCTGGACGCGCCATATGACAACCGCCGCGATACCCGCCGGATGACTCTCGGTTTGCGCCCGTTGCCCCCAGAGGACCCCGCCGACAACCCAGAACAGCGTGCCAATCGGATTCGCTCCTTCTACAAGGAGTACTTCGATGAGAGCAAATCGGGTGGCCAAGAGCCCACATACTACGAGGACTTCGGCCCCGAGTTCTACGAGGGTGGTGGTAATTCAGCTGGCTTTATCTACGACCCAACCACCGGCGACTATTTCGATGCCAGTCAGCGTGCTGCTCCATTCGCCGAGCCGATCACCCGCCGCGCGATGACACCACCACCTCGCGCACCTCCACGCTTCCAGGGAGCCGCCCGCCACATGGCCACCAACTCTGCTGGCCAAAATGGCATCCCCGGCTCACGCGCCTTCTCATCCGCCTCCGGCCGTGTGCCCGCTCCCCGCGGTCCCAAGAAACCCATCCCACTCCCCTCGCCGCTGCAAATCCTTCCTACTCCTCATATGTTGACGGATGACTCCCTTATGAGCGCCATGGACTTTGCCCCGGGACATGGCTTCAAGGACCGCGCCGCGGGTCGTCCTGAGACACCCACCGGTGGCACGCGCCCATATGTCCCTGGTTTGCGTGCCCACACGCCACTGGTCTCTGCCTTTGAAGAGCTCGCCACGATGCCTAGTCCCTACGCCCTCCGCAAGTCCGGCACGTTCACCAACCTAGACTTTGTGCCCCCGCCCCGGTTCAAGAACGAGGGTGGTGCTGGTAGCGATGCGGGTAGCATCCGCAGTGCTCGGACTGTCGTCTCTGCTAACCACCAAAATAATATCCGCATGGGCAATTACCGTGTCAGTCGTCTGCCGGCCGAGGCGGTCGGTACTAAGGACGACATGATGGCCAGTCTGCGCCCGAAGTGGGATATGAACAACGCATAAGGGAGCGAGCTTCTCGCTTTCCAATCTCATGACTTTGTTGTTTTGGTACCTTATATAACAGCACGTGATGATTTATTTTTTCCATTTTTTTTTCTCGATCTGGGTCCCCCGGTGCTCAAGCATTTTTTGGGGGGGTGAGGTTCATCGCCCCTTTTTATATTCGTTACCTTGTTCACCTTTTTTTTTTCTTTGGGAATCTGCTATCAATGGCGTAAATAGATGATGGTTGGACTTTTTCCCGTGATCACATTGAAATTTCATTTCTTCTGCTCCGTCTCTGGGCTGTATATATTGGGTCTCTGTACTCCGTAGGTCTGGAGCATCTAAAAACCTTTCAAGATTTGAAGTATAAGTACAAATCTGTTTCGTATATTTGTCCTCCGTACTCGTCCTCCGCACTTTGTACTCCTACACACTCCACAATTAGGCGTTCCGCCACATACCGAAGTCGAGAGTTGGGTGCTACGCAGAAATCGGGCCTAGCGCTAAACAAACCAAAGTCAGGGGCTGAATGAGAGAGATCATAAAAATTTTAATTTTAATATGCTAATGGCCTAGACGCAGAAAACAAGATTATCCGCGCCGATCGTATCTTTTTCCTATAGTCTCCTCCATACTCCGTACAACATACAGAAATACGTACACAGTGTTGTTCACTAAACCGTTGAAGAAGTGGGGAATCAGAATCAGAATCTGTGGCAACTGAGTACACTCTGCATCATTGGTTTTTATACGAAGCATTAGCCTTGGAAGTGGAATAATAGTACTCCGTATAAGAGTCCCTAACCTTGGAATTCAGCCTTGGGGCTTCCAAGGTTCCTTACTCCAAGGCTTACACGGTGCCTCTCAGCTTGGTTCTTTGGGTTTTATTTTTCGGTACCGAATAATAACCACATGGTACTGGGTATTATTGAATATTCCAAGGTTGGGGTGATTCTCGGGAAAACAGGTTTTGTTTTTCAGTAAACAGAGTATTAATAGAGGAGATCACAGAGTACCACAGAGTGTCATTAGAGAGGGTATTACTCCGTAGTATAGCCTTATGGTCAGGGGGTTTCACATAGCCGGATCAAGGGATTACCAGAAACAGCATCATGTTTGTTGCAAGCGGATGCAACTGCAACTCAAGCGTAGCATAAATTAAAGACCCTCTTTATAACATACAATAGGGTACAAGTCAATTATATGCAAAACACAAGTAAAATCAAAGTATCTATTAATACAACTAGGAATGCGGATACGCCGCAATCGTAAGAAATCTCCACTCTCCCACTTCCATCTCACTCTCCCACACACTTCTCTCTCCCATGGCTGCTAGATTCGGCCTTGAGAGATTGTGAGTATTCGTTCCCTCTTTTCCATTCATCTTCCTTTTTCCTTTTCGATCTTCGTTTTTTCTTCTATTCCATCCGGTTCCTGAGATGTTGCCGATTTTCCCCTGAGACTCCGACCATAAACACTACACCCATCTCTACTTTTGCGTTCAAATCGCAGTCTTTCGTTAAATCAGTTTATTAACTTGGATTCGAATTCGTGACCAGTTTCATTCTATCCGAAATTCTTTCCGCACCCGGAAGTGTCCCTAATCTCTCAAAACTCGCCGAACGGTCTCCCGGCTCAGGATCACTTCGATCCTGACAACCCAATCCCACCGAAGATCACCTATTTTTGACCGACATTTCCCACATTGGCCAAAATTCCTATTGAAGATGGCTTCACCATCGAGAGGCGCGGCTGCCACCGCTGCATCTATCGCTGCCAGCGCCGCAGAAACTGTTGCACAGAGTTCGGCGGCTGCCGAGACCAGCAGTGAAACATCTACCACCCAACCTACCACCTCTTCAACCTCAACGACCTCTTCGTCTACGGCTGCTCCCACCACCACTTCGACTGAACCGACTACCACCAGTACCACTTCGAGCAGTACTAGCACCAGCACTAGTACTAGTAGCACGCCCGCGCCCGAGCCTACCACATCGACTCCCGAGCCTCCGTCCACTTCGTCCACTTCGTCCTCTACCACGTCCACTTCTTCCACTTCTTCAACTTCTTCAACTTCTTCAACTTCTTCCACTTCTTCCACTTCTTCCACTTCTTCCGATTCTTCCACTTCTTCCACTTCGTCAACTACAAACGCCCCGTCCACCACCTCAAGCGCCGAGGAAACAACGATTACATCGACCCGGGGAACTACTGTAGTTGTTATCACATCCACCCAAACTGCGGTTAACGTCGGAGCCACGTCTACCGCCTCTTCCAGCGCAACCGATTCGGCCGCGCTCGCAACCTCGACTTCAGCAGCAAGCTCCGGCGGTCTTTCTCCTAGCGGCACAATCGCCGTGGCAGTCGTTGTCCCGGTTGTCTCAGTAGCATTGATCATCTTAGCACTTCTCTTCTTCTGGCGTAAGCGCAAGGCGACCAAGGCGGCCGAGGAGGAGCGCCGCAAGGAAGTAGAGGAGTACGGATTCAACCCAAACAACGACCCAACCCTTCCCGGCGTTGGAGGCGTTGTGGTCCCCAAGGACGGCGAATCCTCCGGCTACCGCGGCTGGGGAACCACCTCTGCCGGGCGCAAGGCGTCCACCAACCTCTCTAGTGGAATGGGTGGCCTAGCCATGTCGGAAGGAAGCAACCCCGGTTATCACCACGGCGCAACCCCCAGCGATGGCACCATTCAATACTCCGATGGCACCCGGCCCGACTCTGGCGAGATTGTTGAACCCATCGGCGTGCTGGGTGCCGTCCCAGTGGCTGCGAACAACCGCAACGGTGATATCCACCGCGGTCCTTCCAATGCATCCTCCGCTTACTCCGCAGCCAACCGTTCTGACGCATCGGAGGAAAGCCACATGTCCGCTGCCCACCCCTCGGGTGGCTACTACGGTGACAACCCGTACTACGGCGACATCAACACGAACGGCGCGTACGGCGGCGAGGACTACCAGCCCGTGATCCGTGATGTCCAGGCGCGTCGTAATACCCGCATCGAGAACCCCGGTGTCTACCCACGACAGGGCAATGCCGGTATCGCGCAGAACTTCTGATGGCCCGACTGATTCGGATTCCCTTCAATAATCTTTGATCTTCAAAAGCTCGGCATTCCGTTTTTACTTCTTTTTTTTTCTTGCACAATACCACACGCTCTTTCTATCTCGACCACCGCCGACTTCATTCCTTTTTTTCGGGTCTCTCATGTTCCAATTCCCGGCGCGATGGACCTTCACTTCATGTCTCTATTGTCCTCTACACCTTTATTTCCTTTTTTCCGTCTATCTCTCTCTCTCCACCCTCTTAATCGGCCTGTCGGGCTTTGATTTGGTTTGGTCAACTCTGTTTGATATATCCCGCGCATCTGATCTCAGCTGCATAGCTTGTTTTCGCCTTGTTTTTGCATACCTTGTTTATGTTTGTGTTGATTGTTCTATTTTGTTGTTCATGTCTTGGTACATGGAATTGTAAGGAGCTGCATCTTGTACATTTCCTGCTGAGTATGGAGTTTTCCATGCGTCTGGACATACTCGAGATTTGCAATGACACCTTGGGTATCGTGGATTTACTCCCAGTTCCCCTGTTGAAGTCTTTGTATCTGGTACATTGAAATGAAAGCTTTACACTTGAATGATGTTGAGGATATATAGTTCTGCGGAGAAGGTCGGCAGAATGGGAGAAGCAATTAGCCTTTATCCCTTGGAAAGCACCAAACGGAATAGCATACTTTTACTATGTTGTAAAACATGCTAACAGATACTAAGATATTATACCTAAACTCTGACTAAAAGGGAATTTAAACCAAAATTATGCGTAGAACAGAAGTACTTGGTACCTTTTTTTGTTGCAGTGACTACCAGTAGGTTCACAACGTGCGTTCGCCGTTCACGGTGATTGGCGATAAATCATTCACACAGCTCCCCACTCCGCGGCTTAATTGCACCTCGCAGCTTTTCCCTTTTCTCTGTCAGATTCGAACTATACGGAGTAGGGATCCCTGATTCATTCAACTTGTGCCTGGTCCCTTGTACATGTTCACATGTGTCCCTCGAGGTTTTGCCCCGCTATCTCTATCTCTCTATCTTTTATCACCGCTTCCCTCTATCCTCCTAAACCTCTGCTCGGGAACTCTTAGCATCGAATCCGCCCTTGATCTGATATATGAGAAACCACCTCAACGCAACGTCACACATTTTATTTACTCGTGCCACTCCCCTACCTGTCCCACTATTATTCTTCCCCACTAGGATAGCGCATTAACCGCCCCCTCTTGCCCCCGGAAGCCTAGTACCAACTTCGGTCCCGAGGTCTCCAACGTGTCCTTGTCATCCCACCCTGTCTCCCGAGGTCGTTTTTCTTCTTCTTTCCATTGACACCCTTCCTACCTCGCCCAGTCAGCCCATAACGCTCTCATTCTCCCAACTCTCAGCTCTGTTTCGCTGAGCTTGCGCTACTGTTGCGATCCCCATTCCTAGAGCTCGGGAGAGCTAAAGCTCTCTCCGAGGCTGTGAAAATATGTACGTATGCTCTGCGGCTCCTAATACCGGTTGATCGACTTACTCGAGCTGTTACTGATATGCTCTGACTCGATAGGAAGTTCGGCAAACAGATCCAGCGCAGGCAGCTAGATCTTCCCGAATATGCCGCCAGCTTTGTTAACTACAAGGCGCTGAAGAAGGTCGGTTGAACGTCCCCGCCCGCTTGCGAGGGATTATGAGCACAGCTAATTCCTTCACAGCTGATTAAGCAACTCAGCGCCACCCCGACTATCCCGGCACAGAGAACGGCCGAGGAAATCGCAAGAGCTAATGCGGACCCTCAAGCCGCTTTGCGCGCAAACAAGGAGGTGTTCTTCTTCCGCTTGGTAGGTTGTCGGAATAATCTCCTGCGTGTAGAAAGGTGGATGTACTTACCATGACGTATAGGAACGAGAGATTGAGAAGGTGAACACTTTCTACCTCCAGAAAGAATCAGAGGTATGTCTATCAATCCAGTGCACAGTCATAACCATATCCGGAGACTCATCAGATCGCTCTAGTTCTCTCTGCGCCTAAGGACGTTGGTCGACAAGAAGCGGGTGACTCAGTCCCGAGCCACGTCAAATTCCAAAGCACCGTCGAATTTTGCTGCCATGTTTGAAGGCTTCCAACAATTCGATGGCGATCTGAACAAACTGCAGCAATTCGTTGAGATTAACGAGACTGCTATGTCCAAAATCCTAAAGAAATGGGACAAAACCTCCAAGTCTCGCATGAAAGAGCTGTATCTGCAGCGGGCAGTCGAAGTGCAACCGTGCTTCAACCGTGAAGTCCTTCGGGATCTTGCGGATAGAGCTACTACCGCACGACTGGAATTGGAGGCCTGGGCCGAGGGCGAGAATATTCAATATGACGCCTCACGTCCATTGGACCGCACCGCACCCTTGGGGTCGGAAGAGGATGAAATGGACAACCATATCTTGCAGTCTGCCTCCACCGGCAATCTGCAAACCCTACGTGAATGGCTGGACAGGTTGCAGCAGTTGCCGGATGCCCGTGAACGCGCCACCCGTACATTCCTGACTGCCATCAACGGGTTCTCGGATGAAGTACTCGCTCTGATATTGGAGAGTCAGCTGGTTGACATACACGCCGAGGACGATATCAACGAACGAAACTGCCTTCACGAATCGGCCATCTCTGGCCGATCATTTGTCTTCCATGCAGGCCTCCAGGCATCCGTGGATTTCGCCCGTGCCGATGTATACGGTCGGATCCCTCTCCACTATGCATGCATGCACGGCCGCGTGGATATGGTGCGACATTTGCTCGCAGCCGGCCCCCACACCGTTGACATCATGGACCACGACAACTTTACCCCTCTAATCCACAGTATTGTAAAGGGCCAGCTGGCATGCGCCGAGCAGGTTCTGCGTAACAATGCCCGCGTCGACCCAGAGCCCGAGTCGCCCACCGTGAAGGGGATGGACTATCGTCCCTTGAGGGGCCCGGATCATATTCCTTTGAACCTCGCCTGTCAATACGGCTCTCTCCCCATCGCGAAGATGCTTCTTGAGCGAAATGCGAAGTTGCTGCCGGATGCAGAGGGTCTCTACCCCCAGCATATGGTTGCACGCGCCTCACAATCACCAGAGCTACTATTACTCCTGAAGGAGCACGGTGCTGATCTCGATCAGAAGGACAAGCTTTACCAGTGGACTCCGCTGTTCCACGCAGCCAGCGAAGGCTGTGTTCCTTGCTTACGCACCCTCCTCGAGTGCGGGGTTGATGCCCAGGTTCCAGATGAAAAGGGTCTCTCGTCTATGTACTATGCTGCCTGGGAGGGGCATCTCGAGTGCATGCTCCTCCTCTGGGCCCAGCCCGCCGGTAGGAAGTCTGCACGGGGCCCGCTTGATATTCTCAATGGCGTGCGGCTGCAAGAACCCGGCCCGATGGGTGACCCGATGTCCGTGATCACGAGCGTTTCTGAATTGGAAATGACCGATGGCATCCCGGATCTCGAATTGCCTCCCCCCATTATCCCTCTCCGCCGTTATGGTCACAACTTCCTCGACAAGAAAGTATTCATTCAGCTTCTGTTCGATCAAGGAAATGTCGGGTCTGTCGCCTTTGATCAGGCGGGCCGCCATCCTGCTGCTCGTATGACCATCTCCTCTAAGCTGTCGGATCTCATCCCTCGTACTATGATGCTACCCATCCAGGAGGAAACACGCACAATATCGTTCCACGTGGATAACTTGGACACCTTTGCTGTGGACTTTGAGATCTTCCCTACCTTTGGTTCAAAGGTGATTGCAAAGAGTGTGGCCCTGCCAAACATCTTCCGCGCCGAGTCCTCCAGCACTGGCTCAGGCTGTCTGCCTCTATTCGACCCCCGGCTGCGTACAATCGGCCAGCTGCGCTTCAACTTCCAAGTGATCAAGCCATACCACGGCGATCCTCTGGAGATCACACACTTCGCTACATATTGGAAGGCCACTAATGCTCTTGACTCAGAGCACAATGGACTGGTGACTGGTTCTAGTTTGTCGGGAGATTATGTTCAGCTCTTTGTACAACTGACCCGGGATCGTGTCGCAGTCCTTTACCCGCAATTCATGATCAACCACCACGGAGTCGATATCCCAGTGTCTCATTTGACATATGCCCAGTTCCAGGCCATTGGCGTAGACCGCGGTGTCAACCACCCCCAGATCCTCCAATTCTTAGAAACAGAAGCGACGAATGACATGCCGCAGACTCATCGACTCCTGGCGGCGTCGTTCTTGTCGTTACGTGATGTCCTGCGCCAACTTCCTATTGAGTTGAATGTCAACATCTCCCTCCTCTACCCATCGTCCGCGGAGGAGAAGATGCTCCACATGACTTCTTTGGCGGATGTCAACAGCTTTGCCGATGTTATCCTGACCGATGTCTTCGACCACGCCCGTGTGGCCCGTGATAAGAACCCGGAGTTCATGCGCTCCGTCGTATTCACCTCTTATAACCCGAACATCTGTAGTGCTCTCAACTGGAAGCAACCCAATTGTGAGTCCCCTTGAAATACAGTCCAACTAGCGGGTGGTACTAACTCTATGACTAGATCCTGTTCTTCTTTGCAACGATCTTGGTCAAATTCGGGACTTGGCTGGGAACGTCGACTCGATGCCCCATGTCAAGAGCAGTGGCCGGGCCTCGATGTCGATCAAGGAGTCTGCTCGTATTGCCCAGAGCAACAACTTTATGGGCCTGATCTGCAGATCTAGCCTTTTGGTATGTTTGATCCTATTTCCGCGCAGTCTCTTTTCTCTCTGTCTCTAGTTCGCCTACTGACCACTGTGTAGAATGTTGTTCCCGCACTCGTCGAGACCATTAAGGAACTTGGTCTTGTGCTTGTGGCTGACACCTCTGATGATGTCTCTCAGTCAGATCGATTCGAGGAGCTACCCACCACGGATACCATGGGCGTTGCCGATTGGGCATATCGCATGCCCGATGGCGTTAACGGTGTGATGAGAGCCAACGGCATTCTGAGATTCAACGATATGATCGATATGTGATCTGATTCCCCCTCGCTCTCTTTCGGGAACACACACCCTTTACATACTCCGCGATTTAATTTCAACAACGAATATTACGAGGTTTGGTGGCCTTTGCCATGCCACATTTGCTTTATTTTTCATGTTCTCTATTTTGCTCTTGGCTAGTTATTTCAAACAGCAGAGATGGTCCCCAGTGTGCGACCTTCTCTTTAACGCTTTTCCGTCTTTTGTGTCATTTCCTGTCTCATCTTTGGCGCTGGAGAAAGAGGTTGGCTTGTCTGGGTTTTGGCTGTTGTCGATTGCATGTAGATCGTCTGGAGAGCGCTTGAGAGGAAAAGGCAAAAAAAAAGAAGATTGCCGTATTAGAGAGCTGAATGGCTAATAATGTACAATGGTCCGAATCCCAAGTCCCTATCTCCCGCTATGCTACATAATCACATCATCTTCATGTACTCTTGGGCTTTTTCTTCCCAATGTTCCATCCCCATCCACGCAGTATCTTCACAACCTTTGGCGTCACCGCCGCTGCCAATGGCACTCGAATAAATATAAAGCTCTTGTGAATGGCATAAGCGAAAACCAACTGCGTCCAGATACCTATAAGAAGAGAGAAAAAAAAAACACCACCAATTAGAGCCAGAACCTCAACCGTCAGAAACAAACACAGGATAACTTACTAGCCTCCTCCTGATTCCGCTCCTCAGCTTGAGCAAGTTGCCCCTGCCCATCCTCCGCCTCAGACCCCTTAGTCTGCGGCCACACAGTCTTGAGCTGATCCTTAACAAATCCAACAACGACCTGCTCATAGTATCCAATGCGCTCAACACCAAGCAACCGCACAGCCGCAAAACAAAACGGGAAATCCAGCGCTGACAGTCCAAGATACACTCCCAGCGCAACCCACCCGTACTCCCGCGACAGCTTCTTCAGCCGCTGCGAGAGCGACGCCTTCTCCGAAGCTCCAGCTCCAGCTCCAGCTCCGGATCCATTAGCTCCGCCGCCAGCAGACCCGGAGTTGAACCGGCGCTGCTTGAACTGGAACGAGCTCGGCCGCGGCCGGGTGCGCGTCGGGAAACGCACTGTGGTGAGACTCCGTCGTGGGGCTTGTGTTACCGGGGTGAAGATTGCGCTGCGGCGTGCGAGGGATGGTCGGGTCGAGGGGTGGAGGTATGAGGCTAAGCTTGGGGGTTTGAGGATCTCGCCAGGGCGCGAGATCCATTTTGTGAGGAGGGTTGGGCGGAGGGACATGGTAGGTTGGAATGGTTCCCCCTTTGGATCTGGATTGAGGGGGGGTTGTGTGATTTAGTGAGTGAATTGGTGTTGAGTCTGGAGAGGACATGGAATTCTTGTTTTTTTTTTTGTTTCTTCGGCGTTTTCGGCTTCCGGACCGATCGGACTGGCGTGTTGTATGCCGGAGTTAGGGATTTATGTGGGGTTTGTTGGTATTGGCATGGAAAGGGGATGGTATATGGAGGATTGAGTTGTTCAGACGATATCCATTGCTTTGTCCTTCTTATTTGTACAAAATCCTAGCTCTCAGATATCCCCTGTGAACCCGTAGGAACATGGACAGCTCTCAGTTTGTGTATACTTCGGGACATACGCGCTGACTAAGCCCAACGCCAAAAACTTCCCGAGTTCTCAGCCACGACGAGCACTCCAATCCCCCTCCCAATACATCAAACCCACCATGTCGCCGCGTTTAGGAGGGCTGCTTCAGCTCTCGCCCGTATGGGGTGCCCCATTGATCACACCGCGGATCCCCGTGCGGTCATTCGGAATCCGATCCCTCAACCCGCCCAAACCGAGTCGGTTCAACATCGGCCCCGGGCTACCAGTCCTCGAGTCGACCTCTACAGCGGCTCTCCGCCGCAAAGCCAATTCCCTCCCGCTCCGCACTGGCGCTATCGGTATCAAGAAGGGCATGACTGCTATCTACGACCCCGAGTCTGGAAAGCGCATCCCCTGCACTGTCCTCCAGCTGGATCGTGTTGAGGTTATCTCCCACAAGACCCGCGAGAGACACGGTTACTATGCTGTGCAGGTTGGTGCTGGCTGGAAACACCCGAGTAATGTGACCAAGTCGCTGCTTGGTCATTTCTCGGCCAATGGGCTCTCGCCGAAGCGCCATGTCTTTGAGTTCCGTGTCAAGGACGAGGCGGGCCTTATCCCTGTTGGTCAGAGTATTGAGGCGGGTTGGTTCCAGGAGGGCCAGTTTGTTGATGCTCGCTCCAATACTAAGGGTAAGGGTTTCGCTGGTGTCATGAAGAGACACGGTTTCCACGGTCAGGATCGCAGTCACGGTGTTAGTTTGACGCATCGTTCCATGGGTTCTTCTGGTCCTGGTCAGGGTGGTGGTTCTCGTGTTTACCCCGGAAAGAAGATGGCTGGAAACATGGGAAACAACCAGAACACTGTTCAGAACTTGAAGATTCTCAAGGTGGATTCTGAGAATGGTATTGTGGTTGTCAGCGGTATGTGATTCGATCTTCAGCTGCTCTTTTGGGGGTCTGAATTCTCTTTTGCTAACGTATATTCTTTGCTTCAGGTGCCGTCAGTGGTCCCAAGGGCTGTGTTGTGAGAATCCAGGATGCGATCAAGAAGCCATGGCCCGAAGTGCCACAGGCAGAGTCGGCTGCACCTGCCACGGAAACCGCTACTGCTTGATTGGAGATTTCTTTTCTTAGTTCTGACCATGTACTATTACACCATACGCGCGATATTGTTTGACTTGAGCGGCGTTTGTATATGATACAAAAAATGATATCCTTCTTCCTTTTTCTCTTAGCCATTGAGAAAAAAAACAATGGCTTCGCCAAGTTGATAACGCAACAAATGGTCCCACAAAGAATCTCCCTGAACGCCCGAGCCAATGCACTGCTGTATCTGTACAATCTCCTCCAATATTCAGTTCTTCCGGAAGGGATCGATATCACTGTCGAGCAATTGAACCACCGTTCCATCCTCAGTCTCCAGACTCCACTCCTCAGTACGGAACTAGAAAAGAAGAAAAGCAAGTCAGTAACTATCGCAGAATACAAAATATGCCATCAAACCAAATAGACCAAAAAAAAACTCACATAGCTCATACGATCCGGCCGAATGCTTCGGAACCTCATCTTGCCCTGGGCCTTCGTCCCCTTAACCCAGAACGAGATATTAATGCGACCATGCAATTGATTCATCTCCCCACTGATCCAAGGAATCTGCTGCGCGAAGTAGACCTCATCGCCGAGGATCTCACGAGCCCGCGGCGACGTCCGCAGCGCATACAGCGTGCTGCTCACGATGCTCGACGACGACTTCTGGTAATTGAAGATTCCAAGCATGCCAGCTCCGGTCGCGATAATGAAGATCGGGAGGGTGAGAAGCCACTTCCGGGTTGGGTTCGGGTTCGGTAGCTCGCGGTCCGCACGTCGTTCCATTAGTGGTCCGGCGTTCGGACCTGGCGCAGCTATCATTGTGCGTCGGCTGGCGATGTTTGGTCGGGCGGATTGCCGGGCGAGCGCGGCGCGCCGCATGAATACTCGGGAGAAGAGCATTGTTTGTGTTTTGGGGGGTTTATTGGGTGTTTTGTTTTGGCTAGTGGTTGGACTTGGGGGTGGGAGGGGAGAGGTTGCGGAAGAAAAGAGTGTCAAACAAGACAAACAGATTTGACCTTTCGACGTCACTGCCACCACCACTAGTTGAGCATCCAACACATTTTGTTTTGGCTTTGAGATTCGGGGAAATGGCTGCGGTGAGATTGCGAAAGGCGTTTCGATACCCTGAGGAATCAGAGGGCGAGCGAGAGGAGTTGGATGAAGAGGAACAAGAACGGGTTATCGAGCTGTTGCAGAGGCAGAATGATGCTCGCAATGCACAGTACAGTGTACATATCTCTCTTTTGCCTTCTTTGACCATCAAGGATCAATGCTAAAAATGTTTGCAGATGATTTTTACTGCACTTCCACTGCTGGCTGCTACAGTATTTGTGTCTTCAGTCCTGTCAGCTTCCAGCCAGGCTGAACGATTGTTCTCGCTCCTCGGCCTTGTTTCGTTGTTGACAACGGCCTATATCATGCAATGCTCCCCTCTGCAGCCTGATCGCAAAGGCAAAAAGCCTGTGAACTTCCACACCGAACGTATTGCTCGGCTTCATGCGGCTCTGGTACCTGGCAACAGTGCGATTTGCGTGTTGCTGGCTGTGGTCTATCTTTCTATAGGATCGTCTTATGGGATCCAGCCAGTGCTATACTTGATTCCTGGAGGTAAGTCTCTTCTTTCTCGGTCGGGAAATACTGAAGCTGACCATACCCAGTCATGCTCGCAGTGATTCTACTTGCTCAAAAGGTCATGCTCTCTGTGGACCTTGTATCCCTCAAGGATCTACAGTACGAGTACAAAGGTGCATAGCTAATAGTATTTCACGAATTCAACGTGATTTCAAATTGAAAACACATGTTCATTATTAATGTACAGCCAGATTTTTGTTAAACCATGGTGTCGCAGAAGAGCTAAACCCTTCGGGGAATCACAAAATCATACATCCGAGTTCCTTAATCAAACACCCTGTCACAAAATATTCAATGCCCCATCGTAATTCGTGGGATACACGTATCCCACGAGAAACTTTCAATCCTTTCAATGTCTCTGGTTCATCCTCTTGTGTAAGTGATCTTCGTGTTATGCTCAAATCCAGCAAAATTGACGAACCGATTCAAGTGCCTACGCCCGCAACAAATCCCTGGATCATCAATGATGGATCAACGGGAATGCCCCCATCGTTGTCATCAAGGCCCAGGGGGTTATCACCGTTCCCGTTACCATTTTGTGCTGGCTGGTCGAACGGACTTGACTCGAAGCTGAAGCCCTGGTCTTCCAGGGTCTTCTGTCGTTCCATTTCAGCTTCCTCGGCTTCCTTCTGGCGTTTTTGAATGCGTCCATGAACATCATCGCCAAACTTCTTCAACCACCACAGATTCGATTTCCGGAAATCCACCAATGTCTCAATGCTGCGAGGATCGGCAACCTTGCTGGTGTCGTGGCCCAGAATGGTGCAATTAGGCTCATATGGTTTCATGGATGGATCACGTTGACAAGCACCACAGCTGCATTCCTTCCGGCATTTCGGGCAGAGCCAGTGGTGTTTCTCCATGGCCTCCTGGGGGGATATTTCAAACGCACGGAACAAGCTGCCGTAGCAGTAACGCTGGTCACAGTTTGAGCAAGGCGCAAGCTTCCAGTTGACCTCGAAATGAAGACAAACGTGACAGCGGTGAACATCATCTGATTTTGCGGTCAGGGACTGCCGCACTTTGCGGCGCTTTTTAGACCGACTGTTGCCTTCAGACTCGCTACCGGCGTCTTCGATAGTACTGTCTACCACGGGCTTGGGCTTTTTTGGGTCGTTCCAGGGGCGGCGCACCAGTTGCTCTTGACAGATTTCTGCCACGGATTTTTTGCCTGCCTGGCCACGAGCGACAATGAAAGTGGGAAACTGAGCCTTCAAATCCTTGTTGTTTTCATCAGAAGAGATAATAAGCCGTCGCCATGCCTCATAGCGTTCGGTCAAATGTTTCCATGAAAATTGTTCCATCCACTTGAGGTTGGAAACACAGGCACAGCTTCTACCCATGACGTAGCAATCCATGCATACATCATAAGGGTCCTCCTCGCCGCCAAAAGCATTTGCACAGCCAGGACAGGTAAGAAACCGGTTAAAGATGTTACACCGGCAAAATGAGCAGGTGACATTGCTTTGGTATTCGTGATACTCGACGTTCTTCTCTGGATTTTTCTGTGAGAAGGATTCAGACAACAAAATGTTCTTGTACATATCGAATAGACGCCTGAAATCGTCCCACAGTTGAACCACCACCGGGTGATCGACCTTTTTTGCTTGCCGCAACAACTTGTAATACCGTTCGAGAGTATAGTAAACGATTGCTTTGTTTTTATACTGTTCATCGCGGCAGACCATTCGTGCATGCGGCAAAGCTTCACGCAGAGCCAGCTCGAGCGTGTCAACAGTAGTGCGATTCCAGGCAACTTTCATTGTCCGGGTGCCACGGTTCCAAACCTGATGTGCGGCAAGGGGGGGAACAAGAATAAGGTCGCCAGGCCTTTGCTCCACGACCCAGGTCTTAAATGGTGCGATCTCCCATGCATGCAACGGAGCAAAAAAGTCTTCGATGTCAATATCATGCCCGAGAACAGACATCCAGTACTCGGAAACAATCCGCCGGTCTTTTGTTTCTGTCATGAGCCATATTGAAGAGCCCGGTTCCGTTGGCTCCCCGTTTTCTAAAGACCCATCTGACGCTTCGACCATTATGTTGTGACCGAGACTCGCACACATCTCTTGGTGTGCTGGTGTGTAGGTACCCTCATGCCCGATGTAGCACATAAGATTCTCCGCGCGCATTGCTGGGGGTAGGCTGCTCATCAAATCACCCGCTGGCGCGATGAGGTCGCCTTGGGTCGACTTTGGGATTTCAGACAAATTCGTCTTTCCCGACGCAGGGCCTTCAAAGGCTTTAGGTGCTTCATTCAAGTAGAACAGTGACGGCGGTAACAGTTTCTCTAGATAAGCACGCCACTCCGGAGGACAGTCGATGTCCTTAAGGTATAGCCGTTGAACGTCTTTGTGTGTGTAATTGTGGACTGTCACCTGCCGAGTGAGAAGTGACAGGCTTTCCAGGTAGTGGCCCATACTGAAATTCTGGGTCCTCTTCTTTACTAGATCTCGAACTTCCTCGACTATTAAGACCGGTTGTATTTAGTATCAACCAACCAAAGATGAGATGATTCGAGAGCGCGAACTCACCTTTCTTCGCGTATTTTTCTCGGAGCCATTTCTCGGAGAAAATATTCTTGTCAAGCCGTTGATGAAATCCTCTGATGACCAACGGTCTTCCACTCAGGACAACCTGGAACAGGACAAGCTTTTCGAAGTCCTCCAAAGGAAATTCCTCAATCGATTCATAGGTGATATCCATCGCAAAATCAAAGTTGGGAGTGGACTCAACAACTCGATGGATGTCGAGAAGAGGCGACAGAGGCTCGAAAGCCAGGCGGGTTCGATGCGCTGGCATGGCGAGTGCGGAGCCCTAGAGGGGGCGAGGTATCGATGTTTAGTTGATCTTCGTAATCAGCGCGAAGCTCGCAGGGACGAAGTTCATGGTTTAAGAGAGAGAATCGATGGACAGGGCCCAACTGAGGCTGTGCAAGACTCAGAATTGTCAACTAGATTGGGGGATTGGGCTGTCCTTCGCTGTTTCTGAGTGGGAAGGAGTTGGGTACAAAGTAGATAGAACACAAAAGTAGAAGACGTCAATTTAAGCTTCGGAGTCGAGAGGTATGGGATTAGATAGAGTAATGTGAAAGAAAGTGATGTCGCAGCTCTTTCCCTTCAATGCGGGCGATCCTCAGCTTCTGTAGGGAACGCGGGATGCCGCGTTTTATGGCCTCAGGCATACATCTACACGTGAACCCTGGAATTGTCGCAGCTATTTCACCATTTCACCTACATTTACATTTTCAAGGGAGTGTGGAGTTAACATAGCATAGCTTCTTTCTTTAGATTGAGCATTTCACTAAAATCAGCCCTATGAATACTTAAGCATGTCGTGACAACGCGACTCCACAGATCTGATGCCCCAAATAGGCTTAGGGGGAGGAACGAAGCCGCTTTTTCCTGCATGACGATGTAATTTCCGACATCTCCAGATCTTCTGATACCCAGACCTTAAAAGGCTTCTGAGGGGAATATGAATATTGCCAGCTGCCTTAATTGACACACTCATGTTCAGTTTCTAGATCCCCAGCTCTCGCCATGCTTTCCACCAGCTCCCGTCTCTTTCGCGCTCGACTATCCCCATACAGGCAAAAGGTCAACCTCACTGGTCTAAACAATGGGCGCCTTTCCACACTCGCTCACAATGTCTATTCCTCGACGCAATTGAAAGGCAGCCGACCTTTCGCTGGTCCCTCATCCAATGCCTTGCGAACAACACAAGTCCAAGTCCGACACAGCTCGCAGTTGCAATCGCCTGCAACACAACCAATCGATACCGAAACTGCGGAGAAGAACCCAGCCACTCACTACATCCCACCGAAGACCGGATTGATTGCGTCGCTCCCGAGTTCATGGATACCGTATGCGGAATTGGTGCGGTTGGACAAGCCCACGGGCACATACTACTTATTCTTCCCGACTCTCTTTTCCACCCTGCTCGCTGCGCCAATGGCCGGTGTGGCACCTCTCCCTGTCTTGGGTACAGCAGCACTATTCTTTTCCGGCGCGCTGATAATGCGCGGTGCAGGCTGCGCGATCAATGACCTGTGGGACCGAAACCTGGACCCTCACGTCGAACGCACCAAGTTCCGGCCCATTGCCAGAGGCGCACTCTCGCCGAAAAAGGCAATCCTCTTTACGGGTTCACAGTTGGTGGCTGGGTTGGGCGTGCTTCTTTCGTTCCCCACCCAATGCCTTTGGTATGGGATTCCTAGCATGCCTATCGTGGTGGCCTACCCCCTTGCTAAGCGCGTCACCAATTACCCGCAAGCTGTACTTGGTCTTGCCTTTTCATGGGGAGCGATCATGGGATTCCCAGCATTGGGGGTGGACCTGCTTGCCAATCATGATGCCATGATGGCTGCAGGTGCCCTTTATTCCAGTTGTATTGCTTGGACAGTTCTGTACGATATGATTTATGCACACATGGACATTAAAGACGATGTCAAGGCCGGGATCAAGTCAATTGCCCTCCGCCATGAGCACAATACAAAGGCTATCCTGAGTGGTCTGGCCGTGACTCAAGTCTCGCTCCTCGCGGCTGCAGGAGTCGCTGCCGGTTGCGGACCTGTTTTCTTCGTTGGCAGCTGCGGCAGTGCCGTTTTGTCGCTTGGTCTCATGATTTGGAAGGTTCAGTTGAAGAGTGTTCGGAACTGCTGGTGGTGGTTCAGGAACGGATGTCTGCTGACCGGAGGAGGCATTTCCTTGGGCTTGCTCGCCGAGTATGCGACGCAATACCTTGGTTTGTACAATAAGACGGAGCCAGAGCGCGAGGTGGCCGAGTCAGAACAATAACCATGTAACAATAGAAATAGAAATAGGCGTTCGAGGCTTGATTCCATTTTTTTTCACGGCTTCTGCATCGATCCCGCCACGTAGTTTTGGATGCCGGTGACGTTATCTCTCCAGTCGATCATGCTTCCGGCGTCGACATCTTCCCGGGCCAGGCTCTTCTCTATAGGAGGCAGCACAGTCACCCAGCCTTCTGGGTTTGATTCTCTCCATCCCCACTGATCACGTAGAATTTGAAGCTGCTTATCTGTTACTGGATGTCGGTATATACATGTGTCCATGTCTAGCGCTGCAAAGGTCATAGGTTTCTGCGTCTTGAATCCCATATCCACGACTCCAGTCGTGTCCCATGCCCTAATGAACACGTTTCTATATAGCCATACGATAAACACCCGAGTCTCCCATCATGAATACCACCGCCGCAATCGATTTCATCACCGATGGCTTCCCAGCCCCCGGTCTGCAACCCATTCAGCGTCTGGTTACCGGCAACAAGGAGGAAAATGGCAAGGGCTACTTCCTGGTCACCGATACCGGCGATCATCATCGCGTGATGGGTCAGAACCAGGCCGTGGCCAACGTTATCTATTCCACCCACGAGAATCCCATTGATCTTAACGAGGAGAAGGATATCAAGTATGCCCAGGAGAACGAGGCAAGGACAGATTCTGATGAGACGAGCAATTCGAAAACTTCACGAGCCAAATTGAGCCATAACTCTCAAGCTGACAGACAGAATAATGGAACAGCCCGGTCTCCCATATCCCCAATGGCACCGTGGTGCGGGTGATCCATTTCGGTCTGGGAGTCGAATCACCGATGCACCGGGCCATGTCCATCGACTATGGTATTGTCCTAGAAGGCGAACTTGGATTGACGCTCGATTCGGGCGAAACCCGCATTATGAAGCGAGGTGATGTGAGTGTGCAGCGGGCCACCGCACACAAGTGAAAGAATATCACCGCCGGCGAGACGGAGCCAGGTCGCATGCTGTACGTGTTACTTGACTGCAAGGAGATGACTGTGCAGGGCAAGACGCTGGAAGGCTTCTTGCGCGAGTTGGAGAAGGAGTACGAAGAAAGGCACTAAACCTCAGGAGAAAGAAGCAGGCTCCTTCAAAATTCCAGTGTTTGCAGCCCAATATAAGATGAGAACAGGTATAGAGTAAACATTGTCTACTCCTGTGCAAGTCCGAGAGGAGAAAAGATTCATCAAAAGTAGGCATGCTCAATCTCAGTAAACAAGTTCCACATCTGTGGTGAGCAATTCCCGTGTAATCGTCGTGCAATCTCGTCCAGCAATTTTTGGGACCAACCTTCTAAGAACCATTCGCCACGGTTTGGTCGTAGAAGGACCGCATAGTAGGCTAAGAGTAGTAATGCGCTCGGAAAATTCCGTTTCAATAGAGCGAGGTACTCGGGCATGACACGCATCGGCCAGGAATTGAGAACATCCCAGATCGTTGACGACTGTCCGCGTTGCTTAACGAATTCAATCGCTTCGACCAATTTCACTGCCGAGTCGCGATAGACCGGATACTCGGGTTCGTGTTCTGGGATTACGGATAGCAAAGTGACCAGAAGTGGGTCATCGGCGTCCGCCGTGACTCCTAGGTCGTCCCGCCACAGGGCCGCAAAGGGGGCTACCGGGCCACTTGTGAGTTCGTCCCAGACCGGGCAGAGCATGGAGCAGCCATTCCGGAGAAGGTAGATCCAATGCAACTGGTCCCCATCATCGTCGGTGAGAAATAGTTTTGGTTCCTCGGACTGGGAGCTCAGGGCACAGTTGACCAGGAAGAACGAAAAAGCCAGCACCGCCTGGCAATTTTCGAGGTCGACATGCATGCATGCCCATCGGAAGGCGGGCAGTGCTTGACACTGGTGTTGCATGGACCGGGTTGTGTAATACGTTCGATGATCGGGGTCGATGGAAGCCAGATGGAGGGCCGAACAGGCCAACACCCCGTGCAGCAAGAAGGGAAATCGGGAGGCGAGCTCGACCACAGTGACCCCAAATGCGTCTTGAGTCTCCGTTGTGCATGAGAGGGTCTTGTAGGTGTAGTTTCGATAATGATCGAGCAAGCCTTCGTCGCTTGTAATCACCGATTGATAGGGGTCCAGATGTGCTTCGCTGAAGGTCTGGGTTGCCGTCGTCTGCACGGGAAAAGAATTCGAAGTTCAAGATTAGTACACGATCTGGCCAGCGTATAGACGGCCTTGTCATTTACCGTACTGGGGAATGTGCCATTTGTCAGCGCATCAGAGCTGTCGGACACGGACGCGGGCGTTGAAACCAGGCATGCCGGGTTGGTGAAGTAGCGCAGCGCATTTCCGCGAAAGAAGGTCTGTAACGGTACTGCCTTCCACAAGCTGTTCCCCTTTGCGGCGGGAGTTTGATGTGTAAGCCGCCAGTGCTGCTTCATCCGCTTGGTCGTAGCACAAAGGTAAGAACACCCGTCATGACAGCAGGCCATTCCACCCTGGACTGGGAGCAATGGCACCGGAAATTGGTCGGCATCAGGCGACACGACATCATTGGGCTGGGCCAGCTTGAATTCGGAAGCGTACTTGATAAAGGCTTGACGCGATGAGCGGTGAAATTCATGGATTTCCTTGAGATGGCGCCCCACGGCGCCTGGTTGAATAGCGTACCGGCAACGGAGGCAGATTAAGACCTGGTATGTGGGCAGATATTGTAAGAGGTCAGATGGGGAGACCGCATCCACAGGGGAGATTATGGAGGCCATCATAAAGGTGGCAGAAGAAATGCGCGGTCATCCTCGCGGAGGAGGGTGGGAAGTCGCCTCGTTGAATGAAGGTTTTGGGGCTAAAGGCAGGGATTGTTTGTCAGCACAGTCAGTCATTCCATTTTCGTTGATCCAAGACGAGGCAAGCTAACGTTTACTCTTTGTGTCAAGCTGGGCCCATAGATAGGCTTTGGGGCCGAGGGTAGAACCCATTGGGTTTTTTATAGGGGCCCAATAGGCTCCAAACAGTGTAAACATGCCAATTCTTGGCAGGTTCATAAAATTTACAGAATTCTCTAGTATTTTTAAGTATTCAGATTACTACCCAAGCCTAATTTGAAGGTTTACCAAGTTCACATAGCAAACACGAATTAATCAGTAGATTTATGGATGCCAAGACCGTATTTATGCAATTAATGGGTTCTTATGGGGGCCTATATGGGCCCCCATAAAACCCACTGGGTTTAGGCTGGGTTTTGGGCTCTGGGCCCGGATGGGGGCCCATTTATAGGTTTTGCGGAGGTCTAGTCTCGGTCAAACCATCACCACATGCGAAACGATGGTGGATAGCAGACCTAACTTAACTCTGTCACATATACATAAACTAGATATACTTTAACTACCGAAGATAGGATATTAAACACCTAAAGAGGCGCCTTTAAGCTAGTCTACTAACCAAATTACTATCCCATGAGTACCCGCTACGATACTACGCGCTAAAAAATGATACAAACGATAAGGTTTTATGTATAGGCTCCAATGAGACGTAGAACTGTTTATATCATGATATATATAGTAGACTAGCGATAGTTGCCCTTTCGGCTGAGCCGCCGGGCGTTAATGAATTGCGTGTAGTCTCGGTCAAAACACAAAAGAACCAATCAGCATAGGGCCAACGGAAAGAATACTAGATCTCCGACAGAACCTGGTCCACGTTCATCACCGGCCGCAACTCCGACAATGTCAGATCCCACACCTGACCCTGCGTGATCCGACCCGCGTCACTATCGCCATAGCCCACAAAGGGAGCGGGCTTGCAGTCACTCAAGTACCGGCCATTGGAGGCGTCCCCTGCCAACACGGATGAATGAACCAAGGTGCGGGCTCCCATCGATGTGGAGCGACCGATAACTCGTTTCATTCCGCCGAGGACCTTCGCAAAGGCGCCCTCGGCCGTGCGGTGCAACTCCGAGCCATAGCAGAAGCCGGGGTTGACCAGATTAAGAATGGCACCCTGAGAGCGTTTGGCGGGAGACCGGCGCTTCCACAACTCGAGGAAGAAGAGCTGGTACAGGAGCTTAGAGGTATAGTACCGGTCACCCATATCGAAGTGCTTCTGGTCATCCAGCACGTCGAGTAGAGAGCGTTTTTCGGTGCTCGCGACCTGGGCCTCCTTGAACTTAGCCCAGGCGGCGGTTTCGCTGCCGACGATGGAAATCACCGGACGGGACCGGTCGGGATGCTGGGCGGCCTGGCGATCGAGTACGGGGAGCAGCTGTAGCGTCATGAGCCCCGTGCTCAGCCAGTTGACCTGGATACTCGACTCATGGGAGGTCGGCTCGTTGACGGTGTAGTGGAAGTTGGCCACGCCGGCATTGAGTAGCGCGAAATCGATTGAGATGTCGGACTTTTGCAGGCGCTCCACAAAGGCTGTCACGCTGGCGTAACTGGCTAGGTCCAACTCCCATACTTCGACAACGGGAGGCTTTGCGGATGCGGGTATCGACGCGAGAAGGGTCTTGCGGGCGGCTTCACCCTTGGAGGTGTTGCGGACGGCCAAGATCAGATGGGATAGGCCAAGCGCGAGCATCTGCGCCGACGCCTGGTAGCCCAACCCGGTGTTGGCGCCAGTCACCAGACCGGCCTTGCCACGTAGAGAGGTGGTGGAGGGCGCCTTGGGAGGACACACCAGGAACTGGCGGTACAGAAAGCCCAGTTGCGTGTTGTAGAACGACATCCTGAGCTTGGCCACGGAGACTTGACGAAGGAGGATGAGGTGGTGAGCCACGGAATGGGCGACATGTTCATTTAAATAGGTCGATTTGGATCATTTGAGAGTTTGCAGGGATCAAGGACTCTGTTGAGCGTCGACACTTCGCCATGGATGCATTCATCCTCTTCACGCAGAGCTTCAGTCCCTAAAGGGTGGGGCATCTCGACGGTGCCGTTCCCGGCTCTCATTGGTGGCGCGGACTTAACGGGGGATATCTCCGGCCAAAGCGACGGTGCCGTTCTCCCAAAATGCATGTCATGCACTTTAATTTGTACCTGTGGCCCAAGTAGTGACTAGTCAGTCTGACAATCAGACTGAAAGACCTCGACTCGGAATGCCACGACCGGCGGTCGGAACCCGCGGGTTCCAAAGTGGAAAGCGAGGGCCGCGTGGCCTTGCGTGGACAGTTGGTATGTACGCTGGCCAGGATATTTCACGATTGTCCCAGAATTTGTCAGATTTGTCACATTGGAACTAGTAGCCGACCCTATAGTCACAGCGGAGTCCCATAGCTGCAGGAGACTAGGTCTAGCTTTGTTGGACCTGGTGCTTCTATATATGGGCTGTTTCCCATCATCCACTGTTCCGCGAGACATACGCTTTCACGGCCCGCAAGTAATTGCGGTCCGGGGCAGAATCTCTGGACCTCGCTGCGTGGGAGTCTCTGTGGATTGATTCGAGGCTTCCAGCCTTTTAACAGGTGCGTGTTGTGATTTACTCTTGGATGAGCAAAGCTGAAGAAATTGGGTGACCAGAAACAATGTCGAGCCGCATTGCTTCTTGGGTAAGAGGTAGAACATACCTACAAACTGACAGACCCAAGAAGGTGATTCACAACGCGCCGCTTAACAGCTAGAAGTTAGCAAATTCATCAATACACTGTAGTGGAGGAACCGCTGACGGGTCGATAGGATGTAGATGCTAGCACCGTAGTCCATCTTAGCATACAGGACTGGTTTCATCTGCGCTTTGTTATTTGGTTTTTTGGGAATTTGGCTATTGAAGACGGAATTTAGGGGGGTGCTTCATAAGGAGTGACGACAGCCGACTATATGATTTGTTTTTCGCTCGAAGCAGATTGCTCTTCCTAGTCGCCTATTACGCTCAATGAATGTATACTTCTTGCATCCTTCCTTCGAGTACCCAAAATTGTTTATTGGCAGAGTTTAAACGTGGAAAAAATGTACATTTGTAGCTCCATATTTTTGCTCAAAGTTACTATGCAATTCCATAGAACATTTGGGCAAACTGGCGGAAGTACAGGCCTAATTCTGACAAGTCTGTTTCTGTTTCTGTTATAGTAGTCACCTCGGCTGACTGATTCCATCCCCTCGTTGGTTTAGATGCGATTTCCATTGCTAACCAGTTTAGACACCAATACAGACATAGTAATCCAGCCAAAGGTTGCTGCACGTCGCGTCAACCTGGGTGTTCCAAGCACGGAACTGTGCCAGCGTAATCTTCGCAGCCATATTAATTGAATAGCAGCTATCGCTGCTATTGATCAGATGGTAGGTCTTGCAGTTGCTGACGATCCCAGGCATCTGTGGCGTGGGGCCCGTGGGCTCGGCCGTTGGCTGGGGTGCCGGGACAGTGGTTGCGCCGGGAACATGCACGCAGACGTAGTAGTCCAACCAAAGGTTAGTGCAGTCGACAAATGTTAGATTATGACCGGTTACAGAATGGCATGGGGGAAAGGGAAGAAAGAAACGTACCAGCATCGACCTGGCTATTCCAGCTCTTGAACTCGACTTCGCTGATACTGGACTTCGCAGCAATGGTGCCACACTGCTCGTCAGATGAGACCTTGTGGAAGCGATCACAGTTGGCTGCGATGCCGGCCATGGTGGTTGAAGCCTTGGTGGTGGTGGTAGTAGTCGTTTTAGTCGTGGATATGGTGCTGGAGGGCTCATCCGTGCCGGTGCCAACCACACAGTACGACTTGTTGGTATCGAGATCGGGGCAGGTAATACCGGGGTTTAGCTGCTGCAGATTATCGACCGAGAGTCCCCAGCTGCTGGCAAAGCTCGAGCATGTAGCTCCGGCATCAGCAGTGGTGGAGAAGTCGCAGTTCACAGCGCGGCGGGTGATGGCTGCAGCCATTGCTGGGACTGCTCCGACGGCGAGAAGAGCTGTCAAGTGCATTGTCGCGGACTTTCAATTCAACTATACAAAAAAGAAACGTCAGCAAAAGTTTGCTGCTCGGGGAATTTAGGGCCACATACTAATCAACTCGAATTGGAGG
Organism: Penicillium italicum; assembly: GCA_002116305.1. Classification (NCBI taxonomy): domain Eukaryota; kingdom Fungi; phylum Ascomycota; class Eurotiomycetes; order Eurotiales; family Aspergillaceae; genus Penicillium; species Penicillium italicum. The sequence goes on along the minus strand of LWEC01000472.1, from coordinate 113,346 downwards.
GAATGTTTGGCCCTCAACTACTACTTCTATTGACCTTTATATACACATTTGAGGCCTTAACAGTTCCGAGGATGCACCGTCCTGCCTAGCCTGCATCCAAGGGTATCTGCTACTTCATTTACTTCGCAACTACTTCAAGACTAGTTGAAGCCCCAAAGTTCTTGGTTTATTGTTGTTTTACTACGCTTGTTATTATACGGTATCAATTACTAGCGTAGGAAACGGACCTCATTGTATATAGCTCACCGGGGCGAAATGGAAGACTGTAGATATCTTAACGGACAAATTCAAGGATGAGGATAACTTTGCCGACCAGAGTCGTTGGGTCGCACGCCTGACCAATAAAAATCCCAAGCGAGCTGATTTATGAACCTAGGAGCCAGTCCGAATGTAAATGCTAGCGTGGACGACTAGTTTCTGGGCACTGTAACGCTGAAATCAACTGGCCACAGGGCGAGAAGCCAAGATCTTGGCAAGGGCGACACTAACACCCGCTCTTTTTAGGGTTTCATAGGGAAACTTTCAGGGTCTCCCCGTGGCAAGCTTGCCTGCCAAGGCGCGGCCTTATGCAGGCTAGGATTCAGGGATTCATCTGTTCTTTCGACCCCTGCGACCATTTGATTGCCTCCGTAGTCTATCTTAGCACATATCCCCTATTTCCTTTTGTGCATCTTACGTCCACCGTCCACGACCAAATTCGTTCCCATTCTTCGTAGAAGCATCGTCTTAAGGGATCCACGGGGGTTTCTCACCCTCCTATCTTTCCGACTCCACGCTTAAAGGCCCGACTCACCCTCAACATGCACATTCCCAGGGCGAGCTGGCTACTCGCTGCCTGTATGGGGACCCTAATCAACGCTTCTGATATACTAGAAGTGGACCTAGTTTTCCCGCACAACGAAACATATGCGCCCACCGATAGGTTCCCTGTTGTCTTTGCTTTCCAGAATGCTAACCGCGCGAGATACCTAAACCCCGCAATTTCCTACACTTTGTGGAATCTGCAGGACCTAGACGCCTCCGTGACTAGCTCCCATGATCTCAGAGGGACCAACTGGACTGACCAGGATACCTACCTTGCACATTCTTACTCCACCCTTTTCAAAAATGAGGGTCGATACAAAGTGAGCTGGACCGTAACCTGGCAGAGTTGCGACGAGGAAGCCTTTGAAAATAGGCTCAGTACTGCCAGTATGATCGACAACACGACCACTTGGGCAGCCTATTTCCCCACTCAGAGTTCCGCCCCCAAGGTGGATCTCGTCGCTGCTACAGCAAAAAAGACATGTCCCGACGAATATGGCGTGTCAATCATTGTGACCGACAAAACAATGAAGGCCCCATGGAACGTGAAGTGGTCTGGCGGTGACTACACTAATGACACGTGCGCGGTAGTGGCGAACTCCACCCCGACTGCCACGCCGGATCCTTGCCGAGTCCACATTGACAAGACTACTGTCGAAAGCATGGAGGCCTCTCTGTTAGCCCGCTTATGCGGTAGTTTAAACCCGCCATCCAATTGCCCAGAGGATAAGAAAAATGCCGCGCAACAACTGGCGGTGGTTGGCATGTCATGCTTGCTCGCTGCATTTGGGGCGTTGGGGTTCTTTCTTGTGTGACCATATTCCTGCAATAGTCGTTTGATCCTTGACATCCTAATTTTGCTATAAGACCTTGGATTTTTTGATCCCATGCTTTTGGCTACATATTGTGCATATAAACCTTACCTAACTTGATCGCATGCGCGATGCTGTCGCCTAGTGTTAAATGACTGTTTTCCCCAGATAATTCAAGAACAGTCAGCCGTTTATGCGGCCTTGTCGTGTCTATTTAAATGTGTTTTTAGGTATTTTTTTTAGACAAAATCTCACCCTTCAAAGGCCGGAAAAGGCTTGAATTGTGAAATCGACTTTTGCATGTCAATGGGCATAAGCAGGGACATATTACTAGCTCTTATGTTTAAGCATGTTTTTCGCTTGTAGCCTCTCATCAACCAGGGTCCTATTTCACGCACTACTCTTCCGATGAAACCAATTAACATCTTCCCTGCAAGCTACCCTGCTACGACAGCTCGGGCGAGAACTACGCTAATGTATATGCACGTAGTTGCTTTTTTTGCTCGTAATACCAATACTGATAATCATTAGTCATCAATCAATGCCACGCATGTCCCAGCTTCTTCTGTAATTAATTAGCTGTATGAGTTTGAAAGAATACCAGGTTTATTACCAGTGGCGTGCATGCATTAGCGTAGTTCTCGCCCGGGCTGTCGTAGCAGGGTACATGAAAAATTCTTGGCAGTGTAAGCCTCAGCGCCGAAATCGCAAGTGGTGTCAGGGCGTTATGCAAGTTGCTCCGGCTGCCACCCAAGATGACGCCATTATCTATTCAGGTCAGTCATGAACTTGCATGGGGCTGAAAGAGATATGCCCCTGCATAGCAGATTGGACGCCACGGGGCCAGGTACAAACTAAAGTCAGCCATTTACGGTAACGGAGGGCACACAATGTGGACCGCGGCGTGGCCCGTGCCGCGTCGAGAAGTGCCGGAGTGGGGCGGATGGCTCAAGGCTGGGGACCAATGCACTTCACCTCACAAACATTACACTGCCTATGGTCTTTTCTCCAACTATCCTCCTCTTTTTTCACACTAGCTGCAGTCGGATAAATTTTCTACAATCTCAACAATACCAAGGCGCTAGTTTTGACCTAGGGCTTTGGTTAGATTAGACAGGACCATGGGATTCCTTCTCGATAGCATGTGTTCTTGTATAGGTTCATTTGCCGAGGCCAAGGGAGTTTCTTAACGCAGTCTACCCGAGCACTACAAGACTTTCATGCTTCTATTGTTTCTCCGCATTTACCACTATCATCCTTCAGATATCCCCGATAGCAAGCCAGCCTTGTAATGGCTTGTACGAGCGCAACATAGGGGCCAAATACAAGCGGTTTGTTAGCTGAACCAAGATGAGCCGGAAATAAGCCGATGCAACCTACAGTCAAAGCGAGGGTCGAAAAATTCGGACAAGGAAGTGAACTTGATACTCGAGGCGAGAGGATGAGAAAAATATCTCTACACCTCGAGGTATATAAAGCTAACTGGGCCATTTTTGTCGTCTTGTGGATCATTCATGTCATCACACATTCACTCATTACTCATTTACTCATTTCTCATTTACTCATTTCTCATTTACTCATTTCTCATTTACTCTCATTTACTCATTTACTCATTTCTCATTTACTCATTTCTCATTTACTCATTTCTCATTTACTCATTTCTCATTTACTCATTTCTCATTTACTCATTTCTCATTTACTCATTTCTCATTTACTCATTTCTCATTTACTCATTTCTCATTTACTCATTTCTCATTCATTCATGAAATTTCCCTTCGTTCTAATCACGCATTCGCTATTTTGACATTCCTTTAAGTATTTGGTCGAGGAAGAAATGGTGAATTGGTCCTTCATGACGGCCATTAGGGCTGTTGGGGTTAGCCTCTTGCTCGCTGCCAATGGCGCCGTAATCTTGGTCTAAAGCGACGTGTCTGTCGTTCGAGGGGTCCATCAGGCTTCCTGGCTCAGCCACCTTCATCACACCACTTATAAACGCAAACCGTACCATCGTCGCAACTAAAAGCAGCGCAACACCTATGGCTACAACAGCTGTGGCTACAAAGATCCGTGCTCGTGCTGAGTGTCGCGCGGTTCAGGTTGACTACGGTAACGGCTGTCCCGAATTAGCTGCAAAGTGTGGTATTTCTGCTGCCGATTTTACCAAGTACAACCCTGCCAGTGACTTCTGTTCAAAGTTAAAGCCTAAGCAGCACGTTTGCTGCTCCCAGGGGATCCTTCCGGATTTCAGTCCCAAGCCGAATGCCGATGGTTCATGCTATGCGTACAAGGTCAAGGATAATGACAACTGCGACGACCTCGCTGCGGAGTGGAGCCTTACGAGGCAAGATCTTGAAGACTTTAACAAGAACACCTGGGGCTGGAATGGCTGTACGCCTATGTACTCGAAAACAGTGATGTGCCTGAGTAAAGGAACTGCGCCGTTTCCTGCCGAGATCGCCAACGCACAATGTGGTCCTCAGAAGCCAGGATCGAAGCCGCCAACCGATGGCTCCGATATCTCTGATCTTAATCCCTGTCCGTTGAACGCCTGCTGCAATGTCTGGGGACAGTGCGGAATCACTAGGGACTTTTGCATCGACACTAACACCGGCCCCCCGGGAACCGCTAAGGAGGGTACCTACGGCTGTATTTCCAACAGTGGAATGGATGTTGTGAAGGGCAGCGGATCTGGCGCTATCCAAGTTGCCTACTACGAAGGGTACAATATGAAACGGGACTGTCTATTCCAAGATGCCTCCCAGATCGACACCTCGGTTCACACACGTTCACTTTGGATTTGGCACATTGACACCCTCCTTTGATGTTGAGACGGGTGATGTGCTGTCATCGTACAATTTCGGTCAATTTAAGAAGCTTTCTGACGTGAAGAGGATCCTGTCATTTGGTGGCTGGGACTTCTCCACGATGCCTGATACTTATCAGATTTTCCGTAACGGAGTTAAGCCCGCGAACCGGCTGGAGATGGCTCAAAAGATTGCAACATTCATTAAAGATAATAACCTTGATGGTGTTGACATTGACTGGGAATACCCCGGCGCTCCTGATCTCCCAGAGAATGATCCGGGAAGTAAGGAAGATGGTCCTAACTACCTCGCTTTCCTTATCGTTCTCAAGAACCTCCTCCCCGGCAAATCCATCTCCATCGCCGCTCCTGCATCCTACTGGTATTTAAAGCAGTTTCCCATTGCGCAAATTAGCAAGATTGTGGATTACATTGTCTACATGACCTATGATCTCCATGGCCAGTGGGAGGCCAACAACGGCTTCTCCCAAGAAGGATGCGACATGGGTAACTGTCTGCGCAGTCAGGTCAACCTGACAGAGACTAGGCAGTCATTAGCAATGATTACCAAAGCAGGAGTCCCTGGAAACAAGGTTGTTGTCGGTGTGACTAGCTACGGGCGATCTTTCAAGATGACCGAAGCAGGATGCTATGGCCCCAGCTGTCTGTACACCGGTGACCGGCTAAATTCAAATGCGAAAAAAGGCAAGTGCACCGGCACAGCTGGGTAGATTGCCGATGCTGAGATTGCTGAGATCCCGAACAATCCAAAACGATCAGTTACCCAGCACTTTGTCGACTCCAGCAGCAATAGTGACATTCTTGTCTATGATGACACAGAGTATGTGTCTTACATGAGCGCCGCTACCAAGGCAACACGCGCCGCTCTCTACAAAGCCTGGGGTCTGGGGGGAACCTCTGACTGGGCCAGTGATCTGCAGACGTACAATGAAGTCCCCAAACCGGCAAAGAGCTGGGATGCATTCTTTAAACGGGTTCTCGCCGGTGAAGACCCTGAGGTGGATGATACGCGAAATGGCAACTGGACAGAATTCAATTGCGACCACGAAATGACTGTCCACCCGACATCGGATTTACCCTCTGACCAGTGGAAGACTTTGAACGCGGACGCTGCTTGGGCAGACGTTGTCAGAATCTGGACAGACACAGATCAGCACAAGAAGGGTGCAAGGTTCATTGACTCGGTCTCAGAGACCCTACACATGGGAAGAAAGGTCAACTGCGGCCAGCTGTCGGCGGACAGCTGTGTGGCTTTGGACTGCCCAGCTGGCGCAAATAGTGATACTTCTGGGCCTGCAGCGCAGCTGATCTGAAACTCTTTGGTGCAAATCCACCTTCTACACAAGGACTACTACGACACTCTGTTCCATGCCTCGGTAATTGCCACTACGGCGCTCGATGACCTAGAGAATAAATTTGCGCCGATCCCACCCGCTAAGGACAATACCTGGCTATTGCTGCTCATTGATCTTCTCACCCTTGGAACCCTCGGCACGGCAGGACCTTTCTTCAACACAGTCCTCAAGAAGCTTCCTTATTTCCTCGAGAAATCAAGCACGCTTGACAATTTCAAGGATACCACCATGACGATGGTTGGACAGGGTACAACCATTGCCAAGGACCTGCTACCCAGTGATGATCCCAATTCTAGATGGAATCCGCAGTCACAAGATACTTTTTCGAACTATATGGGGCAGGTCGTCGACGGCTGGGCCAATGTCAGCTCTCTTTCACTTGAACAATTGTTCGACGGCAAGCCGAAGTCGATCAAGACCCTTAAGGAAATCATTTCAAACGGAAAGCTCGTCGATGGTAAATTCGAGCAAGAACCTCCCAAGGATGACGAAGCTACTGATATAAACGACCTACGCACCAACATTCAAAAGTGCTTCTTCGGCTATTCCATTCCCGCTCTCTGGCAGGCCTCAAAGGCCTATGCATTTATCATCGACGCAGGCCACGCCTGTGGAGGCAAAGAACTCACCGACTACCTCGCAGACGACACCATGGACGCCACAGGCGCCTGTGTCGACGGGCAGCAGTACTACCTCGTCTACCCAGATGGCGACGCCACCATATGCAAAAGATATTGCAGCGACCATGGCCCCTGCTCACAGGTATGCTCCGACAACAAATTCTCCGCGCCCCCACGCCTCGATTCCCTCAAAGGTGGCAACTTCGGCGGTATCAGCAAGTCTGATCTGATCAAGGGCTCTGTCCGCACGTGGAAGCAAAACGGCAAGACGAATGGCGGTGGCTACGCGGACCCGACTGACCAGGATACAATCAACAACCTGCTCAACGTAGATGTCACAACGCCTGGATTCATGCGAATCCCGGTCTGCAGCCCCGAGCGTGCCTATCAGTCTTGGGACACGGCCAAGGCGGGCTCCAGTGACAACTATCCCTGCGATGTCCCGCCGGGTAGGAACACTTGTGGGGACTCGACGTTTGGAAACGAGACTAGCGATGGATCGCCTCTGGTTGAAGACTGTCTTACCATCATTAAGAATATTCAGGGAGACGCTAGCACGCGTTATACCACCCTTGTTGTTGGCAAGAATCAACGCGAAATTGCCGCTCATGGTACTTGTGCGTTTGGTGTGCAGGCTACCAAAGTGGATGGGAATGCGAACTTTGTTACCGGTGGACAAGATGTTATTGATATTATCAACGAGTCGGTCAAGCGATTTGCGAGCAATGGCAAAGTTGGGGCTAAGGGGAATATGAATTGCAATGGCAATGTCAAGAGCGAGCCGGTTCTGTGGGGGATCTATTCGACTTGATTTTCAGCTAAATATTTAACGGAAGTAACATGGTTTGGCATATCATAGTGATTCACAGGGCCATGGCCAGCAGTGATTTCTAATTGGCTTTTAGAGGAAATATGCGTACAATCACCTACAACAAGAGAGAGCTTTGATAAATGTGGGGATTGAGACCCGACCAACCGCTGATTAATTAAAACCTCCAGGGCTTTCCCAGGTTCCCCGAGGTAACTTTACGTTGACTCTTGTAAACCACCATCATTTTCAAAATGTTTTCCAGAGCAGTTGCATCGGTACGTATGAAACGTTTCTTATTCTCCACAAGATCTTAGCTCACATGAATTCCGCAGGCTTTCCGCCCGGTCTCGCGGCCAACCTTTTTGCGCCCCGTCCGCTCGGCCATCCAATTCCCCTCGGGTCCCTCTATTCCCTCTGTCCTCCATGCACGCCTTCTGTCCAACGAGACCCGGACAGCGATCGATAAGGCGGTCTCTTCTGCCCCCGTCGTTCTGTTCATGAAGGGTACACCCGAGACACCCCAATGCGGTTTCTCCCGTGCCACTATCCAAATCCTGGGCCTGCAGGGTGTTGATCCCAAGAAGTTTGTTGCTTTCAACGTGCTGGAGGATGCGGAGCTGCGCGCAGGTATGCTGGAATGATCTAGAATGAACCTTCTGCTAGTTCTGGATTGCTAATCATGCTGCATTTACAGGAGTCAAGGAATACTCCGAGTGGCCCACTATCCCCCAACTATACCTCGATAAGGAGTTCATTGGTGGTTGTGATATCTTGATGTCCATGCACCAGAATGGCGAGCTTGCCACACTTCTGGAGACCAAGGGCGTCCTCGTTGCGGCGGATGAATAAATAGCGGCCGAGCCCGAGTGGAAGATGTCAGCCTATCAATTTTGATAGATGGCTGTCTCTGTAAAATTATTTGTCTCTAATGTATTCTGGTCCCAATATCCTGCTGGTCAGATAGTTGTCTTGTTGATTTGACAAATAAAAGGTAATCTCCAATCTATCTGCTTCAGTAGACCGAATTGTCACAAGCCGCCATGCAAACGAATGAGGCAAACGCTATCATAAGAAGAAACCCCAGTTGATGAGGTCTAGCAATAATGTGTACAGTTGGTCCTCATTACATGATTAGTATTTCTCCCGAAAAAAAAAAAACCGAAAGCCAGCCAGCCTACTGAGCTCCTTTAGCTGCTTCAGCTGCCTCCTGTGACTTCACCAGATCCTCAGCAATGGCCTTGTCCAGCTTCGCGCGTTGCCGAGCTTCATAAGCTTCGCGGCTCTTCAGGATACGACCAACAATTTCGCCAGCGTTCACGTGTTGGAAGGCATGTTGCTCGGCCTCCCGGAAGATTCCCATCTTCTTGGGAGCAGTGTATGGATCATATGTAAGCGGGATGAAGGTCGTGGGTCCATGGTAGACAGCATCGGGAGTGCCCCATGGGATTGTCTTTAGGTATGGTTCGCTGGGGGTAAATGGTGCAGAGAATATGACAGCATTGATGTACTTTGGCCTAGGTCAGCAAATTGAACAGATGAAAGCAAACCGAGAAAAACTTACGCGGCATTGAAGAACACAGAGACCACGTTCGAAGATGTTCATGATTGGGTAGTTCAAGCCTTTCCAATGGTTGATCACATCGTCATCATGGATACCTGCGACAATATAGGCTGGTGCATAGTCCTCGCCGTAGTCCTTCAACCTCTTTTCAACCTGGTCTGGCTCGTACCAGCCATTTTGTCGGCCCTCGGACTCCTCAAGCTCTGTGACTTTGCGCAGGAACGCGATGTGACCGGAGGAAAAGAGGTCGAATCCACCGTCAACATAGATAACCCTCTGCCCAGGTTTGGGTCCCTTTCCATCGACCAACGTCTCGAAAAGGCCAGCCTCCTCGACGAAGTCGTCCATCTTTGCGGAGCCTGACCCAGTCCATGTCCACACCTGAGGACCAGGCTGAAGACCACTCTCGTCCGTCGCATAATCCTTGATTCTCTGCAGCAGATCTACAGCAGAAGCCTTGCGCTCCTCGGGACTTCCATATCCTTCTACTCCGGCGAGTGTTCCCTTCACGGATTTGACGAAGTGGTTCCTGGTGCACAGCAGCATGCGGCCAACAAGATCGGTTGTCGAGATGCCTGGGGTACGTTTGACAACACGGAAGCGTCCAGCGGCTTTGACGAAGCGGTAACAATCGTTTCCATCGCTGTCAGAAGTAATGTCGTCTCCGTGGACAACGTATTTGCATCCGTAGTGGGAAACCCAGGGTAGGTAGGTCACATAGGGGGCATGGGGAACACTCTGAGTTGCCCATCGACACGCGTCAACGGCTGCGACACTAAAGAAAAGCGACATTAGGATCAGAACATAACAGCTAGAGCAGTGTGATCAAACCAACCGTTCTTCCAGTGACATCACTGTCGGACCCTTGTTCTCGAGGATAGCTTGATCGGAGTGTATTCCCACGTAAAGGGCCTTTCCTAGCCGGCGCGCTTGAAGCATAGCACCGGCATGACCTGTAGAGCAACCCATCGATTAGCCCACAGCAATTGACCGGGTGTTAATTGCAAGCCTACCGTGGTGGCTGAAGTCGAAGCATCCATCGACCCAAAGTCTGTCCTCGGAAATTGGTACATCCTCCTGGGGATCAACAGGCCATTGTCCAGGCAGAGGAACCTGCTCCTCGAGTGGTGTTGAGTCCATTTTCACAATAGTATTTCGTTAAAACGTCAGAATTTTTACAAAGTATAGAACTGAGTTGTATAGGAGGGGGAGGGGATGTGATCGACGGTAAATTACAAAGGGGGTACGTTACAGTAATCTCCGGCATCACAGTCTGGCTTGCGGGGAACATCAATTGTTTCTTCAGATCTCCCGAGTCTCAATAATCCTTGAACACAACCCGTGGATACATTGGTGTCTTACCCACTCGTCTATCCTCTGGTCTATTAGGCTTCTTGCTCTGTCGCCTTTTCTAATACCTCCGCCTTGTCCTGCGCCCCCTATCCACCCTCGTCCTTTTATTAGCCACCAACGCCAATGATTCCCTCTACATTTGCCCCGGGCCTCTCGCGGCGAGATACAACCAAATCTAGTGGCGGATATGAAGGGGCATACGGCATCCCACCTCCAGTCGCTGGCGGAGGGGCCCTTCTAGGCCCGCAAAGTGCCGGCGCAATCTATCAACATATCCATGAAATGGCCGCGAAACGGATAGCGACTCTCGACTATTTAAGAAAGGCGTAAGTGGATCGCAGTCTAACTAGAATTGGCACTGCTAATTTTACAATGTGCTATGTATAGCCACGAAGGACGAGTTTATTGGTTTAATACTGTGCATTTCTCCCGGGCTGACATCGCTCGGCTGCCATACTTTGAAGCCCGGAAACTTTCTCGCCGCGCAATCAATTATCTGCTTCTAGGCTTGTCATTGCCGACAATACTTGACGTTAACTCCACGCCGTTCGAGTATGTGCGTGCCCTGAATGCTTTACTACTGGAATTCGAAGCATTCCAGCAAGTGCATCCCCCAGATGGCAGCTCCACGTCAACTCTTTCAAGGGCCCGTATACCCCAAATGTTTAAGCGCGCGACGCATGCAGGCACAAAGACCCGACGTGCCAGCTCTGCAAATGAGATCGGACTCCCAATGCAGTCCAGTGACCCATCAGACCTGAAAAGCACCGCAGGGAATCTCGGGTCGGCTTCCTCTGCCTCGGTCACCTCCTTCCCACTCACAGAGTCTTCGGATCTTCATCCTGGCGAGGAATACACTTATCTTCTCACGCCATCGTTGCCATTCGAGCCGGACTTCTTTGAGACATTCGCAACCCTGTGTGATGTCTTGATTGACACTTATAGCCGGCTCGCCGCTTTAGTATCATCTCCCTCAGTCTGTACGGTAGCCCTGGGCGAAACTTTTTCCAAAGCAGATGCCAGGCTACGAAAGATCATGGTGGCCGGCGCAGTGCGTGAGTTCGAAGACGCGAGCCGAAATAGTGCCAAGAATGAAATTGCTGGGGTCAGCCGGGTGGTGCTTGGCGGTTTATTGGGATAGCAGCAAGGTTTAGCTGCTGCATATTTTGGGTCTGGTGTTCATGGTCAATTTTGACGGGACATGTGATTGGGTTTCTTATGAGCTATGAATTTATCGAGTTGAATGTTGTACGATAATAGAATTTCAGATCTAAATTTGAAAGCTTCTAATAATACATCTGTGCCGCCTTCTATTTCGGGGCTACTTAGTACAAAAAGCGGGATATAAAAGACAACTCGCTCAAAATAACTTGATCCTGAACTTTTTTGGCCGTGCCGGTTCGTGAGGTGAGAGCTGGTATTCATGAGAAGATTGAAAGAGTCGAGAACCGAAAGAGAATCAGATTGAGGTAAAGAACTCCACTTGGCGCCACATGCTCGAATATGTAAAACAGACGCCGGAATATGCAGTCGCTTGATGTTGAATGCTGAGGTGGGAAAACAAGAAATTTGATGTTGAGAAGAGATCGCGGAAATTATGTCAAGGGTATGGGACGCTCATGATTGGAGACTTTGCTTCTCAAGTTCGCGTTGTTCGCCGAAGACGCGGCGGCTCATCTCGAGGACGGTTTCGAATCCTTCGCGGCCAATCTTGGCATTTTCGCGGAAGCGATCCACACTTGCCTCTTCAACCTTGTTCTTGATCTTTTGCCATCCACCGCAGAGAGCAGTGATTTTTGCTTCTTGGCTAAATTCGGTTGTGGTGGCCGGGTTGAGGGAGGATTGGCGGTAGACAACAGTCTCGCGGACGCTGAGGACATTCGACCATGTGAGATTGGTGGAGCACATGGTCACCTTCTTTGCGACCGGATCAACATATGAGACTTCGTAGACGTGGGAGGTATTCGATCCACCGAGAATCGAGAGCACCCATTTCGGTACAGACTGATCGCACGTGATAAGACGCTCGGTTCGCAACTAAGACGCAATAGTTAGTAAAGGTTTCAGGATTTTTGAATTCTGCTTTGAAGTTGAATGACTCACAATGCCAGTGCTTGGGTCGACGGTTCGAGAGAGCGTATCTACGCCCACGACATGTGTGGACTTGTCATTCCAAGGACAGTACTTCCGCCAGTTCGCTGTTGATACTTCGTCCCATGAGTAGTCGAACGTGCATGAGGAAGAGAAGACCTTCATAGTGGCGTGTTGCAGTTCACCTCAACGACGCCGTTGGGTCGCGTGATCTTGGGATAGGATAGTTGGATGAAGGACAGCCTTGACAAGCACTGTGGCGGATAGGATGGGATAGAATTTGTTGTATTGATGAACCCGAGGTAGAGAAAGTAAGAGTGATTCAAGTCGAGGCTGAGAGATGGGATGTGAGGAAAATGCAGAAAGGGTGGATTTAAGTCTAGTCTATGGAATCAGGAGGCAAATGTGAGTAAGTCAGAAAAAAATGGAGAAGAGTGGATTTTATCGATCGAATGTCTGAGGGGAAAATCCTTTTTTTTCCCTTCGGGTCAGGGTCAGGGCGCGTTCGGAACGCCACAGCATCAAACCGCCACAGCGCCACCGGGTTTTCCCGGTTTCTGCTTATCTAATATTATGTAATCAACAGGGCAGCTGCACCGGGCAGATATGCAGCTGAAATGTTCCATAAGGTCCAAGCTTTATTTAATATTTCTTTCCGGATCTTTTATATCTATCTCCTTTTCCCCACATCATGGTCGAACTCAGGAAACGCAAGGCGCCAGCCCCACTCCCCGTCGCAGAGAAGAAGACCAAACCAGCTCCCAAGCCCAAACAAGACGCAGATGCTACCGATAATGATATTGAGAAAAGCCCGGCGCCAAAGGTTCCTGAGGTGGATGACACCATCGACATAGAAACTTTTGGCGGCGAGTTTGAGACCAACGAGGGTGAAACAACAACTTTGAAGAAGCTCCTCGAGGAGAGCAAGTCGGGCGTGGTTTTCTTTACTTACCCTAAAGCCTCAACACCTGGCTGTAAGTCCCCGCGTCATGCTCAGTACTTCTCTTGGGAGGGCCGGGCTGTGTTCTTGGAATACTTTGCCACCATCCTACTCCATCAGACTGCTTACGCCGCTATATCCAGGTACTAAGCAAGCTTGCTTGTTCCGTGACAACTACACTCACCTGACTTCTACTGGTCTTTCTATCTACGGTCTTTCAGGCGATTCCCCTAAGGCCAACACTACGTTCAAAACAAGACAAAACCTCCCTTACCCTCTCTTGTGTGATCCCAAGGCCACTCTTATTGCAGCCATTGGGTTCAAGAAATCTCCCAAGGGTACACTGCGAGGTGTCTTTGCCGTGGATAAGAAGGGTAAGGTCTTGCTTCGCGAGGCCGGTGGCCCAGACGCTACCGTGGACGCTGTGCAGAAGATTGTTGCCAAGGGGCCTAGTGTTGAAGATACGAAGGAGGAAGGTGATGAAGCAGATTGATTCAACTCGAGTGACAGTGAACAGTCACAATCACAACAAGCGACACTAAGATACCAGATATTGCATGCATGGCACCATCTATGGTGGTTTATTTGTCTCGGGTGTACGTGTTTGGCGTAGATTATTAGGGACATGAGTCCAGGATCATCAGGGTTTGAATGCTGTCGATTCCCAATCTATACAGTTTTGAAACACTGGTACAGCACAATTGATCCCCTGCAGCTCCCCCCTATCCGTTGACCATTATGCCTCCGTTGGGATGCAAACACTGTCCGGAAATATAGCTGCTGTCCTGGCTTGCGAGGAAAACGAAACATGTTGCAACCTCGCTAGGTTGACCGGGTCGACCAATCGGCACTGTATGGAATTGCTCCATGGCCTCGGTTTGCATCGTTGCGGGGATCAGGGGCGTCCAGACTTGTTTTGTTAGTATTTGACTTGGGATAGACACATGGAGGACCTACTTGGACCTGGGCAAACACAATTGACCCGAATGCCTTTCTTCAGCTGCTGGTTTGACAAGGCGCGAGTAAATGCAACAATTGCTCCTTTGGTCGAGGTGTAATCCAGGAGATCGCCTCGGCCAATATAGGGATTGACGGATGAGCAATTGATGATGGTAGATCCCTTTTGCATGTGCTGAAGAGCATACTTGGAAAGATAAAAGAATGAGTGAATGTTAGTGTCGAAGGTCTTCTCCCACTGGGATCTTTTGGTGCATTAGTAGGGTTTTTGGCCGAAAAGCAGTATTATGAGGCAACTCACTCATCGAGCTCGCTGATATCGCTCAGCATGTCTTGGAACGCCGCGTTGTTCACAAGAATATCAATACGGCCCATCTTTTCCAGGGTCACATTGATGACCTTTTGACAATTCTCCTTCTTGCGAATATCGAGAGCGAGAGTATGGCACTGCTGTCCATATTGTTCGACTCTCCTTTTTGTCTCTTGCGCATCCGACTCCTCTTCTGGCAAGTAAACGATGACACTTGACGCACCCTCCATTGCAAACAGAATTGCAACTGCCCGGCCAATTCCGGAGTCACCACCGGTGATGATTGCCCTCTTTCCTTCGAGCTTTCCAGCGGCTTTGTAGATCTGATAGCCGTAATCCTCGGTAGGAATATGAGTAGATACAGGCTTAGGCTCTCCCATATCAGACTGCAGACCCGGCTTTGTCAAGTGCTGGATAGGAATCTTGTGGCCTATATGAATTGTCGTGTCAGAAATCAATTCCTAGACAGACAACACTTACTCACCTGGCGCAAATTGGGATTTAGACCCACTGGCCTCTCGCTCGATCTGCTGGGTAACAGGCATATTGGCCGGATAAGAGCGTGATTATGAACAAGAGTGTTGATATTAACAAGTTGTGTGAAATTGTAGATATGGTACAAATCTTCATGCAGGAAACCACCATTTAAGTAACACAGAATGATACATGGCCACCAAAAACTAAAGCAAGGCCATCAATGTCACTATGATGGTCTACTTACATTCCACTTCTTCCAACCTTTGCCTGTGTTGAGGCAATATACAACCTATAAGTGATGAGCCACCCGGAGCATCTTTGTTCTAGACTCTTTCTGTGGCGGTGGGTTAATCGAACACGTTGGACTATTCGATCCTTCATTGATGTAGCCACAAGTTGCTCATTCTAGGGACGACCTTTATGTCCAATCGGACAAGGTGTTTCATGTTTAGAGAATATTTCTTTCTCAAGTTTCGAAGTTCATATCTGAACTGCCTCTGTGCCACGTTGCCGTCGAGGTTCTCAATATGTGTGTGACAGATGTTTGGCGTCATTTGCCCGCTATTTAGGTAGTTGGTGGCGTCCTTCACCTAGTCAGCTCAAAAGTTCAACAACTCAAATTGCTTTTTCTTGCACAATTCTTGTAGGAACAACGTGAGATACATCCTTTTTTGGGTTTGTTGAGAAGAGAGTAGGGGGAGGGAATAGGGAAACATTGAGCAAGTGCTATACACACCTACAAATCCTTGGGTCCTGTGTGTTTGAGTGGTTTACAAAGACTTTAGCTCAAAAACTGCAGTTTTCATTTTCCCCATCAATTATCAAGTGATTCTTTATCAAGAGGAAGCCATGGTAAATCAGTATAGAGAGTAGTAGTGGGTGTTCTAGAATGAAATTGGAGTTGACCTCCCGATATACAGGCAATCCTTATCTTTCTTATCAGCCAGTAACGTGATTGGCTCTTGACCGTCCGCCCGGCGATAATTTTTTCTATTGCGCTTTCCGCTTCTCGAGACTCTTGGTATTTTAACAAATTGCCTGGCTCTTTCACAATGGCGAAAGGGCAATCCAAATCCAAGTCAGTCCCGGTTAATACCACCAAACCCTCTGAACAGATGGCTCTCTCGTCCGCTCTGGCCTCGCCATGGGGGTTCCTCCGTCCCACGAACGATTTACACACCACCGTCGTGGATTCTGCAAAGCACATCCTGGACTCCCTCGCTGGTTCAGTCGTGGAAGCCCAGACCACTCGTCGACAACTCAACAAAAAGCGCAAACGGTCAGACCTCGAATCGGATTCAGTCACCCAGCTCCAATTGAAGAACCTCTACGTGGACGGTTTCACCTCGAATCAAATATGGGAACAAGCAACACGGATTCTCGAGTCGACTGGCGACGAGATTGAGCGCGATATCACTTTGATTGCCCAACATAGCGGCTACATGGATTCTGCCGATTCTGAGCAGCTTGAGGATATCTCTGACCCCGAGGGTGCACAAAGCGACAGCGACAGCCACGAGAGCATGCTTGAAGACCTCTCCGAGGGCTCAGGCGCTGAGGATGACCTTGACGAAGAGTCCGAACAAGAGGTCGATATGGGATCTGACGAGGACATGGAAGACATTGAAGACATGGACGATGATAATTCCTCAGTTGGCTCCGCCGAAGGAGAGCCCGAAGAATTTGTCGAGGATCGATTTGGACTGAACGACGGATTCTTCTCCATCGACGACTTCAACAAGCAGTCCGAGGCTTTGGAGAGACTGGATGCCACAGGAGGACCTGAGCAGGGTGAGGACAGCGACGAGGAGGATCTCGACTGGCATTCGAACCCGTTGATGGCTGGAAATGCTGCGACCATTCGCAGTGACAATAAATCGAAGATCTCTCGCCCAACAGAAAAGGAAGACGAAAGCATGGATGATAGTGAGGAGGAAGGGCCAACTTTCGGTAATGCCGATCTCCACGGCGACTCCGATTCTGATGATGAGGACGTCGCGGACATGGAAGACGGTGAAGCCGCTGCCTGGGTAAACACCAGTGATATCAAATACGCCGATTTCTTCGCGCCTCCGCCCCGCAAAGCCTCCAACAAGAAACATCGCGCCCTCCCGAAAACCCAGCCCGATGAACCAGCAGTCGATGAGAGCGATGTCAAACGCGCCATGGACGACGTTCGACGAGACTTGTTTGACGACGGCGATGCGGACTCCGCCGAAGAGGAGGATAATCTTGAAGGATCCGCGGATCCTACTGCTCCACGCTCCACACATGAGAAGCAGAGGGCACGAATCGCAGATGAAATCCGTCGTCTGGAGGCGGCCAATGTGGCCAAGAAAGAATGGATGTATACTGGTGAGGCCAGAGCAGTCGAGCGACCCGTCAATTCTCTCATTGAAGAAGACCTCGACTTTGAACGAATTGGAAAGCCCGTTCCTGTCAACACCAACGAGACCACCGAAGACATCGAAGAACTAGTCAAGCGCCGAATTCTCGCCATGGAGTTCGACGAAGTCATCCGCCGTCGGCCAGGTGCCGAGGGTCAGCAAGCCGGAAGAAAACCCCGTTTCGAGCTGGATGATACCAAGCCGCAGCAAGGTCTGGCCGAGATGTACGAAACCGAACATCTTCGCGCTAACGATCCCAACTTCGTGGATACTAAGGACCGTAAGTTGATGCGGGAACATGCCGAGATCACCAGTCTTTGGAATGAGCTCAGCTCTCAATTGGATACGCTATGCAACTGGCACTACAAGCCTAAGGTCGCCCAAGCAAGCATCAACGTCGTTACCGATGCGCCAACAATCATGATGGAAGAAGCACGCCCAACGGCTGGCAGTGCTGCCGGTGGCCCTGTTGGACTTGCACCACAGGAAATCTACACACCCGGCGATAGTGGCCCAGTTAAGGGAGAGGTGGTCCTCAAGACTGGCGCGTCTATCTCCAAGGAGGAGATGACCCGTGAGCAGAAGGCCAAGAACAGACGCCAGAATAAGCAAACCCAAAAGAAGGCCGATGCTGCCAAGCCCACCCAGGCAAAGCCTGGCAAGGCAGCCGAGAAGCAGCAGATGATTTCAGACCTGAAGAAGGGAGGAGTCAAGGTCATTGACAAGGAAGGCCGTATGACGAATATCGACGGTGGCTCTGTCCACGAGGGCGCCAAGAACAGAGGAGACAATCTGAAACTGTGAGGGATGGATTAAAGGGCCAGTATGTACTATTCAGGAGTCATGTTTCTTCTATATAAAATCTATTTATCTAGCATTGCACATATCATCATCTTGTTTCACTTTTCTGGTCAAGGCGTTTGGCCCGTATCGTGTAGAGGAATATGTTCTCTCTATTATACGCTTCAGCCCCAGGATCGTCACGGATCTGCTCCATTTCGAAAGCCTTTTTCGCCATCTTCATGAACCGCATATCGGCACGTCTGCGACGCTTATAACAAAAGTAACAGACCGTGTCGGGTCCCAGGAGATCCTGGAGCGTGGTGATCAAGAGAGGGAAAGCCGGCTCGAAATAGACGCAGTCTGCTGCGAGGATGACATCTGGTTTCGAAGGAATCTGGTCTGGGATCGGTTCTCCCCAGTTAAGTATCGCCGCAGTCGCATTCGCGCCGAGATTGTTTAGTTGAATGTTGGACTTCATTAGGGAAAACATGGGTTCTTGGTCTGTGATATAAATCGGTTGTTCGAGATGACACCCGCGTGCCACGGCAAGTCCGACAAGGCCACCTCCAGCTCCCAGTTCCACGCTATTGAAGATTGGATTAGGACGAAACGAGAGGAGAAATTGGAATTGCCCCGGTTTTGGGCTGTCACCCACATTGTTTTATCGGATAGATCGGCGGCGTGACGACTGAGGAGGTATTTGGCCAACGTCATTCCTGCTGGCCATAGTTGGCCACCGCATCCATCTTTGAGATCTTCTTTTAGTAGCAACGGCTCTTTCAGGAGTCCGTCGAACGAGATGTCTGTGGTCACTGCGGCTTTGAGTTCGCGCGGAGGCGCCAGGGATTCGCTGATCCTGAGGCCACCTGGACTTGAGGGTGGGCTCGATTCTGAATCCGAGAGAGTTGGCATTGGTATCTCTATCATTTTGGGATGTTTGTTGAATTGTTGATTGTTGATCGGAGAAAGTTTTTAGTGGGGGATCTGTAGCTTATCGCAAATTAGACCTAGAACGATCACATGATTGGCTGCGTGGCGATTTGTCTATTAACATGGATCAAATATGAGAGCCAAATTAAAAGAATGAAATTGCGTAGTTTTTTTCAGTTTGTGCAAGTCTATGTATCCGAAGTCTAGTTATTAAGTGCATGTACACACCTGTATGCACCGAATCAGGCCAAGAAAAGCTTGGGCCCGTGCGAATGTAGATCTATATCGATGCTTGTGTCCTTATTGACATAGTAGGGCATTTAAGGATGTTTAGTAAGTGACTACTAGTATTTACAATGTATTTTCTCCATATCCAAATATGGCTATACACAACTAAGGTACCACAAAGCTTGCGTGGGGACTCTTAATCGTCTGGGACTTGGCGATCCGTGTGGGTTCATTTTATCTAAT
The DNA here is from genome assembly GCA_002116305.1 of Penicillium italicum. NCBI lineage: Eukaryota > Fungi > Ascomycota > Eurotiomycetes > Eurotiales > Aspergillaceae > Penicillium > Penicillium italicum. The sequence continues at coordinate 93,860 of LWEC01000472.1, read as the reverse complement.
TGGTTGCTAACCTTGAAATATGGATCTACATCTACCTACGCCATACTAGAGGACAAGGAGTTGATACATTGCCTACTTTTCGAGGGCACGACAGCCAGGTCTAGGCCCTACACAACTAGCGCTACATGCTACGCGCAGCAGGAAGGAAAATTGGAATACATCGATTTCATAGTCGTGTAAATTTACATCCATTAACTAGTCAAGCTCAAGCTTGAGAAGTACATCTGATCACATCCAGAACTCCTTACTTGACGTGTCATATCACTATCTCCTATCCTTTAGTCGAAGGGGTGAGTGCGTGTTCCCCACCAGGTGAGGAACAAGCTGAGTCCAACAGTCTCGAACACTCTCGAGACCACACCGACAGCGATAGTGTCGAGGGGTCGCTTCTCGGAGAAGACCTGGCTCACAACCTGTACATATTTGTCAGAGGAATTCCTTGAGGGTTGACAGGTAGGATCGATCGGGAACGTACACCTGGAGCTGAGCTTGCGAAGAAAATAAGTGTACCCAAGTACGCAGCACCCTTGTAGCTCAGTGTGCCGGTGGCATTGATGAGCGCGGCCACACCATAGGTCTGCACGGCACTTCCAGCGAGAGAGCTTCCCCAGGCTGCGGCTGCGCCGGCAGCCTCCTTGGACTTGATGAATTCCTCCTTGGAGTTGGCGGCTTGAGCGCGGTGGTAGGTATCACCGAAGACGGGGGCTAGGATGCCGAGGGAGGCAGTGTGGGTGAAGATTGTACCCAGCGCAATGGCGGAGGGCTTCACGGGAGGGAGGTCTGTAATGGTAGAGGTTAGTTTCCAGGTGGCAGAGGATAATGAGGATATCAAGTGTCAACTCACAATGGAGGGTAGTCATTTTGAAATTATTATGAGTAGTTGATGTAGAGAGAAAGAAGTAAAGCAGAAGAGCCAAAGTACTTTAAGTACTGAGAGGGCGTTTCTGCAACCAGGGTTTGTGAGGTGACGTCGTCATGATTCAGCGTAACTGTAGGATGCGGAGGGCCATGACGTCAACTCACATCCGGGGTTAGCTACATTCAAGGTTTTTTTTAGGAAATCAAGGGATTTGTTCGGGAATTTGGATAAAAATCATACAAATCAAGTTCATATGAGCTACGCTGTGGGGGAAACCTTGTGCTGGCCAAGTATTCAGGTCTATCATTATAGACCACCACTTCGCCATCGAGACTAAATCTCAACTCGACTAATTTTCGTAGAAGAATGTTTCTTTGGGAACTAGCTTAACTCCTCAAGAAAGGCTCGTCAAAACCGATCTCCTACATGATTTGTTCCCACTCCGAGGTACCATCGACACTATCCGTGCCAGATCCGGACATGCATGTAGATCAAGGGATGGGCAAGCTGGCAAGCTCGCAATGCATGAAACAGATAGCACAACGTATACCAAAAAATACCAAAGATGATCTCAAATCTCGGACATGCCTGGCTCAATCTCAATTTCATATTTCTGTTTCGGCCCTACACCTAACCCCAGGACTTGATTGTAATGGGGATGTTTCATGCCGAGCGGGGGAAAGCCGGGTCCAATCAAAAACCGACTACGATGTACTCTTTCCTACCACCTAATGGTCTCGTGCAGCTGCTTTGGGTGTAAGATTATTATTCCACCAGTGCCCTTTGTCAATAAAACAAAAGGTGAGCACTTTGGATAGTTATTTATCGCTGTTACTTGTTGAACTTGCAATTACCGCTCGAAAGCCATGATAACTAAAATGAAAATGTATTTCCTTGCAGAATGTGCTGGTCTAATCAAACAAAGGTGCGGCAGGTATATCTGTATGAAATGGTTAGCCTGTATCGATAGAATGAAGAACCGAAGATACATACTTCGCGGGGTAGCCGTTCTCTGGGTCGAGCTGCCACTTAGATTGTGAATGCTTCGGAACAGTGTTCATGTTGGCGGGGTTGGGAGGCAAGCCATTGGCACCCAAAACACCCTGGATGCTCTTCTTGTCCTGCTCAAAGAGAGCCGCTAGGCCGCGCTCTTCGCCCTGCTCCTTGACAGCAATCAATTGCTGCTCTCCAGCCTGTCCGAGTTTGAGAACATCATCCTTGGGGGCGGCCTGGCTTCCGACTGTGAGAAGGGCAACTGCATCGGCCTGGCGCACGGTACTCAGTTGAGGGTAGCTTCTCCGGACATCCCGCTTCCAGTATGGGTTGTCGGCAATATCGCCCGCGGGGAGGGTAACCGGGTCATCATAGGCAAGAGGGGGAATAGAGCCCGGGGTGGGGAAACGGTATTGAGCGTTCAGGGGGACACCCGTGGAGCGTTCAGGGTCAACAGCGAGAAGGCGACGAATGCGCTCCCAGATGCCGGTGGACTGGACTGTGTATTTCTAGAGCGCGAAGAGGATTAGCACCCAACGCACGGCTCTGGAGTATGATCCGCTCATTTCTATCAATGTGACCTACCTGGGTGACAGAGATGACATTGGATGCCGACTTGGCGGCATTCACGATACCGCGGGCCATGGTGAGAAGACTCTGACCTATGAGTTAATATCAGCCCATTGACACATGAAGGCCAGAAAGTTGTAAGGGCCAGAATTGGTTCTGTTTCCCAAAGTCGTTTGACTTACTGCCTGAAATCCTTGAGATCCGTCAAGAGTCCGTAGCAACCCTTTAGATTGAGCCGGTGCGTCGAGGTAACTCCGGAGGTTCGATGCACTGGCACGGATTATCTTGTTGCCGAGCCACCACACAAACTCTTGTATTAGTAATTCCACTGATGGGCTTCAACTTTCAATGATTAACAAAAGCAAAGCCTCACTATCATGAGTCTACATCTTTCATTGAGAAATTACCAAAATGATTTTTTTTGGATGAAAAAATAGGTGAAAAAGCGAGATATATACTGACGGAGCGGTAGTCAGTTACTGAACCGTGGACACCTTAGGCGTCAATCTATGACAAGATGTTTCGGCCTTCAGGTGGCCGTATAGATCGATGCCTCGTATAACCCTTGAATGAAGAAACCTTCAGATGTTGTGAGGAGATACAAGCTAAATTATACATACAACGTATGGACCTGGTCCTAACAATGAGCAAAGACGAAGTCCTTGCAAAGTATACACCAGATTTCAGGCTGCGCTTTCCCTTTTCGTTTTGATGCCAACTCCTAGCCGATTTTTGACCACTGTGTAAATATGAGCACGCCCTTGGCTATTACAAGATGTTTAGCGTTACCCCGGACGTGAAGGCTCGGGTGTTTACTTCCAAACGCGGTTTTGCAGGTGGCTATATAAAGAATAATGTAGAGTTTCAGGAATTTGAAATAGTTAGTGTTACTTTATAAAGGAGAAATATTTCACTCGAGTGAAACAAAAAAAGGAAAGAAATACACACAATCAATTGGGCGATCAATATAATCTATGCCTTTCATTCACCTCCGAAAGTAATCATGAACTTCAAGCAAAACGTGACTCATAAAAAATATCTATCTAGACAAGATATGGCTGACTAGAAAAGCCACGCAAGACTTTTTCTGTAAACTTTCTTCCAGCCAGACAAGTTCTGGTCCTCGATGGCCATCATAGCCAGATATTCGGCCTCTTCGCGGTCAATTTCGGCCTTGCCCGTCCAGATATCGGCATTGTGGGGCTTGATAAGCTCAGTTTTCTTCCAGAGCTTCCATCCAGCGAATGCCATAACATAGAGGGGGATTCCTAAATAGGAAGTGATGAAGGTCTTGTAGTCGAAGTTGCCGTAGGTTTCGGGCTTGTGGATAAACACACCAAAGCTGCGAGTGAAGGCAACCAAGACACAGAAAAAGAGCGCAACGCAGGAACCGATCATTCCCAGAGGAGCCTTGTAGGCCAGTGTTGCCTCGTCGACGCCCTGAGCACGTCGGGCGCGGATGAAGAAGATGTGAGTAATCAAGAGGGAGATCCAGGTCAACACTATGATAGTGGGTCAGCATACTGGACGAATTTCAAGCCATTGGGAGAGTGGAGAAAAAGAAACATACATCCAAAGATGGACACCATATCGGTGAAGTATCCGAAGACTTCCTTGGAGCCACTGGAAACACTCATAAAGCCGAGCAAGCAGAAAGAAGCAGACAGTGCCAGGGCATAGATTGGCACACCGGCTCGGTTTGTGCGAGCAAAGATCTTAGGGGCCTTCTTCTCACGGGCAAGACCGTACAGAGTTCGAGTCGCAATGTACAGATCGGAGTTGGCGGCGGAAAACACAAACACCAGGATACAGCCGTTGATGATGTGGGGAAGAGCGGCGACTTGCTTCATTGCCACAACGAATGGTGAGGCAGCGGCAGAGCTCTTGGCCTTGGTTGCGAAAACAAGATCCGGGGAGTTGTATGGGACTAGCATGCCGAGGAAGAGGACGCTGAGGATATAGAAGACGATAATTCGCCAGAAGGTGAGCTTGATGGCTTTGGGGATGGTCTTCCGGGGGTTCTGGGCCTCTCCAACGGTCACACCAATGAGTTCGGTACCTGATAGAAAGAACATTAGAAGGTGAAATGGGACAATTTCAATCACAGAATGTCCATACCGAGGAACGCAAAGGTGGCCTGCACCAAGGTCGACCAGAAAGCAAGGAACTTTCCAAGGGAACCACCGGTGTATTTAGTGGCGAAGGCACCGGGTTCATTCCAGTAACGGAAACCTCTCCTGTCGTGGTCGGGACCTCCACCAAGGGCAAAGATGAAGGAGCACAGAATCAGTCCCAGAATGACAATCACCTTGAAGGATGAGAGCCAGAATTCCAATTCACCGAAAATCTTGACGCCGAAGTAGTTGATCACGATGATTGCCACCATGAAGATGGCAATCCATACACCCGGATTGACATTCTCTGCTGATGTTTTCGGCCAATAGGTAATGACGAGAGCAGCGGCAGTAAGTTGCGTAGGTGGTAGAATGATATATTTGATGTAGTAGCTGGGAGACGGTTAGATTTTCCCGATTTGTATCCGCATGAGACTGGATTTTACTCACCACCATCCGAGGGTAAATCCGAGAGCAGGGTCACAGAAACGGCCAGCGTAACCAGTGAAACCGGAGGACAAGGGTAGCCAGGCAGCCATTTCACCCAGTCCACACATGACAGTCCAAACGACAAAACCCATAAAGCAGTAGGCAATAAGCAAAGATCCAGGCTGATTTAAACTGGTTAGTCAACGGAAAAGATAAACTAGATGACTCTTAACATACTCCTGCACTGATATTCAAGTCAGTAGTGTTTCATGAACAATCGGGTTGTATTAGAAAAACTCACGTCAAAGCGCTGCCAGTCCCAATAACCAATCCAGTACCGATGGCACCTCCGATGGCAATCATCGAAATGTGACGAGCCTTGAGCTCTCTGTGAAGCTGAACTGGCTCATCCTGTTCACTTTCTTTCCCGTGCCCCGAATTGTCATTATAGTTGGGCTGCGCCTCGATAGCGTTAATCTCGTCGGGGTGACCCATCTTGCTACAGGCCGAACCTAGAATGGCAAGATGAAAAGAATTGATCAGACTCTCAGGACGGGAGCCACGGGGATTTAAATGGTCCCAACACACAGTTTTTTTTTAGCGAATTCCGGGGGTCACATTATACGGTTATCTATGTTGTATCTCCTCTTTCGCCCCTTCTAGTGCCAAATCCTGGAGAGGGCCATGTGGGGTAATGTCAGGTTCACGATCCAGTTATTTCCCTCACGTAATACTTTCTGAGTGGATAAAATGTCAACTTGATGTATTTTTGTGGGGTCATGAGTGATTTGATTGGTGTGACAAGGCATTTTCTCCAGTTCCCCCGCAATATGTTTCCCCACATAGTTGAATATGTGAAAGCCACAGTCTAATTGTTGAATGTGTTCGTATTTTTAAAGTTGTTCCTGGGCTTAGAAGGCCGTATACAAACCTCGGAAGGGTTATCATAGCCTCTCTTCCAACATATGGTCCGGTGAATTGTGCCAAGCGCGCCAACGCTGGGTGGTGGTGTTGGTGCGCTTGGCACCCTTGGCACCCTTGGCACCCTTGGCACCCTTCCCCTTCAGGATTTAAAAATATATATCTCTCCCAAACGATACCGAGTTCTGTGTACAGACCCACATGCTCAATCCTTTATCAGTGATCCCCTATCGTGTTTCATTAATTTTCCGAGTATAAGGTTGCCTAGAACATTCGAAGATAAGAGAAAATTACCAACAGTGTCGGGCAATCCAAATTGCCAAACAACATGCTTAAAAAGCCAAAGACGGGAAAGTAAGCTTAGTCTGTTTAGGGTAGGCTCAGGAAATCTTTCCCACAAGTATTTTAGTAATGGATATTACCAGCCTTGGACCCCGGGAGGCTCCTCTAACCATGATCGGGAGTCATGGCCAAGCCTACAAGTTAGATTCTGCAGTTTCGTGCGATGGAGACAGGTAACTTGGTGAATATAGCCGGCCAAGGGTCTTCAGAGCAATAAATCATTTGAGCGAGAATTGCCACTATTTATGTTCCTATCGTATATGCGGTAGTTGCGGCTCAGGAAATTTTCCGTCTGGGCGCAAAATTTTCTCTTTTTCGCTTTGGGACTGGGTCAAAACGGTTAAAAATCAAAATCAAATTTAACTCAAACCATTTACGCAATGTTCTTATCAGTTCAACTTATGTCTCAAGATAATGCACCGGCCAGGGTAAAACGCTACATAACCGTGCTACCCGGTGTTGGTGGGCTTCACCCGATTACCTTGGGTACTAGATACGATTTGATCTATTATAAAAGCACTGTAGCAGATTCCTATTAGTATGGAGTGGGATAAATAGGAGAAAGAGAGAGAGAGAGAGAGAGAAGAGAGAGACCTATCAGATCTATCCCCACATAGTGTCTCAGGGATCAGGCATGACCTTCAGTAACAACTCTCTTGCCGGAGTGGTCTTTGTACGCATATGAAGTACTCGGGTCATCTTGTTGGTATGTGTAGTAATCGTCAAAATCATGCGTCGGCATCTTGTCAGAGCCAGTGTCAAGAAGCCAGTTATTCAGCTTGTCAACTGAACTTGCGTATCACAACTCGGTGCGAATAAGGATCCACGTCCCGAGGTAACTTCGACAAATAAAACTAACCAGTGATATAAAGAGAAGAATGGTTAAGAAGAGATTCATGTCTTCCATGGCGACCGAGAAATGGATCCTTGTCAAGGAGGCTTAGCGGTGTAATCCTGCCGTTCCGGGCAGGTTTACTTAGGTCGCTACCTAGGTACACCTAAGTGATTAGAGCATTTAACCGCTAGGCCCAAAAGATCATAAGGACAAACAGAACGTCTGTTTGTCACCTGCAGCGGTATATATATTAGGCCCTAACATTCGTTAGGGACCACAGTGGGTCCCGAGATCGTCACGTTGAAACAACGGCTGTAAACAAAGCCCCCGCATTATAGCTAATAGCGTCACCCTCTCAACGCGACAAGTCAAAATGTCGTCTGAAATCGAAAGGCTACGACGCCTTATAGCAGATGCCGAACAGCAACTTTCTATTTCTCAACAGCAAACCTCCAAAACCAACCTGCCTACGTTTCTTGATGGCCTCCACAAGCATCTTTTTCTCAACCTTAAACTCCAGCCAGATGAGACACAGTCGACGCGTGGCGATCCCGCAAATGCGACTAACAAGCTTCGCCCCCGCAAACTTCGAGCTTGGGACTCTTTCGCCAGCGAACAAGAGGAAACATGGCGATTGCTGATGGATTCTTCATTCGTGGAAAACAAATTATTCACTTCCCTGCATACTTTGGAAGAGATAGGTGAAAACTTTCGCCGGCAGCTGATCGTTTCGGAGCCCGACTTGAACCACTTTCTTCGTCAGACCGTTGAGGACCATGTTGCGAGAATCATCAAAGAGCTCTACAAGGATCCAAAACTTCGACGCACTTTCGGTCTGAGAGGGTCGATCCGTTTCGAAAACCATTCCAACACACTAACCCCAGAACGCGAACTGGAAGAAGGGTTAAAGAGCATGGAAATTCGCGGTCGCTCCGCGCGCCGGCACTCACCGCGTATGGCTGCCCGAGAGAAGATGTCCTCTAGTGTGGCTACAAGTGAGCCTAAAACTCCGCGGTCAGCAATCAAACGGCCTAGAGCTGATTAATTTTGCGTTTATAATATTCCAAATAAATCTCTGAATCAACACATCGCGTCGCTGCATACATCAAAGAATATAAATCTCCACATAAAGTGACTTTGGGCCATATATACGAGGGATTGGGAGATATGGACGTGGATGAAGTGATGCAGCAGAATGATAACGAGTCTCTGAAACCTCGCTTTCAGCGAGCTCTTATTGGACTCCTCTCGCAGCCTTTTGACTACATGGTACGCGCTGGTACACAGGTGGGAGTCTTCAGCACTGGCGAAGCCGATATCTATCTGCGAATTGACGATGACCCTTCAACACTATTTTACCACCTTTCCGTGCCAAAAGGAGATGTTGGAAATGAGACAGGGTGGGACCCTCATTCGAATTGCCCCAATCGCTTACACTTGACTGCCGTAGGTCAATCTCTCGCCTTTACTCTCCAAGCGCTTCGCTTGCGGCCTCGGAATCAGGCTTGGGGTTTGCAAGCAATTGACATCCTGCCAAAGTGGGAAATTGTACTTGCGAACATTCTAGACGATATTTCAGAAGATGACGTTCCATTTTCCGAATATCGTCCACCAAAAGCGAACCACTCCTTCGTGCGATCTCCAGTCCAACTGCGTCGCAGGAGGCGCAAATTCAGCCCGGATGGTTGTCGACCCTCGAGCACGCACAGTAGCTCTGATGAAGACGGGGATGAACCCAACACACCAAGCCGGGGTTCACACGTCCCTCGGGGCGTCGAACGAAGGCAACAAGCAGCAACTGGCCAACAGCGTGGCTCATCTAAGGCAGGCTCATTTCGCGAGGATAACAATCGGCGCTACTGCACATTAAACTGTCTACGCGGTCTGGTAAATCGTGGGGTGTCGGACCGGAAATTAGACCGGGCTTGCCCCAATGTCAATGATCATGGAAAAACGAAGCATGTTTTGACCTTGCAATCCTTCATCAAGCTGTTACAACGTCAACTATCCGAGACTGTCAATGCAGACTGTGAGACGCTTGGTATCCATGGTTCCCGAGGTGCTCTTTTGAAAGTGACCCTCTCATCACACGGCTATACCGTGCCCGCAAAATGCACGGTCCCAGAGTTCCGCGACTACCTTCGCCATGAAGCAGCCGCATACACCAGACTTCGTCCGATCCAGGGAATATACGTTCCTCTGTACCTTGGAAGCATCAATCTGGTCCACCCCTACAGCTACGATGGAATCGCCTATCTCGAGCACATGATGCTTTTGAGCCCAGGCGGACTTCCCCTCGACGCAGTATTTAGGGACTTGGATCAAAACAGTCTGATCTCCATGTTGAAGGAGTCCCTATCAGCGATTCATAACCAAAACGTCATCCATAAAGACCCGGCCCCGCGCAACTGGTTGTACAATCCAGAAAGCAAAAAAGTGGTGGTTTTTGACTTTGAAAGGGCTGAAATTATCAACCCACGCCCGATCTTGAGCCTGATTTCGCCGAATCGCAAACGCAAACAAACTGAGGTCGAAGAGAAATCTTTAAGTCCAGGATTTGCGAAGGAAATAAAGAAAGCGGTGCACGAGTTACGGCGCTACCCTCTACCGCCTCGTTTCTAGCGGACCTAAACATGTTATCACGCCGTGAGAGACTCATGTATACATTGAAGCAGACACTGTGCATAGTAATGTATCTTTGCAGTTAATTTACACAATGGGTACTTAATTCAGTGGACTTATTTGGAAGTTGAAAGTGGAAACCAGTTCGCAGACAACCCGTTAGATAGCTTCAACATTCTGACATTCCTTCTGGTTGTGCTTCAGAGAAATTAATTGATTGTTTATTTTAGATGGGATACGGGAAGCTATATGTACAGCATGAGCCCCAAGTTGTTGGTATCGAATTTGAATGTATTAGCCCAGGGAATGAGAGCGAACGGTCCAGGACGCCGAATTCGAAGGTGGGCCGGAATAGATAGGAATTAAGAAGCAATTAAGTATTGGCGAGAGAGAGAGAGAGAGAGAGAGAGAGAGAGGTGTAGTTCTGACGAGAGCAGAGAACTTAAAGTTCAGATATAACGATCCCAACTTTAAAGAAGTCTTCAGTTGCCCAATTGACCAACCCGAGCTCCTCGAATTACTCTCCGGGCAAAAACTGCCGTGTCAGAACTTCATCAGTTCACATCCCACCGGTTTTTACAGAAGTGTGGATTTAACATCTTCCATCTTTTAAACATAGCAGTTGAGCTGGGAATCTGCTTTACTGCCCCCTCCTTGTAGGCCGGTGAAATGCCGCTTTTCTCAACCCGATCAGCTTTAAACCCGAAAACCAGGAATGTGATCTTGCTGTGGGGACATCATAATTTGTTTCCATTGATCTGGCCATGGACACGACTGCCACTGGACTCAAGATTTCCTTGGTAGGTAGGATACTAATCTCAGCATTGTGCGCACTTCCAGTTCCCGAGGTCCAGCCACACCATTTTGAACATCAATAAGCATACCCTGGGAGGGCGTTAACTATGTAAGTACTTCCCCTGTGCTGTGAAATATATACTCAGTACGAAGTGCACAGAGCCGCGGGATCCCGATCGCGAAAGTAGTGATCGCCAAACTCCGATATAAAAAGCAACATAGGTAGGTTTACTAAAGCCAGTGTATGAGACATCTGAATTCTTTTGAATGGATATTCTGACAAACAAAAAAAAGGAGAACAGACCAATCAAAGTGAGAGTAAAAACAAAATATCAGACTTTGAAGCTTGATATTGATATACAAAGTAAAAAGACACATAAAAACTCCACGGCGGTCAGGTTGAGTCACTTAAGTTTACCATGCACTATGACCGAAGAGGCAAAAAAACTTTCCACCATATCATTGGGTTTAAAGATTAACGGCGGTACCACATGCGTGTGATCCGAGTGTGTCTCATCTTCTTCTGCAGCTGGAAGACGCCGTACATCAGTGCCTCGGAAGTGGGTGGGCCTTGGTTTTTGTAAGTCAACTGCAACAGCACAAGCGCGAGGGAGGGGGAAATGCTTACATCCAGGCACGTAGATATCGACCGGCACAACCCGGTCACAGCCCCGAACGACCGAGTAACTGTAGTGGTAGTAGCCACCACCGTTGGCACAACTGCCCATACTGATAACCCACCGGGGTTCGGGCATTTGATCATAAACCTGGCGGAGGGCAGGGGCCATCTTGTTCGTCAATGTACCGGCCACAATCATAACATCGGACTGACGCGGAGAAGCACGGAAAATGATACCAAAACGATCCTGATCGTAACGGGGAGTAGAAAGGTGCATCATCTCGACGGCGCAGCATGCAAGACCGAAGGTCATGGGCCAAAAAGAGCTTTGACGAGCCCAGTTGGCAATCTGATCGAGGGTGGTCCTGTGTAATGTAGGGTCAGCGGGAGGCCAAGGCGCATACAAGTTGAAAGCCATGGAGAGGAAACGAACAAAGCATATTGCATGGCACCCTCCTTCTTCTCCTGACTAGGCAAAGGCACCTCTTGACGGGCCTTGCCCGACGCCGTCAATTGCTGGGCGCTTGCTGATGGTTGACGCTCGAGCGCGGTCGCTGATTTGATTGACGAAGTCGAGAGGGCCGCGAAGGGTTGAGCACGCGGGATGGAGGCAACGAAACGGGGTCGCGCAGCTGTTTAATGTTAGAGAATTGACTTTGTCGATGAGGTGAAGATGATCCCTACCGCACAGAGCGCCAGAGATGGCGGGCCTCGCCATCGGAAGCATCTTGAGAAAAGTCTCTTCGTTGGAGAAGGGCAACTGGAGTAGAGGTTCTTGATCCCGGAGGTTAAAGGGAAAAGGAAATTGCAGCCTCGACCAGTGGCGACAGTTAATGTAGAACTACAAGAGGGGAGAGGTGGCGGGCTCCGGGTACTGCAAGACAAGGAGAACCCCAAAAAGGTTCCGATTCCAGAGTGGAAGAAGATGATGTAAACCGACAGTTTGACAGAGATGATGTAAGCCATTACCTCACACCCCATTGGCTGAGCGGCTGTATTTTTCAACATTGGAACCTGGTATGGTAAAAGCGGTGAACTGCTCGTAAATGGAATTGCCTGTGTGGCCATTGGCTCTTAGCTCCTTTTGCTGCCTCGATGCCTGAGCGCGTCTTCTCCATAAGGTGTGCCGCGGGAGATTAGAGACAACCACTCCACTACTGTCTACACTTTGGTTTCCAAGTACATCCCGTTCCTCAAAAGGCTGCTCAACTACAGGGCATTGTGGACGTTATAAGGAGAGATAATACCTACCCAAATTGAAACTCTTGCCGATCACGGTGTCGAGACAAGGGAATCAGTCCCTAAACTCCAAGAGCTCAAGTGATTGCGCCCAGTCCGAATACATTGCCACTTCAAGAGCCATCTCAGAAATGGCTGGTCCCAAAATTGCCTGCATTGGCGTGATCGGAAAGGCAGTATGTATCACTCGGCCAACTCGTCCCTCTGCGATTGTCCATACTAACTCGATTACAGGATAACCCTCTTCACATTTCCCTGTTTCCCCCATATTCGGATTCCACTATCGAATTCTCCTTCTTACTGAACTCCTGTCTCGACATTTTCGACATTCGGTGCAAACAAACATCCATTGATCAGGATCTAGGTCTATTACATGCAATTGACGAACGACTTGCGGCCTACGGATGGTTGACGACCACGGGAGTAAAACTATTGATCATTGTGGATTTATTCGGTCAGGACGAGGCCAGCGCTGGAAATCAAGCAGGTGGTGCGATTAACGGTCTGAGGGATTCTGATGTGAAGCCGGTATGTTTCTCCTGAATGCCTAGCGAATGTCCATCTGCCGAAAGGTCCAAACCCCCTAACTATTCCATGTAGGCATTCCGCGCATTACAGAGTGCATATATCCAGCTTTTGCAGAATCCCTTCTATTCCCCCGATGACCACATACCGATCCCCGGGAACACAGCTTCTTCTTTGTCCGCCTGCCAGCCAATCTCTAACAAAAAATTCATTGCGGATGTTAAACGCATTGGGGATTCGTGGGTTCCAGGTACTTCTCTGTAAGGAGAGTACCAATTTGATACAGATAAACCTAGGCCAACCAGTTTTCCCCAACTTACATTCGTATTTGACAGCAATAATCTCACCACAAACTGTTTGAACAATAGCCATATCATTTCTCTAATCATTAAGCTAATTTGAATTTTCACTTCCTATGGCGTGGTGTACAAGTGACGAGAATTTTGAATATAATAGAACAAACAGTTAAAAAGAAGATCATTTTGTCACCATGCTAATTCGGGCCGGTGGTCTTCGGTTTCGACTTCAGTCTGCTCCAGGGCAACCATAATCTCTGACATTTCACGAGGGTCGCAAACAGCCCATACTCCACCACCCTTCGTGTCAACTCTTCCAACCTCTTTTCCAACCAAATTCCTGCCGACCTTTCCTGGTCCAATTCCGATCCACCGCCTCACGCCTCGTTCCTGGTCAAGATAGCGAATACTATCCCACCATCTCACTGTATCAGTACACTGTCTTGAAAGGAGATCCTTGATGTCTTCCTTAGACTGGAAGGGCAAGGCAGAAACATTCGATATGCATGGAATCGACGCCGGGAAAGTGATGTTGATTTTCTCGACGGCTTCTCTCACATAATCCGCAGCTAGCGCCATAGCAGGGCTATGAAACGGGCTGTCACTTTTCAGTCTGACAGCCCGTGGGTCGTGACCTCCAAATTGACGCATTTGGACCAGAAGGATTTTGATTCGGTCAAGACTACCACTTAGCACGATTTGATTTTTCGAGTTGATGTTTGCGACCACCACTTTCTGAATTGATGGTACACGGTTATCCCTGTCGATTTCAATTCCCGGTGACTCGAGGCCAATGAATTCCTGAACCGTTCGAAGCAAACCTTCCAGGTGCTCGGGTTGACAGACAAGTGCAACCATACCATATAGTTCACCCGATTGCTCAGTCAACTGCCGCGTACACTGGGCCATCACTTCGGCCCTACCACGAACTAATTTCAAAGCATCCCCAAATTCAAGGCAGCCTCCAGCAACCAATGCAGAGAACTCCCCGAGGCTATGGCCAAGCGTGACATCGACCCGGGATTTAGTGTCGAATCCGAACTCCTGCTCCAAGATACGAAGTATCAGAACTGAGATTGCCATAACTGCAGGCTGTGCATTTTCCGTCATGTTGAGCTTAGAGTTGGGGCCGTCGGATATAATACTGGACAGTTTGAACCCGAGGGTGCTATCCATCTCGTCCAAAACCTTAGCCGCGGTATGAGGGAAGCTTTCAATCCAGGTGTTGGCCATGCCAACTCTTTGGACTCCATGCCCTGTTGTGTGTATTAGCGGCCATTTGGGTGTTTTGAGGTAAAAGGGGTCGGGGAGTATACAAACCTGGGAAGAAGAGGGCTGTGTGTACGTCTCGTTTGAAGGACAGGACATTGAGGTTTGTCGGTCTCGAAGTTGTGGCTAAAAGTTGTGATGCAACATGCACAATGGATCTTAGTCGTAGGTGACCTCTGGGATGTGATAAGCGTGAGAGCATCTTCTCTATAGTTGCAGCCCTAAGCAACCCTTTGGGGCCTTGATATTGACCGTATCAACACAACAAATGAGCATGGTGGCTATTTCGTAGTTGCGAGGGTGAGATCCGCTATCCCAAGGAGCGAGGGGGTGTTGTTCTTCAGTCCATAGTGGTGTTTGTCAAGGGAGTAGTGAGCTCCGTGTGGGGTTAGATGTGAGATTCACGTGAGCTCCTTTTCTCGGGGTAACCGCGCCAAGCCCACCAATACCTATGTACCCAGTATTGGTGGGCTTCATTCGATTACAATATTTCACTCGATTACAAATTTCAAGTATCAAGTATCTTTTATATATTGCTACTCCATATAAAAAGTACTTAAACACAACATAAATTTAATATCAATTTTGGCTACCGTTAAAATGGTTAGGGGATATATCTTCAATGAAGTTCTCATTTTATACTATTAATCTGAGTAGGAAATCTTAGATGCGGAAAGTAAGAGAACAGTAATGTTCTTATCCGCTATCCTTTTGTAGCTTTTTTTTAAAAAAAGCTCCTTATATCTCTAAATTACGTACTCCGTTTTTAGAATTTATTGACACAGTTAACCAATAAAACTAGTCTCATAGTACAAGTTTACGTTTTTATTTTTCCGTTAGCTATCACGAGGGTTGAATTGTGGTTAAATTGCATATGTGTACCCTTTGTATGGAGCAGCCATATAAAAGATACTTACCCTTGAAAATTGTAATCGAGTGAAATTTGTAATCCAGTGAAGCCCACCAATACCGGGTAGGTGTTGGTGGGCTTGGCACGGTTAATCCCGTGCAATCATCAACTGTTATGTATACATATGTACCTAGACCTCAACGGAGCTCATACGGGTTTTGTAAGTTATACTGATTTTTTTTCGCATTCTGAGACCAATCAATAGTAGATATATGCTTACCTACATATGTACCTGTATGCATTGGATTTTAGGCCACGGTCGCGAATTTCCCGATCGGGGTGCCGCCGCTTTTATGAGGGTGCTAAGGCTCCTTCTCACTGAGTAGGTATTTCACAGCACGGGTGATTACTGTCCACGGGTGAGCACTCAGGTATGCTCAGTCAGCGCTCAGTTGGGCGTCAAACTTCAAAATGCCCACGGGCCGTGGACACTTCCTAGTGCCCATGGACGGGCGATGTCGCAGTCTAGCTAGAAGTCCTATTTATCTGGTTTATACTACATTAGGGCCATAATAGGTTACCTAATAGTTTTTAGGTTAACTATGAGCTATAACCTAAATCCTATCGTTAGGTCGAAGTAATAGACCTAAATCCTATCTTGAGTTGGGTTGGGTTGGGTTAGAGTGGGTTGTGCCGAAATTCGAAGTCTACGTACGGAGTATAAAGCGATAGCTTACGTCTACATTAGGAACGGAAGTATCGGAGAGATAATAATAAATATATACATTTTAAGAGGACTGGATAAAGCATAAATAGTCAAACGAATATAATAATAATCTTTTCTAGATTCTATACTTACTATAAATAAAAAAACCCTAAAATTACTAGCTTTTTTACATAACTTGTATATATCACGAGGTTAGTCGTGTAACTCGTGTTTATCCTATTTATAGTACTATAGCACTCCCGCTACAGCACTACAGTACCGAACTAAGTATCTGGTACTACTAAGCCTTAGCGCTACAGTACCGAACCAAAGGCCTAGTGCTGCCGTAGCACTGGTGCTGTAGTACCGGTGCTTGTTAAGGCCTAGCAGATTGTCTCTCTGTGAAGGCCTTACTATGTAGGGCCTTCTAATAATCGATCAGAGTGAAAGGAGTTGTATAATACTACTACAAAGGCATTGGCACTAGTGCCACATATATTCAAACTGAACTCTGAGCCTTCTAATACTTGCTCCGAGTTCTACTAGTATAGTTATACGCGGGTAAGTAAGGTCATATAACCTCTCCATCTCCGCCTTCGAGGGCGGTATAGATCTATACTTCGAGTCCTGCGACCCTTCTAGGAAGAGGTCGTGACACTCTTCCGCGGATGAATTCGCCAAGAACCTGGCGTTCAGTAACTTTCCGCCAAACGAACGGTTTTATACTTGGGAATATCAACGCGAGGAAAATTCCTAGAGGCTTATTCCTAGATCAACCTAGGCAATTCGTTTGTGCTAAATTTGATTTTGAAAAAGCCTATAACAGTATTTGACCAATACCTTTAATGTTACCCTGCTCAATTCAAACGCGCTATTTTGTGAGAAAGAGGCGACTGGAATTTATAAAGCGTTGGCGGCGATGGCCATTAATTTTGCATATTATTAGAATCAAAAGTGACGTTAAAAGAATCCCAAAAGTCAAGGAAAGATGTATCATCCAAAAGTGCGTTGAGGGCATCGTCGCTGACTGTGGGAAGTATGGCAGATGATTCGGGGGGTTCCACGCGTGAAATAGACGGATCAGATATATCCGTATTTCGCGGGCTCGACTCAATCAAGAAATGCTGCCTTATTTTTTTTATAGCGACCAAGAAAATGCCTCGGCACAAGGCGGCCGCTGAGTTCGTATCCTGAAAACTTTCCATCACCATCATGCATAGCTCTAAATTGTTGAAGCTCACACGACGCATAAGAGCGTCTGTAGATTTGCAATTATGGAGGTGTGTATGCATAGCCGGTATTAACAGCGTAGGACTACATTCAATTAGAAGTATAGTTAGCCATTAGCATAGAGATACAACTGGCGGCGATGGACATGAAGAACTTACGTCATCGGACCGGCAAAGGCGAGAAGCTTGTCTCGTACAAGGTCATTAAGAATGGAGTTGGTTTGCAACGCCGCTGAGTCCAGCTGGCTTCGTATCTCACTTTGCCATGCCTTCACATGGGCAAGTGGAAGGTGTTCCGGAATCATGGTGGTATAAGGGGAGTAGAAAGTGACCAAAGCAGCCCTGTCACCGTAAGAAACAAACCGAATGATGAAGAAGAAATCAAAAATGACACTTACTGGTAATGCAGTTGTAAGTGGCATATATAAAAGGCTGCCAAACGACTTTGTTCATGTCCAGCTCTATCTGGTATCCGGAATTGCAAGAGCTCCGTTCTGAGGGAATCGAATTGTTGGATCGTTGGGCTTGCGCCCAAAGGCTTATAGCCAAGTGCGAGAATTTCACCTAAAAGCTTACTCAATTTGAGCAGAATGATCCAATAATCAGCCAACTCAGGTAAGTCGTTGGGGATGTAAGCGCTGGTAATTGACGATGGCAGTTCAGCGACGTCACCCAGCAAATCAGCGGCCGAAGGCATCGGTTGGTCGCAATCTTCAAGATTAATCCTTAGGGGACGGCCTAAAGTCAGACTCAACCAGCGGTCTCGGAAGAAGCAACTCCACCAAAGACGGCGCCAGATAGGACGCAGGCGACTAGGAAAGGCCGAATTGAGCTTAGCTGAATCCGGGTCTCGATGTAAGCCCAAAGCTTGACAGAGACTGATCGCAATCCCTATCCAGTACCATGGTTGCGTATGGCCATCTTCTTTTGAGTGCCAGAATGCCATGAGGAGGGCCGATTGTATGAGGACTACCCTGTCCGTCTCGCCACCATTATCGTACATGCACTAGTATTTCATTAATTGTTTGCCACAAAGGAAATCAATTAAACCAATTACCTTTGCGCGGGAATACATAGCCTTTTTCATCTCCTGGCGGGAGGAATAGCCTTCGAGCGACCAAGTTTCATCAACAACAAACTATGAGCAGAGATTAGATTAACGTAGCCAGGTGTGTCAAGGATTGACCTACATTTGTTGCCGCAAAGAACATGCTCCATAACAACAGTAAATTCCACTCGGTGGTTTGAAAACCTTGGTTGCAATTGAAGAGTACTTTAACATCAACTATCGGCAGGATAGGATGTATATGATGAAAATACGCGCGGAGAAGTTCGGTAAAGGCTTTTTTCTGCGGCATGGTAAACACACCCTTATATTGAAGGAATTCGCGATCCTGGGTAGATAGTGAGGCCGATATAACTGGTGAAAGCAGAATATGCCTCGGTACCGTCTGATTTGGTTGTGTGCAGACGTCGAGAATGGACGTATATCCTGGAGACTCGCCTGTTACGAAAGTCAGTTCCACTAGTACCCAAAGATCAAAGTAAGAAGACGCTAAGTAGCTACGATACCAGTGTAGAAAGGGACCTGGCCAGTTTTGTTTTCCTGCCCCAAGACCGTCGAGGATATCTCGACACCAGTAGACTCGGCTGCGTCGTCATGTCGCTCAGTGATAGAACGAAATGTTCTATCATCCCTAGGAAAGTCTAATCGTTCTTCCTGAGGGGCCCGTGGTACCATGTTGGGGGTTTCTTGTTCCACAGAAGCTAAAGGATTCGATAGAAGTATATCGCTTGGCTCGGCTCTTGGCTGGTCAACCTGGACAGTGTCCCGAGGACGAGTGAAGAGTGATCCTGTCTGTTGTTTTCTATATTGTTGAATAAATATCAGCCCATGTGAAGCAATTTCTCTAGTTTCGATCGTGCGAGTGTTGTCGTGCTAACCTTCGCCGCTGTCTCTCCCGGACGATGCATTCGGCTCTGTCCTGAGTACACCCAGCGCACGGGACACCAGTGACAGAAACACTGCAGCGCACTTTGCGTTCGCGGCAATTTTGGCACGCAACCGCCGATCGCCGGTAACGTTGTGGTGTCATTATCAAGATGTTTAAGAACCGAATTTTGTACAAGCATCAACGTTTCCTCGGGAAGCCGAGTATCCCGGAACGGGGTCACGTGAGAAATGCCGCGGTACATCACGCCGGGCGTCACAGTGACGGCACTATGACACCCCATTTTATCCAATAGTCCGCATGAATGAGTTCGCTACAAATACTTAACATACCTCCCGAACTATTGGCTTGATAGTCCAGGTACCCATGTCAATAATATCTATATATGGTACATATCTGTCGTTAAATGTCTTTTGGTGGGGGTTTGGCCCGAGATCCGAGCCCGAAAACAACCCGCAGCCTTGGCAAGGTCTAAAGCTTATTAGCTTCTGTTAAGGTTCCCCACTAAAATCGACACTGTCCTATCAAAGACTTCCCCTATCACATTGTCACTCAATTCGAATTCTGAAACCCCATTTTGAATACAAAGCTAAATGACAAAGACAACTTTGAAGCATCGTATTAATCGATACACGACAACCAGCTTTGAATATCGGAAGAGAATATTAGACAAATTAGTTACCCTACGAGGTTAAACAAAGCGCAGCTTCTTAGTGACTCACGACAAGGCAAATGATACAAGGAAGTGCATGATTTAGGAACTGTATAATCTATTAAACAAATCTAGGTACACAATTTTTCAAAACAATCTTTATAGTCACAATTTAGGGAAACAAGGCGGCATTTATAGGAGAAGACCGATTCCAGTGAAAGCACGAGTCTCATCAGAGTAAATGACTTTCTTCTTCTTGCCCTCTAGGTCACATTGGTAGATGCTGCCACCAAGATCGGTCATGTAGATGTGACCGTTCTTAGTATCGAGCTTCAAGCCAATTGCCTCGTGGAGATGCTTGGTGAGAATCTCATGCTTCTGCGAAGAACTCTCCTCCAAAAGACCAGATTCAGTCAACTGAGCCCGGTTCAAAGTGTTGCCGAAGGGAAGCTCTCCCCGATCAGTCCAGTAAAGCTGAAGAGTGTCTTCCCTCAACTCAAGATCAACTGGCTCGGGAAGACCCGCCATAACACACTGGATATCATCTCTTGTCTTAGGGGACTGGCCACTAGGCATCTCAATATTGGCAGTGAATATACGGCCCTTGCCGCCCTTGGAGACTCCCTTCTGCGTCCAAAAGAACTTGCCCAGCTTGGGGGACACAGTGATGCCGACACACCACTTAGAATGTTCTGGAACTTCCTGGGAATCTTCAGGCCCACGGTTATCTATTAACAATTCCAAGGAAGAACCGTCATAGTTGCATCGGAAAACGTGGAGACCTTCACGGTCGCAGAAGTAGATCTTCTTGTGTTCCGCCACAACAACAAGTTGCTTGGGAGTGTTCACCACACCAGAAGGAACAATTTGGCGAATATCGGTTCCATCTGTCTTGGCAGAGTAGACAGAACCATCATCCTTTCCTGGGATACCCATAGTGGTCCAGAACATCCGATCACTCTCATAGTCAATATCAATGCCGTCCGGATAATTCTGCTCAGAAACCAGAGCCTGCTTGAGCTTTCCGTCCAAAGTAATTTCAAGAATTTTACCCTGTGTGGGACCAGGAGTATCAGAAGCGAGGCCAATATCCAGGACAACAATGCGGGGTCCATGGGGGGTGGCTGTAGTATCGACGGGAGAGTAAAGACCACCGTTGACACACTTATTACCCAGCTTGTCGTGATCCAGGTAATTCTTTTTCAAGAAGTCAACGGTGTGTTCAGAAGACAGCCCACGCTCGTGAATGTAGTGACCCTCAATAAAGGCAACGGTATCAAGGCCGACATCTAGCCACACAAATTTTAGCTCTTGATTGTGGTGTGACAGATTGGGCTGTACTTACTGTCCATCATCTTACAAGGAAGACTGCGGCCCTTGACAAACATCTCCTCCCACATAGCGTCAATTTCTTCCGGGACAGAGACTCCCTCTGACAGAATAGTCAAAGTCTCACGCTTCACAGCAGCCCAAAGACGGTTGAAGATGAAGCCGGTGGACTCCTTCCGGGCAACATATGGCGAAGTTGCCCCCTCCTTAGTTCGTTCGACCAAGAAGGGGAAAATTGCGGGATCAGTAAAGCCGTCGGTCATAAGTTCAACAATCATGCAGGATGGGGGCATGTAATAATGCATGTTCAGAATCTGAGACTTTCTAGCCACAGAGACCTTATCAAGCATTTCGGAGGACTTGTAAGAAGAAGAGTTGGAGGCCAAGATACAGTCGGCAGGAGACAATGCGTCAAGCTCAGCAAAGGTATCGATCTTTAACTGGATCTTCTCCGGGACAGCTTCGATAACAAGCCAAGCATTTTCGACAACAGACTTCATATCTTCAAACGCCTCTGCCTTGCCAGGAGAAATTCCGGTCTTCTCGGCGTACGATGCAACATTCTCCTCGATGTAGGTAACACAGTCGGCACGTTGTTGGGGGTTAGGGTCACGAACTCGCACGTTATATCCGGCAGAGGCCCAGATGCATGCTACGAACAACGATTAGATTTTCACTTCAAAGCACCCGACAAGGAATGGGGGTCCTATACCAATTCTACGACCAAGCACACCAGCACCAAGGATGGCAACAGGCCGGTTGGCGCAATCTGTGGGCGGCTGCCAAGAAACAGTATGAACAGTCATTTTCTAGAAACTGAATGGAGAAAGTTTATTATGTTCGGTTGATTGTTTTGCGTTGGAGTTTGATTGGATCCCAGATGATTGTGCACATTGAATAATATGACCGAAGTAACAAGATTATATACTAAATGCTCCATTCTCCCCTTTTACACCATCCGGGCTTAAGTTCGAAAGGACAACTTGTAAGCGAGGAAGAATCGGCTTCGGCTAGGAATACGCAAATGCCGAGAGACCCGTGGCCCCGGCCCAGGAAGATCTTGAAATTACCAATCTAGCTATCCAGTACTGGAAATAAAGTTATTACCGAAGTTCTCCACATGCCGATCGCCACTATTGCCTCTCAATGTCGGGCCGATGGGAATTGTTCGGCCGATATCAGAGTTCCTACTGGCCGCAGCGCATCAACCATTAGTGATTGATATCTTCAGGCTGGCGAATATGCACTTCCTCATTAGTTGGTGTGCTATCTTCCAATTAATTCCATTTATGAACTGGAGCGTCGCATTCGAAGATTGGCCCAAAAGATTACGAAGGAGCTATCAATGGCTTCGAAAAATGAAAAGGGCCTAGTTCGGTCGAACGCTTTATTTTTCAATTGCTATCATATAACGGGATGACTGGTCGTAGAAAAATGCTTACATTCCAAGTTGCTCACCTGGAACGGTGTGAGGACCTTCAAGTAGGGCTTGAAGGCCTTGAATATTGTTGGCGTTGAATTCATCTGAAGTGCCTGCATCGCATGCAACCTCATTATGCGAAGCATTTACATCATCTTGCGTCTCCGAGCGAGACGCACCCAACGCCAAATGAGTGGGCCATGTTTAGTCGATGTACAACCATTAAGCTACTGCTGAGATAGTCTCTATTCCCGGAATCTATCTTCTTGCAACTCAGGACCTCGGTCCGGGCATCACAGCTGGATATGCTAAGCTGTTCAAGACTATCTAACTATTGATTCTAAATTCACTCCCACATACACGTTAAAGCTAGGAGGGCTGGGGTCCATTTGAGAAAAGCGTAAATCCTTCTACTTGTCGACGAAAAACGAAATGTGAAAATGGGAAGAAACGAAGTGGATAATACAACTATTTGAAAGATCGAGTATAGACAAAAAGTGGTAACGTAGAAGAAACAAGGATATAGCTGCACAAAGGGAGAAACATAAATGAGTCTAAAAGAGGAACATTTGATCGGTCATCTTGGTAATGGATCCGGGGGGCTGGAAGCCCATGGATATCAAAGCAGCCTGGGCAGCCTTGATCATGCCAGGAGGTCCGCAGAGCATAACCTTGGTGTCAGGAGAAGGCACTGGCAGCTTGGCAGTCATAACAGCCTGAGTGACGAAGCCCTCACCGTAGGCCCAGTTCTGCGGGGGCTTATCGAGCATGTACCAGAGCTTGAAGTTTTTAGGATAGTTCTTCGCGAATGCTTCGAGCTCCTTTCGCAGAAGAATGTCCTCTTCGCTACGGTTGGCGAGGATTAGACTAACCTCCGTTGTGTCAGTTTCGTCTTCGCAGATAGCGCGAATAAGCTGGTACATAGGCGTGATTCCAGTACCGCCAGCAACCATTCCAATCTTTTTGCAAAGACCGCTCTTATACTTCATTGCACCCTTAGGCCCGCGGAAAAGAGTCTTATCGCCAACCTTCAGATTGGCGAGATACTTTCCAGTCAGGAGGCCGTCGGGGTAACACTTGATAACCAATTCCAGCCTACCCAGGTCTGTATTATTGGAGGTTGGGGTGTAGGACCGGGCGACATCTTTTCCGTCAATATTGGCTTTGATAGCACAATGCTGACCAATTGGAATACCAATGACATCAGTTTCGTTTGGCAGCTGGTACACAAAGCGGAAGACGTTCGGGGAAAGCTGCTCTTTCTTAACCAGGGGAAGGGCCTGGTATTCCTTAGGCTGTAGGAAACCGCGGGCAAGTCCGGGATCCGCCTTCACCACAGGCCGGCTCTTCAAATGCGAAGGGTATTTGGTGAATCCAGACTCAATCTCAGTGAACTTAGAAAGCTTGGCTGCAAGAACGGCACCAATAGTGACACAGAAGGAGGTAGCAGCAGTAAATCCGGTTAAAAATCCTCCTTGCGGCAGGGCAAGAGTCGGTGTGGATCGTAGCGAGGCGGCAGAGGGCAAAGGAAGGTTTGATAACATATTTTGGAGCTTGAAATTATGCCGGGAAACAAAGTAGAGCGCCGCACCACTGGCAATGGAGCCGATAACCAAGGTAGCTGCGCCAGCGGAAGAACCCGATGCTTTGGTGTTCTCCTTCTTCGAAGTAGTTGCCTGGATGAGGCGGACGACTTTCTTGGGGGCTTTGATCTCTTGGGCATCCTTAACTGTGCCAATCAAAAACGTCTTCAAGATCTCATCCGCATCCTCTGAATGGCCGACTTCATCATATGCTTCGGACGCATCGACTCCAGCAACATCGTACAGGACATCCGCGCCACCTGGGTGGTCTCGCACATATTTAGTAAGGTCGTAGACTAGAACATAACTCGTTAGGTATTAACATTCCAATAGACGTATTGACTGGTACATATTACCTTTTCCGTGAATTATGACCCATAGGTCAGTTCTGTCCTTGTGGGAGGCGACATCGTCCACGCTGAACACCTTATCGGCTGCCATTGATGAGGCCCAATGGTCTTTTCTTTCGGGGGACTGCAGGGTCGTCTTTTTGGGAGAGGCGAAAGGGTTCTTCGATTTAGAAATGATCAAACAAGAAAGTTAACGACTGTAGATGGTTGTTCGACTCTTTTAAAAAATTGAGATAAAATGTTGCACTCAATTTATCGGCCATATCCCGAGGATATCCTGCCTCTTCGATGCCGAGAGATCCCGGCCCGGAGAGAAGAACTATAAGAGCCGAAGTAAAAACGACAATAACATGTAGGGCGACCAATAAGAACACTTACCGAATAGCGAGGTAAAATGGAGGCAACCCCCATTTAGGACTAGGCATGGACGATTCACTTGAATATTTGATAATGAACATTATTCGATAATTTTAACAAATTAACAAATTAACAAAATAATCTAAAGCCGAACAAATCATTTAATCTTCCATGGTTATAATAAAGAACAATTTGACGTGATGTCGGGTGCCTGTTTAATAAGGCATCGACATGAGACAGATCTAGTTAGTTTGTGGTAGATACATACATCCATAGCTCTTTCCCTCTCTCTCCTTCTTTCTCCTCGTCCACTTCGTTGCCCATAGAATGCCACACAGTTGTTCCCACATAGAGGTATTCTTTCACAGTCATCCCATAACACAGAATCAAAAAGCCAAATGTACAAAGTTTAGTGCGACGGACCGAGGTAAATTCGCTCAAGCCGATTGGCGGGCGCAACGGCATCCCGAATATTTGACGACCCAATTTTTCTGTCCAATAACTGCTTCGGCTACATATCATGAGAAGGCAGCGGTTGAACCGAGTTCAAGTGCGAATCAGATGGAAAGGTTTCTGGCAACGACCGACCCTCCCCGGTCGTCCCGAAAATTTCGGTACTCGGATCTAACCAGCCAGTGAACTTGTAGGAAGGAATTCCTCCCGTCTTTGAAGGTAAATATATAAAACAGAAACCGCGCAAGGTGATACCCGTACAAGCCAAACATTCAAAGTTGATTCCTACGAACACTAAACCGTCATGCCTTCACAAAGGTTTTACCTCCTCGGCAATCCAGTCACATCCGCAATAGAAGTCGAGATCGAGTCGAGCACTGACCTCGACGGACTCAAGCACTTGATTGCTGCGCACTTCGCTATTGTCGAGCCAAATGGTAAGTAACACTAGGCAGTATTTAGCATACACCACTTCCAACTGCACTCTCTCTAACACAAAAATAGGAATTGCATTTCAGTTTGAACATACCGACCTCCCCGAAGTTCAAGACATCATTTCTGCTCAGGGATTAGTGGCTATCACCATTGATGGCCACGCTGTCCGCGATCCTGGCGGCCCCAAAGGATTGCCTATCGTAGGCAACTTCTTCGAGATCTACCCTGATCACCTTGGCAATCACCAACGTCTTTTTGAGCGATTCGGTGCGGCTATGCAGACGACTAGCTTGGGTCGTGTGACCTACCATACCAATAACCCGGACATCGCAGCCATTGCCTTCGCCGAATCCGACTTTTTCACCAAAGAGATCAACAAAGCCCATCCTCTTTATGCCCTAAAGAACTCGTCTGCAGGCATCTTCCTAGGTGATACCGATTCTCCTGAATGGAGAGTGGCTCACAAATTCCTACCCCCCGCACTAGGTCCTAAGGCAGTTCGCCACTACGCACCTACTATGCAAAAGACCGTCGAAGATGCCTGCAAAGTCTTCGATAAGCTGGATGAGCAGGGTGAAGCCTGGAATGTCTACCAATATATGCTGAAACTCGGCTCCCAAGCCGTCGGCAAACTCACTCTTGGCTTGGACTTCGAGCACTTTACTTCGCCTGACGCACCTGTCCACGATATGGTTCATCTGATTGCTGAGATGCTCTCTTTGAATAAGAAGGTCACTTCCAAGGGTGATTGGTACAGCAGTCTGCCCTTTGGTGATCCTAAGCGCCTAAAGGATCTTAAGAGCCGTATTGAGGGTATGGTCGAGGAGTCTATCCAGAATGCTGCTAGAGGTGGTTCAGATGATCTTCCTCTACAAGATGCCGCTTTAAAAGCATCAAACATGGTTGGTTAGTATTTCTATATTTCTTTATGATTTATTATTAATAACTAACAATACTTGAATATAGACTATGCTATTCGTGCCACTGATAGCAAGGGCGAGAAACTGCCAAAGGAAAGTCTCGTCTGGGCCCTTGTCGTTGCCACTGCCGCTGGATTCACCACAACGAGCTCCCTGCTTTCATGGCTCATCTACGGCCTAGTTACGTACCCGGGTATGCAGGAGAGACTTCTCCAGGAGCTGATTGACAATGATTTCAACGACGAAACCGAGATCACTGCCGATTTTACTGAGCGTCTGCTTTTCCAAGACAAGTATATCAAGGAGATGCAACGCAGACACAACCCATCCTTCCAACCTGGCCGTACTGCAAAGACCGACCTTGTCCTTCCTGGAGGTTACAAACTTCCTAAGGACTCAGTTATCATCCCTGCTATTCACCACATTCACAACAATCCTGATATCTGGGATAACCCCCACAAGTTTAACCCTGACCGTTGGGACACGCCGGAGGTGAAGAATAGGCACAAGACCTCCTATGTACCATTCGGTGCCGGTGCACGTATGTGCATCGGCTTCAACTTTGCGCTTCAGGAGATCAAGGTCTTCCTCCCAAAGCTGATTTACAACTACAAATTTGTTCGGGAGGGTGACGGACCGATCGAATACGATCCGATGTTCCAGCTTATCCGCCCAAACAATTTGTATGTCCGTTCTCAGAAGCGCGTCAAATGGCCCCCCAAGTCTGAGGCTGCTGTTTGAGGGCTGTCTCGGATGTCGTCTTGGTTTGCATGGGGTGTATACCCAGCTTATTAAGCAAAGTGTCCAAATTGCCAAGTTCAATAAAATGAAGCTATTCCCACCATACAAAACATCATACACCCGCGGACAGGGCGGTGAATTTATTTCTATTTGATAATACTCTCTTCTCTTCTCTCTCTTCTCTTCTCTCTCTTCTCTTCTCCATTCTTCACCTTTACTACCACCTATGTCACCGCTTTACGCTTACCTCAATGTAAACACCCCTGAAATGTGGAGATAAATCAAATTACATGGTGTAACAAGCTTCATTTGAACATACCCATCGGGCCTTGTTATTCCAGTCCGAAGCCATTACAATACACTGCAAATTGATGCCTGGAAGCGGTCTAATTCAGGCCAAATTCAGGCCGAAACTTGGCCAAAACTAGGCATTCTGACATCATTGACGCCTGAGCGCTACACACCTGGGTAGGTGTATCTTCATCGTTATTCTGTTTGATTTTTTAGAAATTTGTATTATATCTGGTTACAATTTTACTTTCTCATTTCAGCTCGGAAACCGATATGCCCTGTGAGGTATGATAGACCTGTTCTTTTCCCGATTTGCGTGCTAGTAGGTGATGATATGACCATATTTATAGTATAGACATCCCAGACATAGAGCATCACTTTGTACCATGCTAAGGCCCGACGCCAATTAGTCTCTGATTTGCGAGGGTCCATCTGCCCATGTGCCATAGGCATTGAGATTATAGGTTGCAGTTCGCGTCCAGGCAAACTGCAGAAGCGTTGTGGGGGTGAGGATGAATACGTCTATACAAGGAGACCCGTCAACACACGGACATAATAAAGTATAACAAGCCAAAGTTGACTGCAATGTATGGATTTGGAAAATCTTGTGAGTGGGGAAAGCGGATTTGTTTCTGGGATAATTACTCCGTATAAAGGTGAGGTGAGAATCAGGGTGAGAACCGGTGTGCACTCCCCAAGTCGCTCAGCCAGGCTACGGTGATATATCATTTGGATATGGATCTGGATAAAAGGCACTGTAAGTACAAAGCTACATAGCACATTTCATCCAAACAGTTCAAAATTGCCACAAAACTCGAACCTTTTATTTGGATCCTAAAGCTCTAAAAAGCCTGGTACTTAAGGGGAAAAGCTTAGGTCCTTCCCATTAATCTGGCCCCACATAATACACTGCGGCTCTGTGGTAAGGATTATCTGTTCTTTACGACTTTCAACCCTAAAATCCGGTGCGTATGTACTTCAACCTCATATAACATAGCTAAATACCTAATTGAGATAGGGTGTGTATGCTATTGGTATTCACTCTATACCGATTGTTACCCAAATATGCAAAACCCCACATTTCAACAGTGGTATAGACTAAAGTAATGAAAAAGGCTGTTCTGGAGTCAATTTAAAGTGCTATCCGTATATGAGATATAAGTCTCGAGTAGATTTTGACTGTAAGTATTCTCTATAATGCATACAATTAAATAATAACATGCTGTACATGTAGTTACCTAGTTAGGTAACAAGTTGGTAGTTAACTAGTACATGTAACTTACACATGGTTATTGCCTCACCGCCTTCGGACAAACATCCTCGATTGTTATTGACCAACCCTATCGCTGCTATCACTGTGCTCCAATTCAAACCCATCTTCTTGGGAGAGCTTTCTCCTCCCTTCGCCTTTCTCTTTTTTCCCTCTCCAACCTTACATCAACCTTGAAGAGTGAATCGGACCCCCAAGGGTCAACAATCTTCGAAGCTTTCGTCAGCTCGCGTGTTCGCGACTACAGGTTGCGTACATATTGAAAATGTTCGTCCCTAAAGCCGGTGGTCGCAATACCCGTCGACGCCAGCGAACAAGCTCAGATGACTCTGTCAAACCACCCAAGGCCAAGAGACAGCGCTCCGTCCTACGACGCCCAGATGAGTCCCCTTCCGACACCAACCTGGGGCGTGAGCTCGCAAAATTAGCAACACCAACTGCGCCAAACGGTGACATTGCCCCTACGGATCAGATGAACGACTTGAACCTATCAGCCCGTGTTGTGAAACAAGGCGATGGATCTGGAATCAATAACGAGGGGACAATTGTTCTGGTGGGTTACTTTCATATTATCTTTGCGCGTTCCTTCAGACCCTCAAGTCCGAAGTGCTAACTTGCTGGATTCAAAGTCAAGCACCGACTTTTATACTGTTGATCAACTGCCATCTTTGCCAGATCAACTTCGTGGCTTACAATCAGGTAACTCGAATTCTATAGCTTTTTCTCACTGTGGGTTGCGGTTCGTTAACACTCGCCTTCTGAACGCAGAACCCCTCAAGTGCTTTTTCGGACCTGGTCATGATTACGCGTTAGCTTTGATGCGCTCGCATGCCATCGTGTGGCCCTATTCCACGCCCGCTTCGTCCCCCTCTCCGTCGGAGACGTTTACAGTATCAATTCCGGAGTCTTGCAGAGATCCCAAAGGCGCCATCCCACTCGGAGTTTTATTATCCACGGCTACTGGAGACCACCCGGGCCTCTTAGTGATCATTCCTTCTACGGGAAAAGTCATTTACTGGGAGACTGTGTCTAGTGCCGCGTCACTGGGTTTATCCCGACAAAAGCAGAATGGTGTCCAAGGATCTACCCCTGGCATGCTTTCCGGTGAGTATGCCACGGAAATACTCAATGGGGAGCCGTCGGGAATTATCGTTACGTTCTCGTCCGGACGAGTAGCACACATCACCCTGAGAGACCCCCAGGGAAAGCCTTCGGTGCTCGTGAATTTCCTCAGAAGCACTGCAGGGACTGGAGGCGGTGGGATTTTTGGGGGCATCAAGAGCGTTTTCGCAGGTGGGTCATGGAGAAAAGAGGTCACTGCCGTTCGGGCCGGTGGTTCTCACCAACGCGGCCAGCGAGATGTCATTATTGCGACTTCGACTGGATTGGTCGAAATGTGGGACACGCATTGGAACCACGGGAACACCCTCAAAAAAAGATACGATCTCAAGGACGAAATTCTTGCAGCAGTCCCTCAAGATCATGCGCAACCGACACATGATACGGAGCTCAAAGTCGTGGACTTTGCGTTCTCTGCCCTGCAGTCTTCCGACGATACTGTTCAACTTTCCGATGGTTCCTGGCGCCTCTTTATGGTTGTCAGGTCCCCACAATGGTTAGAAACTAGGGCGCTGTTTGTGGTTCAAGTTCACCTGTCAGGAAATGAATCCCGTGTTGTGTCAACGCATCCCGTGGATCTTCGCCATATTCCTGTCTCCCAGCTCGAAACTTCGAAACCCAAGATTTTCTTGCCGAAGCCAGAAGAAACGGCTTTCATCCTTATTGGCCAGTCCCTAGTTATCTTGTCGTTGACAAGTGTCGAAGAGAGTCCATCCTCACAACTACTTCTCGATTCCAACAAGTTGCCTCTGCCTTTCCAAGACACCATTCACTTGCGCTCTGGCACGGACCACGAAATCCTGGGGTCCATCTCAGAGGACCAATCGAAAGATTCACCTTTCGCAGCATGTGTGCTTATGCTTCGGAATTTCGGTATAATTCGCGTGACGGTTCTCCCTCGTCCTAGCATAGAACAAGATGTCGACGAGCCTCAGGTCACAGCAAAGCATAAGCTTGAGCAGGCGGTTTTCTTTGGGACCATGGCAAAGAATCCGTTGAATTTATCCAGCGAAGGAGACCTGAACTTCCCTCCGTCGGAAATGGAGCAAGCATCTTTGGAAATCTGCAGGGAGCTGCTCCAATCAGAGACTCGCTTCATTCCTACCACTGCTATTTCACTAGAGCAAAATCTTCGCTTGAGAGCAAAGGCACTGGATGATCTTGCCTCGTTACTATCACGCCAAGGCAATCCTTTGAGTCGCCCGGCAAGGTGGGAGTTGCTGTGGGCTGCGGAAAAGATTGCAGCACTAAGAGCTTTGTGGAAGATCCAAGAGGCCAGTAAGATTAAAAATGGAGACGAGGAAACTTTCCTCGGTCATGTCATTGGATCCATGCACGATAAGTTCAAGACTCCAATCAACCCCCAACACGGAGAGACCGATCCGATGCGTCAATGGTTCCTGAGAGACTCTTACCGCATGGAGCATATCATTCCATGGATCAAGAACGCAATCAAGCTCGGCCGGGGCAACACCTCCAACCCTGCGCGCGCACTGTCAGAGAAGATCCTGGCGGCCAGTGAGCTGTTTCTGGCGGTCACGGAAACTGCTTTCCGATACCGCGATGAGCACGTTGCACTTTATGGTCTTACCGGAGACTTCCTGGAGGATGGTGTTCTTTCCGATGGATATGAAGATCTTCCCGAGTTCTGGACATCGAGAGGTGTTGGTTACTCTGAAGCAGGGCATTTACTCGATCTGGAACTGGATAGTTGCCGGTCATGGAAAACACCCGCATCGGCTGCAGACACCCCTGACACACAGGTTTTGAATCAAGTTGCGAAAAACAGCTATCGACACCTTCGTGTGATCGGTCAAATGCATCTTGAACGAACTCGATGGCTTTCCGCGCAAGGAGATCCCAAACTAATGGATGAAAGCGTCTCGATTGAGCAGGCCCATGTCGAAGATCGCAAATGGCAGCTCTTCAAACTGGCTGGTATCGACCATCTTGCCGATGCCGTTGAGTTAGCAGAAAGCTTCCGAGACATGGGAGCGTTGGTTGAGTTGATCATCGAGCTTCAAGACCAAAAGGCAAATCAACATCCGCGCACAGATCCCCACAATGATGTTTCCACGAATCAAACTGAGATCGATGCCGACCAATTGATCGCCAAGTATTTCGACA
The DNA here is from genome assembly GCA_002116305.1 of Penicillium italicum. Classification (NCBI taxonomy): domain Eukaryota; kingdom Fungi; phylum Ascomycota; class Eurotiomycetes; order Eurotiales; family Aspergillaceae; genus Penicillium; species Penicillium italicum. Next base: position 61,648 of record LWEC01000472.1, on the reverse strand, counting down.
AGTTTGGTGATCTATGGGCGGATTCATACTTCTCCCGGCAAATCGCAATGGGTTATCCAGGAACCCTGTTTACGTTGCGAAAATACCAATCTGCCGTCACCCGATTCCTTCGAAGTAACCCCGCATATTCTCGCCTGAGCTGGATTAACGATGTCACCGGTGAAGACGACTATGACACTGCCGCAACCTCATTGGAGAATCTAGCGATTAGCAGTGAAAAAGACTTATGGAGTCACCGTGTTGAGATCTCGCTGGCCAAGCTAGGCAAACTAGCGACGCAGGAGCGAATGGATTCTCCCGTTGCGGCTTCTACTTTGCAAGAGGATGTGAAGCGTCTTGAGGATTACGTTGAGGTCGATGGGATTCAAGACATTCTCTACATGCACCTTCAGCATATCCTGCAGGGTGCTATTGACCGAAAGGCAGAACTTGAACTAGCACTTGATCAGTATGGAGAACACATCTTTGAAGATCGGCCATCGCTGCATGAAATCTTGAGCGATGCTCTCTCTACCTTGATTGACAGACAGGTTGTCGGTGCCGACGGCTTGATTGATATCTTGACATTGATGGGCCCTACTCAGCTCGCAGATGATAGCGAGAGCGAGTTTGTACGAAGCGAGTTCCACCTGGCCTTGCAGGTTCTTGATTATGGTCGCTACGGCCAGCGAGACCCATCCTACCTCATGGCTTTGCAAAGGTTGATCTGGCGACGGTGCTTGATCAAAGATGATTGGGTAGCTCGGGGCAAAGCTGCCGAGGGCCCCAACGGCAGTGAATACAACTCAGTCGCCGACACAGCGCTCTACCGATCACTAACTGCATGCTTGGAAGGTGAGCTTGTTCCCACCACAAACACTTGGACTGTCGAGCTAACCAAAATACCATGTGTAGAACCCCGAAATGCTGGTCAGCACTCTGTTTACAAGCCTTTCTCGCCCGCGGAGGCTCTCATGACTGATTCCGATTCCGATATTCTTGTGTCACGGTTCCGCCCAGAGCAAAGATCTCGTGTGTCGTCCGATCTTCAGACCGAAAATGATATTTTGCGCCAGTGCATTGAGGTTGGAAAACTTGATTTCTGGTTCCAAAACCTCCGTGAAACAGCTGAGGTCCACATTTCGCCCCCCGGATTGACCACCCATGATTGACGGTGAAGTTGCTGGAGCAAACGATTGAATTTTCTCTACAATTGACGCGGGTTGGGGGATGAAATGGTGGCGTTTTCGATATTCTTGCTCGGTTATCCAATGGCCAATGGGTCATAATATGTTCTATGTATGAAATCTCAAGAGCCATTTCAATGCTGTACAGTTCAGGCCTTCCGTAAACCCCAGAGCTACGTTGTACTTGATCATAGACCTTCATTCATGCAGTGAAATATGAATGTTATGTTTGATTTAGGTTGTTTTCTCGCTCTCATACAATAAGTATTGATTCCCCGGGTCACCGAGTCATGACCCCTGGGGATTACGCTTGTTCATCTTCCTACCCACTTGGCATTCAGGAGTTGGAAAGCTCAAGTCGTCACAGCGATAGCCGAGACTCCCTAATACTTCCTTCCATCACGGTCAGCCTCGCTATCATTGCTACTGGCACTCTCGACCTTGGTCACAGTATTATCATTCACTGCAGCCATATCGGCGTCACCAAGGTCCTCTTCCTCGAACACAGGCTCCGGCTCAAAAGCCTCGAACTTGGTGTTAAAGTCAGCCAGACCCTGGGTGCTACTGTTGGACCGACGTCTGGCATTGGCGAACGAGTAGTCAGTGTCCTGCATTTCCTCGCCGGACCGGCCCCTGTGGCAATGCAAGCATTAGCTGGATGAACATGCATGGCTGTGACATGCATTGATTACCAATTGCCTTTGCCACCCCCGTCCTTCTTTGTCTTGCGGGGATCAGCGTCAGTCGGGCCGGACTTTGCAAAGTAGCGTGGTAGATTGTCACGGGGACCCATCACGCCTTCGGTCTGGTATTCACGGTCGTTTGATTTGTGTGAGCGAGTCACTGGGAGTTGGGTTTTCGTGTTAGTTGGATGGCTATTTGGGGATTGAGATGGTAAGTGTATACTGTCTGATGCCAAGGAGTGGAAGTACACCAACACGGGATGGGTGCTTACTGGTTTCAATGTGAATGTTTGATGTAATAGAAGATGATGAATTGGTTCAGTGAGAGATGGGGAAGATGAACAAACAAGAAACGGCAGGAGGGACAAGATCTCAATGCAAGAGGGGGGCGTAGGACTCGTGACCTCATACCTACAAGAGTGCGGGGGTTGGACTAATCGGGGCTCCACCAACCTTATTTTCTCTTACATCACCTGCATGGATGTAAACATTGTGAGATAATAACAATACGCGATGAAAAGAGAAGAGACAGGGGGGGTTTCTTTCTTTGCGAATTGTCTGTCAATCTAGGTTAAGTATTTATCTCGATGAATTGTGGATCCAGGTATCTAATATATATTGTTCACGAATGGCACGTTCTCGTGCGAAATATAAGAAGAGCTCCTCGAGCACTATATAGTGCTATACTAAGTTGAACATCTTAGAGATACCTCCTTTTCTTTTCTCCAGTGTCGTATTATATTTGTGACCGATGAAAGGACCCGACGATGGGAAGAGGAATGCACGAAGCTTGAGGGATATTCTTAAAATGGTACATGCTGGTACTCAGCTCATACTTGGCACGCAAAACACACTCATCGCTGCGGTATACTTGGAAGCAGTTGCACTCCACAACAATTAATATACATGGACGGCTAACTACAGCCTTCTAAATTAAGTCGTAAGGCTGTAACTATTTCGGGACTGAGTCTGATCACCTCCCGGGACTAAGTTTCTTCGAGTCTAGCGGGTAATTTCCCGGCCTAGAAGAGAGAGAGCGGAGCAACCTAGGAGGTACTCATCCTATCAAACGTATCTACACGCAATAATTGTGGTCTAAGGCCACCAATGAATAGCTTCACTACTACACCCACTATGTTATATATTTTTCATTCTTCAGGCTCAAGACCTCGAACGAGCCCCAATGATAATTGGCAGTGCTGTTATATGTAGATATCTATCTCTATCAGAACCTTGGAACAGGGCACATAGGACTACAAAGGTGATCCTTTACTTGAAAGACCAAAATTAGACTGACGACCGGGCTAGAACTTGCCTGTCGTCGCTCTCCACATTTGGCACTAGACACACGGAAGATGAACCCGAGTCTGTGTTGGGGACGAATGAGGTACAAGGACGGGGCAGGGAGCAATGGTATCTAGTTGGACCAAGCTCATTCTCCAGAACAAGCTGGTGTGGGACTACATGTGAACAATATACCTTGCACCTTGCACCTTACTACACGGTAGGATGAAGAAGATTGAACATGAATGAACTACAACCCTTGAATTTTTGGGATCATGTCTAAGACTGGCAACGCGTAGCTAAACGCCAGTTCAAATCTGTCATAACACGTTTGAACTTTTTTCTTTTGCTATGACCAGAAGACAATGATTTGTCCCGGCTGACCAGTACGTGACACCACTTCATTGACATAACCTTTAAACATTCTCGAGGACGGTCTCCTTGAACTCCCGCTCAACCTTCTGGCCCTTGTCGTCAGTCGCGGACTCACCGTGCAGAGACAGAAGAGCACCGAGATCGAACTTGGGGGACTTGAGGAGCTTAACCTTGCGAATGTGGACCTGTAGAAATGTGTGTTAGCAACCCGTATTTTTTGGCAACTCTCCAAGTCTTGGGATAAAAAACGAACATTCTGCAGGGGGTAGATGCCCTGGGTGGACTTCTCGATCTCACGTCCAATAACCTCGGGGATGAGCTTGTGGGTGAGCTGAGACAGAGTGCAGGTGGAAGCCTCGCGCTGAATGATCTCGGTCATCTTCTTGCGAATGGCACGGATCTGAGACGAGCGGGCGTAGGTGGTCTTCTTGATCTGGTTGGGGCGTCTCTTGGTGAAGGCAATGGCGAACAGGCGGAGGAGGTAGTCGTCAGTGGTCTTCACGGTGATGTTGGCCTCGATCAGGGACTGCCACTTGCGGACAAGGGAACGGAGCTTGTCGGTGGTGAAGTCGAGACCGTGGAAGTTGGTCAAGCAGTTCTTGCCCTGGATCTCGTCGACGCGGAGCTTGACCTTGCGGAAGGCGTGGTCCTCATCGTTCTGGAGGTCGGCGAGGGAGACCTCGAAGATACGGCCCTTGAGGGAGTCGTTGGCGTTCTTCAGACCGCTGGTGCGGTTGACCAGAGTCTTGCCGACACTGATATTTCCGTTAGTCAATCCAACTCAAAATTCGCCATGTTCGATTCGGGTGGTTTGCATACTCGCGGGTCTGGAAGGTGGAAGGAGCCTGTCGAGACGATTAGCATTTTTGAATCTCGGATAGCGAAAGCGAAAGGAATAGAACACACCTTCACAGAGTACTCGTCCTTGCGGGTGAAGGGGTCGACTGTGCGCTTCTTGATACCCTTCTTACCCTTGGATAGGCGCTTGTTCCTGAACGAAGACGATTAGCCGTGTGTTCGTGAATTCAATGGATGCCGTAGATGCGCAAGTAATTCGATAAATTGAAAGCAGGAAAAGGATGAAGAGTAGGGCGCTTACTTTCCAACAGCCATGATTGCGAGTTATCTGTGTGTTGTTGGAAGACAGACAAAGGTATCGCACCGCGCGCTCAGAGGGTTTCGACACTCGACTGGGAGGGTTGAAAACCCACAGAAAACTCGGCTAAGCGAGGCGCGGGCCCTAGCTGATTATGTCATCCATCATGGTCATGTGATCGAACAATTAAAATAAGGTCCACCGGATTGTCATTATGTCATCATCTTATGTCATCACCAAGCAGCCCTGGAGTCCACCGTCAGATCACTTTGCGATGTGGTAGGTCGTTGGCCGTTACAAAACGCTATTGGTGCTAAAACTTTCCTTTTGAAAGTTGGACACTGAAATGTGTGTATTTGTGTATTTGCATACCTACCGAGTACATATGTAGTAATACCAATACTCTTTCCCCGATAATCCAGACAGAATCCTCCAAAGTTTTGAATAGCCCAACATAGGCCCTTTCCATACAAATTCTAGTGATTGTACATTGTAGATCGCTCTGTGGGAATCGCCACTAACTGACATCACATATCGGATCTGGAGGCTCATTATTCCGATTCCCAATTAAGCAAGTCGCCTTGGCATCCATTCCCGCGGGCCTACTCCTGCGCGAATCGACACTTCTCATTGCTTCACTTTTCCTCTCATCTTTTCTTCTATTGAAAATCCTGTGTCGCAGGTCAAATTAAGCATGGTATGTGCTCTTCCTTCCCCCCAACCCGACCGTCCCGACCGCTCCGACCGTGGATAGATGTTGACTTCTACAGGGCAAGCGCAAGAAGTCAAGCTCGAAGCCCCAAGGGCCCCGAAAGGTAAACGATTCACAAGCCGCCAACTTTTGCACTCAGCACTGACTGTGAAACACAGAGGGAGCCTCTCGCTACCACCTTTTCCTGTCTCTTTTGCAACCATGAGAACTCTGTGATCGTCAAGTTAGACAAGAAGCTTGGCCTAGGCGATCTATCCTGCAAAGTCTGTGGCCAGAAGTTCCAGACTGGTATTAATTGTGAGTTGATAACCACTTTAAGGCATTAATCCTAACTGCCATAACTAACACAAACCCTCAAAGATCTCTCCGCCCCCGTGGATGTATATTCGGACTGGGTAGACGCATGTGATGCAGTTGCGAAGGATACGGCCAACCAGTATGACGCACCGAACCCGAGCCAGTTGGGACACAGAGGGATCAGCAAGCAGGGTATCCCCGAAGAGACTGGGCAGGGCGATGGCTATGATGATGACTACTGATCATGGGATGACGGCGAACGGCGCATTAAGGCGTGATATCAACAATGATCGAGTTGTGAAATTTTTGTATGTACGTGGTATTTGATATTCTTTCTGCATATTCTTGTTGCATATGCTTATCATTTATCTTAAACTCCAAGAAGTGTCTCACCCACATCTCGACCTCTACCCCATTACCGGGCATCAAGTCAACTCTGAATAGGCGACTTGTATGGCGAAGTGGAAGTGCCTTATGGCATCTGGAAAAGACCAAGCAATGGATGGACAATGGAATACTGAATTATTCAGAATTTCCAGGTGACCTTTTGACCGCTGAAGTTCCTTTCAACGTGGCAGGAAACAGCACTTTTACATGGAGTAATATCTGTCGCCGAAGTCTCCCAAGCCGGGGATAATATACCTATCAATCAGTCAGCATGGCAATCGCAACGTCCAAGGGGTGCGATATTCTCACTTCTTCTCATCCAATCCTTGATCAATGAAAGAGGTCACAACCCGAAGTTTAGGGAATCTCTCTGCAAAATCAGCAACACCAGATGGGCTCGCAATAAGGTTGAGGAATAGGATGCGGTGTTCAGGGACACCTCTCTCGATCAGTGTCTCCACAGCTAGAGTTGCAGAACCACCTAGGGAAAAAAAATTAGCTCGGTGGCAAATGCCATTGTAGAACAAGCTCAACTCACCAGTTGCAAACATGGGGTCAAGGAGAAGGACCCAACGATCAGCAATGTCAGTAGGGAGCTTATCGTAAAACAGTTTGGGCATGCAAGTCTCCTCGTCCCGCTGGATGAGAATTTTGCCAATGCGAACAGAACGGCAGCAGTCGCGCAATCCTTGTTCCATGGCCTCGCCTGCGCGCATAATAGAGACACCGCAGATCTTTCCTTCGAACTTGACACCAAGATACTCCCGTCCAACGGGAGTAGTGATGGTCTGCTCAACAACGGGGAGGTGGTTCAAGCCTTCCTCCACCAGCAGGCGAATGATGCGGTTAGAATAGAAGATGAAATCGGCACGGCTGGTTCTCTTGTCTCTGATCATCCTGTTTGTGGTATACAATATGAGTCTTGGGTTACTTTCCATGTAGAGAATGGGTCCTCACGTCAAGAGAGCAATCAACTGGGGTGTTTGAGGTAGCACGTGGACATTGTCGTAGGAGACTTCCTTTGAGACTGTCGCAGTGGGCTTCTCGCCATCGGGCCGATACAGAGGGCCAACGCCCTGCGCAGGAGAAGGAGCGCTCTCTGGTTGTTTGCTAGCCATGATTCGGTTGCGTCCAAAGGTGTGTGTGTTGGGTGGGGGGCGGTCGTTTGACTAGAGAAAAAGATATGTTAGAGTGTGAAAGTACCGGAAATTCGTCTAACACAGGAGTTCGAAGTACCTTTAAAGGACAAGAGTCCAGAGAGGGGTATACAAGGACTGTGAGGGATCTTATGTCTCAAAGCCAAAAGCGGGGAAGTATGTAGGGTTTTCCTCTTATCTTTTTTTCTATATCTGGAAGCTATACCGCAGTGGGTGATTCTGCCCCATCTCACCCTCCGCCTCTTATCACTTGCATCAGCTCCCCAATCAGACCTCGGATGCTCCAGGGCTGTCAATTGTTTCATAACGTGATCTTCTCAAAGGAAACTACCTAGGTATTCTACACACATCATTGCCAATCACCTAGGGGTCACTCCTTTGATGACTGCGCCACACTCTTTGAGCGTGCGAAGCTCCATTGAACACCGCAAGGACATGGCTTCGTCTTAAGAAACGACTACGTTTTACTCAACCCATTAATCCAATTTCTCCTCGTTACATCTTGATTGCCTTTTGAGAACCAGATTTCCCTTTCGAACTTATCAAATAACGCGCGCGCATCTGGTTTCGCCCTCTTTGTGAACAGAAGATGGATAACCAACAACCTCGGAATCGACGACTCGTAACCTATGGCTCTGCTACCAAGAGCCAACCTCCGTTGAATACCGATAAACCCGTACGATCATCTGCCGCTAGAACAACTCCTAATGAAATGCCTGTGCCAAGCTCGTCACGTCCCCCGCGGCCATTATACACCAGGTTACAGCGCAACAAGAATGGAGAGAAACAGCCGTCTGGATCAGTGGAAACAACCACGACTCGGGGTATTACACAACCAAAACCCATCGCAGAATCCAACGTGTATGACTTTCCCTCTTCAGACGACGAACAGATGTCCATGGTTCAGAGGAAGCGAAGGCGATATAGCCCCGATGGAAACAAGGCCGTTCTTGCAACTAAGCGATCCGTGAAGCTAAGCAAAACGGAGAATGGAGATCGTAACGTCTCACCACCAATGAGGAAGAAGGTGCCCGTGCCCGGTGGAAACAAGGCCATTCCTGCAACCAGGCGATCCGTGAAGCCAAGCGAGGCAGAGAGTGGAGATCGTGACGTGTCATCACAAATGGGGAAGAGATTGCTCGATGACCGTGGGCCATTGGCCAAAAAGCCAGAAGTCGATCAGCAGACAAGCCCCGTGAGGTCGAAATCATATCCAAGGACTGAGAGGTCTGTGCGGAGTCAGACTAATATATCTGCTCTCGAGAATGAAATAGGAGTATCAGCCGAGGAGAGCCCCGGTGATGCAGAGTCCTTGCGAAAGAGCTCGCCGGACACCAACCAGGGATATGCCACTAGAGCGAACATCACCCCTGGTCGAAGGAGACTGATTGACTCGCTCGGGATCACGGAAAACCCGGTTGAAACATCTCCAGTGGTTGAAGTATTGCCAGAGAGTCCCGCTGGTAGTCAGCCGTCCCCGAAGCCAATCCCTCCGGACCGAGCTTCGCAAAACATGGCTGTGAATGAGTGTTCTGCCGAAAGTCACGCTCAAGGCTCTCCTTCAGTTCCATCTAATTTGCGAGGATCCTGCGTCACCTATGCACGCCAGCGTTCCTTTTTGGATGATTTAATCATGTCAGAGGATCTTTCGACGCACGATGCTTCCTCTGGTCCGAAGCACCGCTCTCAATCTGTCCAACGTCAGTTGAATTACGAGGCTACTTCCACTGCCCGTTTAATCGTGCCAAATGAAGATACCAATGAGGATGCATCTGTCCGAAGTATTCATGAGCTCAGACAAGCTGGGGGAAACGCTCGTTACCGAGGTGCCGTCGAATCTATCTTTGAGGATATCGAAGATTCGCAAAATTCGTTGTCGGGTAGATGCAATGCTTTCCTCCAACTGTGTGACAAACTTCTGGATACTGGGCTCAAACGGCGATTTGTCGAATGCAATTTTGACAAAAGGCTTGTGGATTGTCTTTCCATGGACCTTCAGGTGGTCCCCACTATATTGGCTTTCTGTACCTACGCACTGGGATCATCGGATGGACACATGTCTTATGTTCTTGCAACTTCCGCGTGGCCTAAGCTTCTAGATGCATCGCCTGCCTTATTGGGCATGCAAGACGACATAACAGAGGTCACAAAAGCTCAAATAAGCGGCCTTTCCCGGCTCTTGCAGAAGACGCTTCAGAACACTATCCCACAGATAGCTGCTATGCTGTTCTCTGATACTGCATTGTCCAAACTATCCCCATGCACTCTGGCGTTGTATTGCCTGAGGTCGACAATTTCCACGATTCAAACCAAAGGCGAGAACCCTAGCCTCTCCATATCTCTTCTGAAACCGTTGGTTCAAGTGCTCGTATCTGAAAGCCAACGTTGTGTTTCATTGGAAACAATGTACCCAGAGAGCTCTCAGATACTGCGCATGGGCTTTTCAATCTTGGAAGCTTCTACTGCATTGCCTGAGTCGCTCACAAACGAGCATTGGGATATCTTAGACCCGCTCTCTGAGCTTCATAGCCTGCTTTGTTCGGAGTCGGACACTATCAGCGAAATACAACCCCTCTACATTCGACTCATCTTGAACATCACCAACGGCAACCCCCCTCTCTGTGATAGATTCGCAACCCTGGAGATGGTTGGGGGGCTGGTCCACACTGTCTCTGCAAACTTTGGGGATTTGACCGAAGATGCGCTTGGACAAGCGAATAATTCTCTGGACAGCGTGATATTGGCGCTCGGCGCACTTATCAATCTGACTGAACAGAGTGAAGCCTCAAGATCAATTTTTCTTCACTCTTCTGGCACCCCAAAGCCTCTCCTTGATCAACTCTTGCATTTGTTCATAACTCATGTTGATTCCATCTCCACGGTATGTTTTCAGCTTTTTTTTTTCCATTTTCACCGACCCATTGGACTAACTGGATCTGCTTAGGCTCACTCGGTCTTGGAAGTACACCACAACGTTGCTGTGGGATATTTGGCCGTCCTTTTACTAACCCTCAGTTTGGATCCCGAGATTCGGTCCAAAATCAAGAGCTCACTCGCTCCCAACGGATTAACAGCGGTGATATCTACCGTTGGCGAATTCCTGCAATACCATCAGAAGATTGAACAAGAAATCTCCACTTTTCCAACCCAGGGACAACCAGCGAGTGGGTTCCTGTCCAGATTACAAGAACTAATCACTCGGATTCGACTGGCAGAGCAATGATGAGCATCCCGTGCCATGCATGTGTCGCTTGACGGCAGATAAGTGCGCACTTGGTCTTTTCTATTGGGAATTTTTTTCTCTAGACTTGATGACATGAATTTCTTGGTCTGTTGACAGCTTTTGATACCCCTTTTCCTCGTCACTTTTAATTGAACCATTTACGTTAGAATGTTCCACATTCATATCCACCTAGGCGGATGTCCACATAGCATAATGACCTTAGGTCAAACTAGTACCTCCAAAGTTCAGAAAAATGAGATTTACTAATTTCTGTAGTACAGTGCATCTTACAAAAAAAAAAAAACAAATTGCGGGTCATAGAGCATACCTGCAGGCACTTATTTATAGAGCGCTCAGCCCTGGAGTTGGAGAAACTGCCGTTTGCACTGTTTGCAGGTTACAAGGAGTTGGAGCTCCGCATGCTTCGAGGGATTTGCCACCCCCCGACGACCTGGTTTCTGAACAGATTACCATTTTGCCTCTGAATACCTTGTTGATCCAGTTTCATCAATCAAAAGACAGCGCCCACCTGACTATATCACCATCATTACCTCCCATTCATATTGGTGGTTTAGCTGAGTCTTACCGCACTGCACAAGATGCCTTCCGCGCCTAAGCAGAGAAAGATCGCAATCGTTGGCAGTCGCTCCGTGGGTAAGAGCCCCTTTAATAACCCAAGACGTTATAATTGCGAAGGACTAACGCTTATCTTTTAATAGGTAAATCATCTCTCACGGTTCGCTTTGTCGAGCACCACTTTGTGGAAAGCTATTACCCTACAATTGAGAACACATTCAGCCGGATTATCAAGCACAATGGCCAGGACTATGCAACTGAGATCGTCGACACTGCTGGACAGGTAGGTGATTCCTGTGTGGGATTACCGTTTGGTTACTGAGACTATTCTACAGGACGAATATAGTATCTTGAACTCCAAGCATTTCATTGGAATTCATGGATATATCATTGTCTATTCAGTGACATCGCGCCAGTCATTTGACATGGTGCGGGTGATTCGTGACAAGATCCTGAACCACCTCGTCAGTCACCATCCTTCCCATGACTAGTATTCACGAACCAGCATCTAATCTTTCCTCTAGGGAGCGGATGATGTACCTCTTGTCATAGTAGGAAACAAGAGTGATCTCAAGCCCGATCACCGCCAAGTCACCTTGGACGATGGAAGGCAATTAGCGGAGGAGCTCAACTGTGCTTTCACCGAGGCTAGTGCCTTCCTTGATTTCAATGTCGCGAAAGCCTTTGATCTCATGATAGGAGAAGTTGAGAAGTCTCAAAATCCATCACAACCAACCGGGGACAACAAGTGTGCTTTGATGTAATATGGAACTTCTACTGGAACGCGCGTGTAATATGGAACTTCTACTGGAACGCGTCTGTTTCTCCCGCGGGGATGGTAAGCGAAGCCATCTCTGGATCTCTGGATCTCTGAGTCAAGAAACATGAAACATCTCTTTCATTGGAGCTGACAAGACTATACCTTGCTCTTATGATGTCCACTCAATTCAGATCTACGGATGTCTTGTTTGCTGACTCGATTATTGACTTAGAGAGACCGTCAACGCCAATTTGGTAACACCAAGTTGATGGCTTCTTCTCGGGGCCCTCTTCTTTTTGGCTCTATTTCTATTGTGTCTTTCTGGTGGAACCATTGGGGTTATTGCATGAATAATGAGTTTTAGGGTCGGATTCGGGAACATGGATCGGTACCATGCATAGAGTAATGAATCTCAATTTTAAACAGGCTTCTACAAGTGTGCAAAGTATTAAATTGGATCTATAGAAACATCCGTGGCCATAACTCTAACCGACTTGGAAGTAAACTGGGGGAGCGCCTTATGACTAAGTAACGTGGCCCCTCGAAGCCCAAGTGCGTGGAGACACGCACTTGGATTTTCCTCGTTTTTACCCCTCCACAATTTGAGTCACCCCTCTACCACTTGGATTCCACTGAACCTTTGAACTCCAATCGTCAATATGCTGGACCTTGCCGACTTTGTGACCGAGCGTGGTGGTGATCTCAAGAAGATCAAGGAGAGCCAGCAGAAGCGATTTGCCCCGGAGGAGACCGTTGATGAAGTTGTCGCGCTCTATGAAGAGGCACGACGCGGTATGGATCTTGTTCTTTTGAGGTTCACGAAATCTTACTGACAGATATAGCCCGATATGAGGTCACACAGATGGGCTCTCAGATCAATGGAGTCCAGAAGGCAATTGGAATGAAGAAGAAGGTAGACATTTCCCGGCCAGTCTAGTTGTGTGTGGAGATACTTATCCGTACTCAGAACAAGGAAGACGCAACCGAATTGCTCGCACAAAAGGCAGAACTCGAGACAAAGAAGAAGGAGCTTGAGGAAAATGCTGTCGCCAAGGAGGTTCAACGCGACCGAAAGATTCGCACAATTGGAAACTACGTCCACGAATCCGTGCCCGTGAGCAACGATGAGGTACGGGTCATTTTAAGTCGCTTGGGGATCGAACGCGACATGAGAGACTAACAAGTGGATTTCTGGTTACAGGCAGACAACAAGCTGATCAGGACATGGACCCCCGAGAACGCCGAAATGCAGAAGCCAGGTTGCCTCTCCCACCACGAAGTGTTGACCCGTCTCGATGGATATGACCCAGAGCGTGGTGTCAAGATTGTTGGTCACCGTGGATACTGCTTGACCGGCTACGGTCTTTTCCTCAACTTGGCTCTGGTCAACTATGGTCTGGAGTTCCTCTTCAACAAGGGCTACACCCCCAACCAGCCCCCTCAATTCATGCTCAAGGATCTCATGGCGAAGACTGCGCAGCTCGAGCAATTCGACGAGGAGTTGTACAAGGTTACTGAGAGCGAGGATAAGTCCACCGACAAGTACCTCATTGCTACCTCCGAACAACCATTGTCTGCCCTCCACGACAGCGAGTGGCTCCAGGACAAGGATCTTCCCATCAAGTAAGTCTCCCCTGTCATCCAGAACTAAGTTGTTTTGCTGATAAGAGAAATAGGTACGCCGGTTACAGCACATGCTACCGTAAGGAGGCTGGATCTCACGGTAAAGATGCCTGGGGCATCTTCCGTGTTCACCAGTTCGAAAAGGTTAGCATAGACCTGAAACCGCTGGATTTTCGTGTTCTAACCCCATGCAGATCGAGCAGTTTGTTCTCACCAAGCCCGAGGATTCATGGCAAGCCTTTGAGGACATGATCAGTACTTCCGAAGAATTCTACCAGTCTCTAAAACTCCCTTACAACATTGTCGCCATTGTCTCCGGCGCCTTGAACAACGCGGCATCCAAGAAGTACGACCTGGAGGCTTGGTTCCCATTCCAGCAGGAGTACAAGGAGCTCGTCTCTTGCTCCAACTGCACCGACTACCAGTCCCGAGCTCTGGAGATCCGGTACGGCGCGAAGAAGGCCACCGATCTGAAGAAGACTTATGTCCACGCGCTGAACTCCACTCTGTGCGCAACCGAGCGTACCCTCTGCTGTGTGCTTGAGAACTACCAGAAAGAAGATGTAAGTGTTGAAAGTTCATTGGTGATTCTGACAGTAGCTAACTATTATCTAGGGTATCGAGGTCCCTGAGGTCCTGCGGAAATACATCCCCGGTGCTCCTGAGTTCCTTCCTTACACCAAGGAGCTTCCCAAGGACAGCACATCCACCAAGGCCAAGGGGAAGGCCCAGAAGGGCGCTGATGATGCCACCAAAAAGATGCAAGGTCTTCAGGTTTAAGGAGATATCCCACGATGTACCTTGAGATACAAATTAGAAATTACGATGGTTCAGTTCATGATCTATAGGCATATAAGAATAGTTGGCCGCGTTTGCGGCCTTGTGGTATCTTTTTAGTTGTCTTTTTAGTTTTTTTGGTTGTTCTTTGGGTAAAAAAAGCATGCTTTGTGCAAGAGACTTTTCTATGTATAATCAGGGATGTACAGAAGAACAGTCGGCCGCTCATGTGGCCTTTGTTCTTGACGACATAGGACTTGAATCATCTGATCTATTTGGCTCAATTTTATTAAGGACGTTTGATTCAAGGGAACACTCCGACGTGGTGTGGGATGTCCCTTGAAGATGTTAGCCCCATTCCTAGCGTTCTAGCTACTATATAGAAGAATCACTGGCTGGTGTATAGAGTGGCAGGCGTAAAAGTACCGGGATCGATGCCTCTTCGCCAAAGCGAGCCCAGACTGGTGGATACATCTTCGATCAACAGTCAGACCTTCATTGGTTATACCTACCAGTCAGGTAAAATAGCTTTTAGTATCCCCGGTCCGCTAGACTTCAATCCAAAAGGAAGCATATCCATGGATCAATGCGAGAACTTGGTGATCCCAGTCTAGGAGAGAAATGAGCAGCTTAGTCTCATCTTCCGCCGTAGGATAACCCTAGCCATTGTCAATCCCAACAAAACCATGCATAATCTGATGCTTATGGCCGGTCTGATGGAGAATCATCGCAAATTAGATTAGACTTGGCTCCGGTGAGTTGGTAAAATCTCCTTTTTCTTATGGGTAGTTGTCAAATGTCGAAATCCAGTAGTCTAGGACCTAGTCAGTTTTTGATAACACATCTCTCAAGCAAGTTTACACGTCTCCCACATAGTAGACCTGTCCCTACAGTAGTGAAATAGGTCTAGCGGTTTTCGTTACCATTATTTCCGGTTGTAATGGCTAAAGAGGCCGTGTTAATATAAACAAAGCTGAAGTTGAGATACTGAACACATTTAGTACGCGAGTCAGAGAGTCAGAGGAGAACATACTGGAAAGTAGGTAAATGCTATTCAGTGCGCTGTCTTCAAACTCTCTTAACGTATTTCAACCCTGTTGATACTCAGGTACCTGGGCTCACTTGACTTGGACTTCGTTTTCCGGCGTGGAGGATTTTGTGCGTTCACAGTTTGACCGGTGTCGCAGCCACCTCGACAGCCTGTCTCACAGAAGCTTTCCCCAGTGCAGGGTCCTATCTGACATTTAGACTTACCCGTTATAGCGAATCCATTGAGGCCAAAGTAAAGATTGAACATATCAATAACTGTCACCATTGAGAATCTATAGAGGTTCACATCTGTATGTTGTAGGTAGACATTGAGCTCAAAGGAAGAATTGAACAAAGAATTCCTTCTCATTGAGGATCAATTGAGACTGTATAATGTAGATTGACAATGTACTCAGTTGGAAGGAACGTTGGAAAGGCGTTTACTTTCTCAAGAGGGAAGACACCAGTCTACTCCTATAAGTATTTCCTGCTCTCCCTCTTCTCTCTTTCTCCTCTTTTTTTCTCTCTTTCTGTTCTTCACTTTTTTCTGACTTTTCTTTTACTTTTTTTTACTTCACTTTTTTTCTTTGAAAATGTCCTGCTACAATAACAGCAGCACCAACAACAACTCCTGCAGCGCCAACAATGGCAGCCAGGGTCAGGAAATGAGGGACCCTGGCAAGCCCCATACCTGGATGAAGGATGTCCATGATCTTCCGAAGACCGTTGGTCTTTTTTCGATCATTTACGCCATCTACCTCGTAGGGCGAGTTGTGGTTGGTTATCTGACTCACCTCCAGAAGCTCAGAAAGATACGCGCAGAGTAAGATTGATTGAATCCTTTTCCCACATTGAGAGCTAGAAGAATATTGCATAGACCTGCTTACACTACATGAATACTAATAGTCACTATAGGAAGACAGCCAAATGTGCCAAGTGCACAGAGGCTGAAAGCCGAACCCGAGAGCTTGAGCTACGTCTTCAGCTTGCCGAACTTTCAGCTCAGGAGGCAAACTCACGTGCTGAGCAGTTTGCACAGCGCGAGAGGGACGCCAACGAACGAGCTGAGGTGCTTCAGCGGCGAGCTGGACAGGCCGAGGTGCGCGAAGGCGACCGGAGAAGTTTCAGATTTTCGGCTCACAGGGTTGAACCTATGGCTGATCCACGATCTCCCGAGTCAACCACAAGCTCCAGTGGTCATAACCAGAATCTCTTTCAGAGGTTAGGGGGCTCAATTTCCCGACGCCTGCACAGAAAAGGTGAGACTCTGAGGTCTGGCAAACAGAGAAATCGCCAGCGCGGTTGAAAATGTCACAGTGGTTCATCTGATGAAACAGAGGGTATCTGAGTGTCAGACTACCCCCGACAGATGAACGAGATTTGTATTTTCTTGCAGGGACGGCTGGCTTCGGCTTAGCCTGTCCTTGATGAATTGGCGAACTTAGCCTATTCTTGAAAGAATGATTGGCTTGTGCTCAATCTAATCTTGAGAGAATGGCCTGCGAC
This sequence comes from Penicillium italicum, assembly GCA_002116305.1. Taxonomy (NCBI): domain Eukaryota; kingdom Fungi; phylum Ascomycota; class Eurotiomycetes; order Eurotiales; family Aspergillaceae; genus Penicillium; species Penicillium italicum. The sequence continues at coordinate 44,997 of LWEC01000472.1, read as the reverse complement.
TTGGGATCCTTTCGGCTGCTTTGTCTTTTCTTATAGGAACAGCTGGCTTCGGCTTGGCCTGTTTCTGGTGAACTGACGAACTTGGCCTATTCTTGAAGGAATGGCCAGCGTGGGCTTGGCCTATACCTAATAGAATGGCCTAATTCTATTGCGTGTATTGCTTGATTTGTCCGTTTCTTGAATGAATGGCTGGCTTCGGCTTGGCCTGTTCTTGAGGAACGGACGAGTCATTTCCGGCCTTGCCTTGGCCGGGGTCTTCCAGGACTATCGTCCTGGAAGATCCAACAGCTACGAGCTTGGACCTCTACGTGGTGCTGTTGACTAGTAGCCCTTTGGTGAAGCCAACGCAAGCTCAAATCGCCCCTCTCTTTCGACCCAATTTCCAGGCTCCTATTCTTGTCTCTGTAAACTTTACCTCACAGAACGAATTGGAATTAGATAGCCAACGCATATTCTAACACGGTGGCATCAAGGACTTGTGGTTAGTGTCAAGGGAGGACTACGTCGAATAGCATCCATGGTGCAATGTAAGATCTTATTTAGTGGAAAGTTTTGAAAGCCTAGTCACAGAGACTAGGAAAGCTGACAGCTAGCTACAAACCAAAAGCAGTTTTCAACGTATAGCACTCGAATCACTTCGAACCTCTTTTCCACTGCCGAGGAGATGCTTTCTTCCAATACCACGCCAGCGATCTCACCATTGACATTTTTCCAAGCCCGAAGATGCCCGGCTTAGAGAAAAAGGCCTCCGTCATCATTAAAAGATAGGAGGGGTTTTGACTCTTGAATCTATCTATTAGATTCTTCACCACAGCTTCCCACCCTTTTTGAGTTATTGAATAGCCACGATCAACTTCACAGCACCCACAATACACCGTGCAGTGCCCGATACCCTTCTCCTTTCTACCTCGACAACGCTTTTCGCAACAGCCACAGGTTCGACCACAGCAGCCACCCCTCTCTATACAATCAGTGATGAGTTCCTCTCGGAGATACCAAGCAGGATTTTGTCGGATCTCGTTATATATTCTTTTCAGTGGCCGTTGGGGAAGCAGACTCTCCGCATTGTACAAGTCTTCTGTTAACTCCCAAATCAGCATTTCGGCGAACTCAAGGGATGTCTCCTCAAGGGATGTCTCAGTAAAATCATCGGGTATATCTGTGTCATCCTCAGTGGACCTTTTTGGTGCTCTGAGTTCGATTTCAATCTGTTCTTTTCTTTGCTTGGCTGCCCGTAAAGCATGTTCGAACATGATGATCGTTGCAAAGACTTCCGAAGGTATGCGAAGACCCCTGCCGTATTCAAAAATTCTCTTGTCCTTCCGTTGATAGTCTCGAACAGGCCTGAAGTTTCCAAAGGAATCGAACATTTGTGATGGATCAAATCCGTTCAACGGGGCTTCCAGCAAGGGTTTGTAATCGGCAAACGTGTTCCGAGGCATGATAGTATAATTTGCACGCAGCTAAGTAGCACACAGCGTGTGAATAGGGGGGAAATTATCACTAAAATTTGATTCAAGGTTGTAGCAGAAGTTGGGCTTTCAATCCGGTGAATTTGGTGGAAGTGGGAAGTCAAAATTACCTTCCTAGGCCGCCGCCAAAAAGGGCTCTTAAGTTTGTCCCAATCTTGGTGTTCAATCTACCGGTAAACACTTGTTGTGTAGGTTTTTGACATCCATAAAAGAAATGCCCTACGTAATATGTGAGCCCAGCAGTAGCATTGAGCATCAAGTTTCAGAACATGTCGCCAGCCAGTCCCACCCGAGCATGACATCGAAATCTCACTTGATTTCCAAGGTTGTTGTAGATAATTTCAACCAGAGTCTGGAAGCAGCAATGTCTATAAGTCCGCATCCTGGAGCACAAGCTTTTTTCTCGGTTTTACAAATTGTATTCTTAGCTGTTAGCTCTCTTGGCTTCTTCAGAGACTGACACAATTTCTACTACAATTACTTGTCCAAAAGACCAAATTTGAAGTTGATGCAATGGTCCTAGATATATGTATATATAATTACTATGTACAACTTTTTCATATGCCTTTCCAGATGTCTTAATATAATTTCAGATGTCTTCAGATGTCCGATCTATATCTTCCAGATAGGGCTGGCCCCGTGGGGATAAGATGACTAACCATCGGCTTCCCAGCCCCGCCTTCGGGTTCTGTTTTACCTTACGTAATTTTCCACAACACCAAGAACAGCCTTACGTCTTTTTAGTTAGTCTTTTTAGTTAATCTTTTTAATCTTTTGACATGTCCTTTGAGATCTAAGTGAAAGCGACTTTTCTATGTTAGAATCAGGTATACATAAAGTGCTTAGTCAGATTGTCCGGTTAAATCTAGTCCATTTTTAGGATAATCACATGCCTTGTCATACGGTCGGATTTCTGCAAAAAAAAAAGTCTTTGCCCCGCGATGCCCCTCCATAGAACACATAGAGTGCATATGTAGAATGCTATATCTCAACATCTACTTAATTATGATATATAGGATCAGTTAATAACAATAGTAGCTAAAAAACACATACTATGTAGTAGTGTATGTACATAGTTGAAGAACTAGTTGATGGCAAATCCCGAAACCAGAATCATCAAGTCCGATTCCGGAGACCTTGGAAGCTTACTTAATTTCTATTAAGAGTCATACATGTGGACCTACTTATCCACCTCTTCTCTGACTGTTTCCCTTCAATCCAATTCAATCCTCTTCACACATCAATTCAATCATGTCAATCGCAAGAGATATCCGTCCTCGTCAGGACGACGCGGCCTTCCTCGCTACCTCCCCCAGCGCCTCCTTCAACTCCCTATCCAGCCACAGCTCTGCTCTGAACCGCACAATTCCAGTCAATGCGAAGCCCTTGAAGCCTTTCGCTACAGAAGATATCAAGGTCCTGCTCCTTGAGAATGTCAACCAGACCGGTCGTGACATCCTTTCCCAGCAAGGCTACCAGGTGGAATTCCTGAAGTCTTCCCTCTCTGAAGATCAGCTCATTGAGAAGATTCGGTGGGTCCCAACCGAATGTCCTTCTTGGTGATTCACGAAGCTCATGGATTTGATTGTATTGCAGGGATGTCCATGTCATCGGTATTCGCTCCAAGACCAAGCTCACCCCACGAGTCTTGAAGGAGGCAAAGAACCTTATCGTCATCGGTTGCTTCTGCATCGGTACCAACCAGGTCGACCTCCAGTTTGCCGCTGATCAGGGTATTGCCGTCTTCAACTCCCCCTTCAGCAACTCTCGCAGTGTTGCCGAGTTGGTCATTGGTGAGATGGTCATGCTTGCCCGTCAATTGGGCGATCGCTCCAACGAGATGCACGCTGGTACTTGGAACAAAGTCAGCAACGGTTGCTGGGAGATCCGTGGAAAGACCCTCGGTATGTGATGTGATTCTGTTGTTTCTGGGGATTACGCTGACCACCTTCAGGTATCATCGGATACGGCCACATTGGTGCCCAGCTGTCCGTATTGGCTGAGGCAATGGGTATGTCCGTCATCTACTACGACGTGCTGAACATTATGTCACTGGGTACCGCTCGCCAGGTGAAGACCTTGGATGATCTCTTGGCCGAAGCCGATTTCATTACCTGCCACGTTCCCGAGATTCCCGAGACCAAGGGCATGATTGGACAGAAGCAGTTCGAGAAGATGAAGAAGGGAAGCTACCTGATCAACGCCAGCCGAGGAACCGTTGTGGATATCCCCGCCCTCGTCGACGCCATGCGCAGCGGTAAGGTTGCTGGTGCCGCTCTGGATGTCTACCCCAACGAGCCCGCCGGAAACGGTGACTACTTCAACAACGATCTCAACACCTTCGCGGCTGACCTGCGCTCGCTTAAAAACCTTATCATCACCCCCCACATCGGAGGAAGTACTGAGGAGGCTCAGAAGGCTATTGGTGTCGAAGTTGCCCAGGCTCTGGTCCGATATGCTAACGAGGGTTCCACCCTGGGTGCTGTCAACTTGCCCGAGGTTGTTCTCCGTTCTTTGACAATGGATGAGCCTGACCACGCTCGTGTAAGTTCTCTCGTGCAGTCATCCGGTTTTGTGATGATCCTAATTTTTCCTAGGTGATTTACATCCACAAGAACATTCCTGGAGTGTTGAGAAAAGGTATAGTACATTCGCTCGAAATGAAGCGATCTCTTAACTAACAATACCACAGTCAACGAGATTATTGGTGACCACAATGTCGACAAGCAGATGACCGATAGCAGAGGCGATGTAGGTTCATCCGTGCTCTTCATACAAAAGAAAAACGCAGCGGAAACTAACTGTTAATAGGTTGCCTATCTTATGGCCGATATCAGCAATGTGGACGCTGCCACCATCAAGGATTTGTATACCAGACTCGAGAGCCTTCCTTGTAAGATCAATTCCTTTCTCTCTCGCATGTCTAGCCTGAACTCCAAGCTAACACCGCTCCAGCTCGCATCATGACCCGCGTGTTGTACTAAACAACCGATCCAAAAACAAGCTAGCCTCCCGGCTGTGATGCTATAATCAACTCAAAATAGACGAGCCCTCGCACAGCTTTGTCTCAATTGCAATGGGATACTTTCAACGAGGTCCTGGGGGATTAAAAGAGTGCAAATGCCAACTCTTAAGTATATTGAGTTGGGTACGACTGATGTAAAAAGCGGTTGAGTGTATAATTTGTGAATACCATGGCACCATTTACTAGAGAAAAGCTATGACATAAATGTATTCGTTTTCATTTTCATTTTCATCTGCCATCTGTCATCCACACGGATTGACTGGCTAAGTAGAATGCATTAAGTGAGAGAGAGAGCATATCGCCGGACATAACGACCCTAACCTCGACTCCCGTCTCTGAAACCAGGACTGCGGCTCCTTCTTCTCGATGAAGAATCCCGGCGGTAATCACGTCGACTTGTCGAGCGCCAGTCGGCACTTGAATGCGAGCCATGCTCACCAGAGTCTCGCGAGCGATCGGTGCCGCGGTCACTGCCGCGGTCATTGCTGCTGTAGTGCGGAACATAAGAGTCCAGGTTCCCTGATCTGGGTGCTGGGCGACCTTGTCCGAATTGACTACGACGATCGTCTCTCCCGTCAGTTCTGTTGGATTGCGATCCATCCCATGGCGGGTTGGTTGGTACCGGAGGACGCGGGGGTAAGCCCGAATCTCTTTGCGTGGGGGGGAAAGGCCCGCGGCGTTGCGGGTTTCCGTGGATTGCGTGGTGCCCATGACCTCCGTGGGTTCCTGGTGCGTTTGGTCTGCCTCCGCGGGCGGCGCCGGGGACGCGGCTGTGTCGGGAGTCTGGTCCGCGAGAACCAGAGGTTGGCCAGCCACCGTTGCTTGTGTCGGAGGCGGGTGGGGGAACTGGGGGCATTGGGACCCGCTGGCTGCGGAACTTCTTTCGGTCGAGTTCGTGCGAGTCTGCGAATTGGGGGATTTCGCCGGGTCGGGCTGGGAGGGGGTGGGTGGTGAAGTACGGGTGCTTCAATGCGTCCATGGCATTGATGCGCTTCCTCCAGTCTAATCGGAGAAACTCGCTTAATAGAGAAATAGCTACCGGATTCAGGCTGTTGCATGGTTAATTAGGGGATCCGAGTCTTCTGTGGGAAAAGGTAACATACTCCTTGAAGAGTGCATGGAGGTTCCCGCGTTTGAAGGCGAAGTTTTTCACACCCTCACAGCCCGGAAGTCGACTCCATCCGGGCATATTCTCCTCGGTGGGAGTGCCCACAAGATTGAATATCAGTTCTGCTTGGTTAAGATCGCTGTTTCCAGCGAGGATGGGCTTGCCCTTGAACATCTCGCCAAACACACAGCTTTGAAACATTAGAAAATGGTAAACCTGACCGACAGGGATGGAAAACTCACCCAACTCCCCACAAGTCAATGGCTGTAGTGTATTTCCGTAGCTGCAGCAACAACTCTGGAGGACGGTACCATCTCGTGACAACAAGTGCTGTGTATTCTCTTTTGGAATCTCCTCCTCCTTTTCCAGGGAGTGGAGGGGCATCATCGTAAGGCCGAGCAAGACCAAAATCAGCGATTTGGAGAATTCCTCCATTGCTAATTAGCAGGTTCGCCGCTATTCATTTTGTCAGCTCGGAACTATGGTATAGCAGCATTCAACACTCACCTTTCATATCACGATGTAGAATGCGGTTCTGCGAAACTGGTTAGACAAATATTGCAGGGATGGGTGTTTCAAGACAATCGTACTGCATGCATGAACTTGAGCCCTTCAAGGAGTTGCATCAAGTAGCATTTAATCTGTGGTTCAGTGAATTGAACTGCTGGGTTTTCCAGGAGTCCTGACAAGTCATGTTCCATGTATGGAAAGACCATGTACATGCTCGGCTTTTTCCGTCCTTCGCCTTTGCCTCGCTCAATTGACATCTCCTTGAGCTGCAGAATGTTTGGGTGGGAAAGCGCCTTCATGAGTTTGATCTCTCGGATGGCGGTAATGGGAAACTAGCATAGCACTAAAGGTCAATTTAGGGCAAACAAACAAACAAGGGCCAGTGAGCTTACGCCTTCTTTCTCGTGGTGCATTAGGATCTTTTTTAAGGCCACAATTTTGCTGTCCTTCTTTGACCTTGCTTTGTAGACCTCGCTATCAACCAGTCAGTCGATTTCTTTTAGTAACACCACTGCTGGACTCACCCAAATGTGCCTTCTCCGAGCTTGTCTAGGAATTCATATTCACGGATGTTCGAACAACCAGGGAAACGAGCCTGGCCATTCTCGTCCTTTTCCAGCGATTTGATCTCCATGTTGACTCGTCGCTTGCGGTGGTCGCCCACTCTGGGAAGAGGAAGGTCGATTGTGCTAGCCGTTGATTAGGTTGAAAGAAATTGTCAACCGCTGTCAAGGTGTTCGGTATGCTTTCGTTTGATGTTGCGTCAAGATACGCGGAGGGTTCGAGGAGTCTTGGGCGACAGAGGGTTGGGGAAAAGTGTCAATATGAATTAGCGGGTATCTTCTCAGAGAGAGTCAAGTGTGTCGAATTTGTTAGAAGGCAAGTCAATATCATGGTAAAAAGCATGTGCGACGATTTCGCATTGTTCAAGGCCGTGTGTACGGAGCTCGGCCATGCAATAGGCTCAATATAAACCTGAGTAGGAACCAGCCCAGTCAAGGCAAAAGGGAAATAAGAGTCAGACGACTCTTCAAAAAGAAATCAAATGATTGTTCTGCTGATCGCCCTGCCGAACAATCCTAACACTGCACTGCGGTGGAATTCGAGCGCCGTCACGGGTCACGTGCGACCAACCTCTCCGTCTCCGTTGAACCGCAGAACCCTCCGTCTTCAGGTCCGATTCAAGATTGGCGTTCTCTGATCCAACAACAGCCATTTTCAGCATACAGTACGTCCTGCCTCTGCCTTCCTCTGCTCATCCAAATTCTGTGGAAACTAATTGCTTTCCAATCTGTACAGTCATGGCGGGCAACTCCTCCCACCCTATCCACATCCACCCGGTCCGACCGCTCTACCGCTTCACTGCGACTGCATTGGGCGCTAGCATGTGGTTCTTCGTAAGGATTCCTTCCTTATTATTTGGAGAAGCTATACTGACAGGGCTCTTCCGGATAGCTCATGTACCGGGCCAAGAAGGATGGTGCCGCTCTGTTGGGCTGGAAGCACCCTTGGGACCACTGATCCGATTACAATCGTCAATTTCGTTTTACTTGCGCAGCCGCTTTGTCCCTCAGGGCAGCGGTGATGGTTGGGCCGCATTGCGTACTATGTACTTGAAGTGGGAAGAGAGAAACAGATATCCGAGTGTTGCCGAGCGCATGTCAAAAGCCACCAGTGTCAGGTTCACGATAGCCATTTACCAGCCGAATTGTATCATACCCTTTCTTTTTCAATTTTCTGAAATGGTAACTCTGTGGCCCGAGTGGCCGAGGCGGAGCCTCACTAGATGAATGACTAGGTCATAATATCCAAAAACTATGACAATCTACATGTCTATATGTATTTGTAACGTACAATGTGAGTGCTTTGTGGGCGCACTTCACAGACGCAGTGCCTCCAAGAGCACTTTGTACATCTTGCGCTTCTTGCGGTAGTGTGGCTGCAAGCGAGCACGAGCATGTCCAAGCATCTGTGCCATGCGTGGGAATATGTTCTTCTCTGCTGTCCAGGACAGAACGAAGATCCCGAATGCCAACGCGAGTAACCAGAGTTTGAAAACATCAGACATGAAAGTCAGTTCCATCACCTCCGACACCCAGTCGGATGGTCTGAAGAGCATATAGCCCGAGATCAGGATGTTGACGATGATCGTACACAAGTACGGCACTAAAACATCCACAGTCAGTATCTAGATGAGCAAGAGAGCGAAGTGGTGTGATTCTTACCATTCTGAGTCATTGGTTTCCGGAATGGCGGACCCGCGCTCAGAACAACACTGATGAAGATGTACTGGAAACAGGAGAACAAGAACAAAGCTGTGTTCTCCGAGTTGACAATGTTACTCTTTTCTAAGTCTAGCTGTGGCGGCAAGTACCTGCATCGTTTGTTAGAATAATTTTCATGGTATCTGGTGACGGTTACTGACCATGGCTGTAATTGAACGGTCTTGAAGACTGCAAGCTGTGACAGCACAACTAGCAAGATCTGTCCGAGCAAAGGTGTCAATACCTTACGCGAGACAAGATCAGCAGTCGGCCGTTTCCGAGACAGCGTAGGAGAAGGGTCAGCCCAGCCCACTAGAAAAGAGTTAGCTCAGTGGCACAAATTTAGGTGAGATAGATCACGCACTGAAGATTGCAATGGGCATAATGAGTACAAGATCGATAAAGAGGAACTTTAAACCGTTAGCGATCCATCAAAACTGTTAATTACATAGCCCACTTACCTGGAAATCACCAAGATTCGACCCCGACGTATACAGGAAGCTAACCGTGCAGAACTGAATGGCGGAATAAAGACTCATGAACTTGAAGCAGGAGAAGCTTGTCACCAGAGCAGCTCGACCCTCCCTAATCACCGTCGGAACACAGGAGATTTCGAACAGGCGGCTAGTAAAGGGCGCAGCAACGGACGCCTCGGCATCCGACAATGAGATACCAACATCTGCAGCCTTCAGAGCGCCACAATCATTGGCGCCGTCGCCGCAAAAGCCACAGCAGTAATCAATAGACTGAAGTTTCTCAACCAGTTCGTGCTTCTCGTCTGGGGACATACGAGCAAACACTTTGCCACATACAAGTACCTATACAGCACACGTTAGTTCGAGACAAGGTATAAATGGAAATAGTCAGCACCACAATCGCTTACCTTATTGAGGACATCTTCATTCCCGAAGTCAACAAGCCACCTAAACGCATCACCCGTGACAGCGACAGAGTATTCACGCTCTATGAGAGTGTTTCCTGGAATTGACAAATCGGTCTCCGCGGTGTTTATGGGCTGCAATTGCATTAGCTGCTATTAATCGGACATAGGGGAAATTTTTTTTACCAATAGTGTTCTTGGGTCCAATTGGAGGTCGGAATTGTCCACGCATTCCCATATGAGAGAAGTTTTGGATGAAAGACCAGGCGCTGCGTATTGTTAGTCCTGGAGTATGGCTTGGATGCGGTAAACAAACCTTCAATGAAGTGCGGGATAAAACATAATTCATCGCGTCCAAGCATGTTGCATTCACGAGCAACACTGATGGCAGTCAAGATGTTGTCACCGGTGCACATTACATTGCGAATCCCCGCCTCGTTCAACTCGGAAATCACACCGGCAGTACTGGGTTTCAACTTATTCTCGAATATGATGAAGCCCAGGAATTCCAGGTTAGATTCGGCGTCCATCCGCGACATTTTCTGGACTTTCATCCAGCTTAGCTTCCGTTCGTATTTGGAAGCGCAGGCAATCACACGGTATCCTTTGTGGGTGTAGTAATTCAGGAGATCTTCATAATCCGAAGGAACTGCAAAAGAAGCATATCAGCAACGCAGGCTTATGTAGGGAGAAAGGGAGAGAGAGCACTGACGTGTTCCAGGAATGCATATATCCTTAATGCTTTCTGGGGCACCCTTGACAAAGAAACTTGCTCCGTTGTCGCCAAATTTCCTGACGACGACACTTGCGCGGCGAAGATTGGAGACAAACTCGAAACTCCGCAATACTCCAAGCTCGAGGGGGTTCTTAATTTTATTAGATGTGAAGCTCTGATGTGCACAAAAACCAACTCACATTGACATCTTGTTCGTCACTGGTCTGACGTTGAGGGGGCTTTGCAACCGATGGCGCTATCGTGTCGTATTTGGGGTTCGTCTGGTCAGAAACATGATTCCCTCCCTCCTCAAAGGTCCAATTGGTAAATTGGAACATCTTCACATCGAGGGGATCTCCCAACAGCTCATCATCCACTACCCTGAGGGAATGACACGTAGCCATGGCGTACATGATCTTGCTTTGCGTTTCGATGTCGTGTGCGGAATTAGCATTTGGGGAAGGGCGGAGAAACCCATCAGACGTCTCAGAGAGCAACTCTGAAAACCTAGAAAATATTCTTCAGCGCCAGCTTGAGGGTCATACTTAAAAACAGACAAACCTTTTGTCACGGGTAACTATACGCGCTCCTAGCACATCCAACCCATCTTCTGTGAGAGTTCCAGTTTTATCGAAACAAACAATGTCCAGCTTTCCACCCACATTGACCCTGGTCTCATGTATTAGTGTGAAACCCAAGATGTTTTTCGGCTTCGCTACTCACTTCTGCGGGCTGATACAGAATATGTTCTGTTTTTTCAGTCGTGAAAGCGCAAAATTGGTGCCGATGGTAAGTGTGGCCGGGAGAGCTGGCGGTACAACAATCGTGATCAAATCGAGGGCTCGAATTATGATCAAATGCCAAGCGAGCTGTGTTTCTTGGATCAGCGGCCGAAATAATATTGGGGAAATCGTCTGTCTGAGCATTGACTTACGCCCAATCGAACAAAGTTAATAAATGAAGCAACGAATCCGAGAAGAGCGACGATCCCCATCACGGCGATGTAGCGGAACGAGTCCCGGTAGAACTTGAATCCAGAAGGCTTTGGGAAAAGCATCGATCGGACTAGAGCCCCCTTGGTTGTCAAAAAGCCAGTTCTCATGACAATTGCCAATGCTACTGCTTCATCGTCGTCAACATTCTGGGGTCGCCTAGCCCGGATTACTTTGGTTCCGCTGAAAAGGAAGTGTTTAGCAACATGGGGGTCGATGGAAGGGGTACTGAGATCGAGATATTTGAGGGCGTCATCAGTGAGGGGTGTTTTAGACACGGGAACGGATTCACCTATTTGAGTTAGATGTGAATATAGATGTCGAGGTTTTTGTACGAACCAGTGAGCATGCTTTCATTCACAATGCAGTCCCCCGACAACAAGATGCAGTCACACGGGACCTGGTTAAGTGATGGGTCGGAAAATTCATACACATCACCAGGAACCAGCTCTTGGGAAGAAACGGACCGCCCTGCATATACAATCAGTTTAAATCAACCAGTAAGATGATACGCCGGATGAACTCACAGAATCCATTCCTTAGAACACGAACATCACACTCGAAGAGAGATATCTCCCTGAGTCGACTCATTGTCTGTCGCAGCGTTAGTTTTAGGAAATTGATCCAGTTCTCGGGCTGAACGCACTGATTTCGTCTCTAGCACAGTTGTTGCTATGCTGAAAAACGATATAAAAAAGATACAGACGGCATAGTAGTAGTACTCATCCATAGACCACAAAACGAGACTTGCGATTTGGAAGATATAGAAAGGATGAAAGGCCTATGCACTGTCAGATATATAGAGGAAACAACCAGAAGGAAAACTGACCTCGTCGACGAGAAGCTGAGGAATTGTCTTTTGGTCAATTTCGATGGAGTTATTTCCAAATATCTGTTCCCTGCTGTCTCGTTCGTCGGCGTCCAATCCACTTCGCATGATCTTGGCGTTGGTCCACGAGGGATCTTTCCAGCCATTTATCAAAGAAAACTTATCCTCGATTGGATGATAGAAGAACTTCAAATATCGATAGTCGATGAAGTGCAGAGAGGCAATAGTCGGGTCGTTATCTTCGTCGTAGGTGTGATTTAGGGAGTCAGCAAAGACTGTGGAAAGCGGACGTCCATAAGGTTGGCTGCCAACTTCATGGATGGTGAATTGGTTCCATTGGTCCTGTCTTGGGTCAGACGTTTGTTGTATGAAAGAGTAAGATCACAATCTCACCTCTATAGCCACCCATTGACATTTCCCTATCGGGGTTGCCTTCCCAATCAACTTTACCCGCCATCGTGGCAGCCATCGGAAGAGAAGCCAGGCAAATCCACCGGTCAGGATGCAAAGGGCAATATAAACAGCGAACCCTCCCGAACTCGTGGAAAAGCCAGCAAATACAGCCGTCAGGTCCTCCGAGGCAATGTAGACCTTTTGATTCAACCGACTGCCGGTTCGTCTGTCTCGGCCATACGAGCTGGCCGAGAGGTAGCGAGAAAGAAGTGGCTGTTCAATCGAGTCGCGCGAGGTAGACATCCGCTTAGACACGAAGGATCCCCTGGCTGACTCGAGATCTGCATCCCCAATCCCATGTAGAGATTCTGCATCAATCTCGCTTTGATCATCCACTGCATCTTCCGTCGACCATTCTGCGAAGTCTTCCCCGTCTTGAAAATATGTGAAGCTCACCGTAGAGCCTGCTCGATCACGGCGGTGCGCGAACGAGACGACGCTAGATGGAATGCTTTCCGAAATCGGGCCATCGAAGACCTAGTGCGAATCAGCTCCTGCGCCAAGGCCTGCACATGAAAATGGAGGTTTGACATACCTCATTGCGGGCCATTTCCACATCCGACACAACGCTCATGCTAGAGAAGTATCAGCAGGGATTCAAGGATCGAGTTAAATTGGAAGGGAGTGGATCAACCTGCTTCGCATGGAATCGCGTCGCAGTCCATGTCGAGGCATGGAGAGGTCCACGGGACCTGTCCCCGAGGGAGACTGCGGACGGCTTCCCATGTTTGAGGGAGAAGTCAGCTCGGCCGATTCCTCAATAGCCTCTCTGGGTGTCTTGTTATGGGGGTTTAGTAAAGTTGTGTTTCACCGACACAGGACCGAAGGGGAGCATTTATCGCGGAGCGCGAGTTCCCACAAAACCAGGGTGTGTGATCTGGAGCTTATCGGTGTCCCACAGCGGAGAGCGACTTATCTTCATGTGACTGCACAATCCATGGATCCATGGATAGGTCCACGGGTATAGCTTTGGATTACCTAACTTTATCGGACCACCCGAACTTGCCCAGGTGGTAACTAAGTCTCACTTGCAAAAGAATCCATGTAAGTTGTATGCAATAATGGCTTCTATATATGCCATTGTATATATTCTGACAGGGTTCCATAGCAGTCTAGAAGACTGTATGTGTCTTGGCATCTTATTTCTTGGCTTTAACGGATATCTCATTGGCGTTTCGATATGAGATAGTTGCGGAAAGATCTACATGACGCGACTCAAGGGCCCCAAAGGCTCTCAATCTCTCGTGAAATTGCCCAGGTGACTATTTAGAGTTACTAGCATCCCTGCCCAGGTGGTTTACATGCATATTTAGAAATTTTAGGAATTTTCATTTCACTAATTAAGCCTTTCTCCGCCTTCTTCTGCCGTCTATTTATGAACCTGAAGAAGGCGGGCAAAATATCTATAAAAAATAAAGACATCCAAAGAAACAACCAAAAAGACATCTCAAGCCCGCAAATGAGGTCGACTATTACTCTCCCTATAAGAAGGTACTTTGTACATCCTAGCTAAATCTTCAACGTCATCAAATGTCTTGCAGCCTAAGTAAAACACGCAACCCATCCACCATTGTAAAATACCTGGTTCTATAAATACATATCCTTCCATCCGTGGTGGCGAATCTCATTCTTCATCTACCCATTCTCTCTCCAAGCAATTCAAAATAACCCCACTTGTATCACAAGCAGAAAAAGGGTTTAAGCATCACGGTCATATGGAAATAATTCTCAGCTTCGTAGCATATTGGAATTGTAGAGAGGGGTAATGGTGTTCAGGGCGCCACCGGGAGTGATCAGATTGAAAAACGATTATAGGAAGCAACATTGAAGACATCAAGATATCAATAACATCATATAATGAAATAAAGAAAGAAGATATTAATATACATCAAGATTACATAGTAAAAAAGATCAAATCCAAAAGTTGTATCAAAAGGTATTGTTGGGAGAATTTGCAGCCTTTGCAGGCTCAACCAGAACAGTCCCGCCAAGCCCCTCGACCACAGGGCGCTAAGGATCCCACCATCTTCCAGACTCTCTCCCCCCAAAACTAAACGGCGTATCAAATTCTTCCTTCTTTCTCTCTCCTCACCCCCATCCTCTCCCCCCCGTCCCTTTTCACTTCCCATTCATCATGTCCGAGCCCATCAGAAACAAGAAGGCGGACTTCCCGGTCGCACCGTAAGGATCCCCATTTTATTTTTTCACTTATCAAAAGCAAAAAAAAATGTACTGACTTGCAGAAGGACCCCGCAAAACACGCCGGCCAACAATGCTCCTATCTCGTCTCACGCTCAGCAGCCTGGTGTATCCAGCATCGAGGAGGGTAAGTCGTCTCTTTTCTTGTCTTCACCGACATCCCTTTGACCGTGGTTTCCTTTTCCCCTAGAATCCCTTGACAAAGCCGCCGCTGCCTCGCTCTTCGCCCGCAACCCTGCTCTGGTCTCCATGATCCAAGGCAAGTTGGGTCAACTTGTCGGTCGCTCGTCAGGCTACATCGAATCTCTTCCCCCCTCCGTCCGCCGCCGTGTCGCTGGTCTCAAGGGTATCCAGAAGGAGCACTCCAAGCTCGAGGCTCAGTTCCAAGAGGAGGTTCTGGAACTTGAGAAGAAGTACTTTGGCAAGTTCACGCCTCTGTACCAGCGTCGTTCTACTATCATCAACGGCGATATCGAGCCGACTGAGGCCGAGATTGAGGCCGGAAAGGAGGATGAGGAGAGTGATGAGGAGGAGGAGACCAAGGAGGAGCCCAAGAAGGAGGAAGGTGAGGCCGCCAACGGCATTCCTGAGTTCTGGCTTTCTGCCATGAAGAACCAGATCTCGCTTGCTGAGATGATCACCGAGCGTGATGAGGAGGCTCTCAAGCACCTCACCGACATTCGCATGGAGTACCTTGACCGACCCGGATTCCGCCTCATCTTCGAGTTCTCTGAGAATGAGTTCTTCACCAACAAAACTATTTCCAAGTCATACTTCTACAAGGATGAGAGCGGATACGGTGGCGATTTCATTTACGACCACGCCGATGGATCCAAGATTGACTGGAAGGAGGAGAAAGACCTGACCCTCCGTCTGGAGAGCAAGAAGCAGCGCAACAAGAGTGAGTGCACTTACAAATATTGGAATGCTACATTGAAACCGACAACTGACCCTCTTTTAGACACCAAGCAGACCCGTGTTGTTAAGATCAGTGTGCCCACCGAGTCCTTCTTCAACTTCTTCTCGCCCCCACAGCCACCCGCCGAGGATGACGATTCAGTCGCTAGCGACATTGAAGAGCGTCTGGAGCTTGATTACCAGCTTGGTGAGGATATTAAGGAGAAGCTTATTCCCCGTGCTATCGACTGGTTCACCGGCGAAGCCCTCCAGTTCGAGGAGGTCGGTGAGGATTTCGACGGTGATGAGTTTGAGGATGACGATGATGAGGATGATGAGGACGAAGATGAGGACGAGGAGGATCTCGGCTCCGACCGTGATGTGGACGAGGAGGACACAGACGAAGAGGTACGGCATACAACACTCACCGATTAAAATCGACTCGCTAACTTTATTCCAGGATGGTACTTCCAAGCCCAAGAAGGAGGCCGCCGAGTGCAAGCAAAACTAAACGAAAAAAAAGTTGCCGGTGGTGAATGCCCAACATGAGACTATTCGTACTCTCTGATATTTTGCTTTGCTTTCTGCCTTTTTGTGCCCCCTGCGTGACCTCTCTATCTAATACTCAATCAATACTTGACATAATCGGTGTGTAATTCTCGCGTCCCACGCTGTAAGGACTTGCACACATAGCTGAGACACTCGAACTGTCTCAAAATGTGGGTAGTCTGCGGATTGTGACTATATTTTGGTATCTATGAATACTTGATATTCAAGCAATCGGTTCAAGCAATCGGGAAGCAATATCAGAGACTTTGAATACCTACATGTATGTATTAAAATCTGTCTCAGGTAAAATAAGACACCTCTTTTTTTTTTAATGAATTTAATATTACAAAGAGATGATAAAATAAATAAAAAGAAATTACCAGTGAAGGATAAATACATGCACTAAATAGTACAATGTCAATAGTAAACATAAAGCAGACAATGCAGAACCAGGATGGCGGTGACAGGCTGTGGGGTGTAGCGGCCCCCCCAGTATATTCCCTAAGCTCCTTCAGGGGCTCTCGCTAAATGGCCAGCTGTTAGTCTCATTCAAGGGTTTTCTTTCCACCTCCATCTATCTCTTATCTTCAATCTTCTTATTATTTTCTTTCGAAATATGAGATGAGGGGTTGATAAGTCCCCCTTGTCTTTGGACTACCTGAATCACCTTTTCCCTTAGATGCCCTACCTCCGAAAACACTCATCATCATCCCCGAAGCTTCTGCAAATATCCCGCTTTTATTGCATCAAAAACGATTTAACGACCTACATTCCATATGGCGCACATCTATGAGGTCGGCACACGGGCCTGGCAGCCCGACCCGACAGAAGGATGGCTGGCATCCGAAGTGAAGGAGAAGCTGGAGGATGGAGAGAAAGTGCAGCTTATCTTCGAGTTGGAAAATGGAGAGGTAGGTGCCTTGAAACGCAATCTTGTGCCTTAATTTACTAGGGTTGGCCAGACTGACGCTGCTATGATCGGTGCAGACAAAAACCGTGGAGACCACGCAGTCCGAGCTGCAGGTCGATAACAACCCCAAACTACCTCCGCTCATGAATCCTGCTATGCTTGAAGCAAGCGAAGATTTGACGAATTTGTCTCACTTGAACGAGCCCGCTGGTTTGTCTTGCTCCTACGTGTTTATTGCTGTCTTCCCAGCTGACGGCCCTTTAAAGTCCTCCAGGCTATAAAACTTCGCTACGCCCAGAAGGAGATATATACCTACAGTGGTATCGTCTTGATTGCAACCAACCCATTCGCCCGAGTAGATTCGCTGTACGTGCCGCAGATGGTGCAGGTTTATGCTGGGAAACAACGTGCCTCGCAGGCGCCTCACCTGTTCGCAATTGCGGAGGAAGCTTTCGCGTAAGAATCGTCCACCCTTTGCTTATTTAGGCTTGCTTTCGCTCACACCTTTGATACAGTGACATGCTTCGTGATGGAAAGAATCAGACGATTGTGGTCTCTGGTGAATCTGGAGCCGGTAAGACCGTGAGTGCCAAATATATCATGCGCTACTTTGCGACCCGCGAGTCTTCCGACCAGCCTGGAAAATACACCAGCAGCCGCGCAGAGGCAATCAGTGAAACCGAGGAGCAGATTCTAGCGACCAACCCGGTCATGGAAGCGTTCGGTAACGCGAAAACTACTCGTAACGACAACTCCTCCCGTTTCGGCAAATATATCGAAATTATGTTCGATGACCGAACGAATATTATCGGAGCTAAGATCAGGACCTATCTTCTTGAACGGTCGAGACTCGTCTTCCAACCTCTCAAGGAGCGCAATTACCACATCTTCTACCAACTGGTAGCCGGTGCTTCCGACGCAGAGAAACAGGAGCTGGGTCTCGTGGCTGCCGAAGACTTTGAGTATCTGAACCAGGGTGGCACTCCAGTGATCGACGGTGTCGACGACAAGGCTGAATTTGAGGCGACCAGGAAGTCACTGGCTGTGATTGGTGTGCCGCAGGAGGACCAGACAGGAATCTTCCGCGTTCTCGCCGCTTTGTTACACCTCGGTAATGTCAAGATCACAGCTACTCGCACGGATTCCTCAGTCTCGTCGACCGAGCCTGCGCTTCTCCGCGCGTGTGAGATGCTTGGAATTGATGCTACTGAGTTTGCGAAATGGATCGTGAAGAAGCAACTTATCACGCGTGGCGAGAAAATCACCTCCAACCTGACACAGCAACAGGCTTTGGTTGTCCGAGACTCCGTCGCCAAGTTCATCTATTCAAGCCTATTTGATTGGCTAGTGGACAAGATCAACCGCCGCCTCGCTACCGATGAAGTCCTTGAGCAGTCCAAATGCTTTATTGGTGTTCTTGATATTTACGGATTCGAACATTTCGCCAAGAACTCTTTCGAACAATTCTGCATCAATTATGCCAACGAGAAGTTGCAACAAGAATTCAACCAGCATGTGTTCAAGCTTGAGCAGGAAGAATATGTCCGAGAAGAGATTGACTGGACATTCATTGACTTTTCGGATAACCAACCTTGTATCGATCTCATCGAAGCGAAGCTCGGCGTCCTGGCCCTTTTGGACGAAGAGTCTCGACTTCCTATGGGTTCGGATGAGCAGTTTGTCACCAAGCTTCACCACCACTTTGCGGCTGATAAGCAGAAGTTCTACAAGAAACCTCGCTTCGGGAAATCTGCATTCACCGTCTGTCACTATGCGGTCGACGTCACTTATGAATCTGATGGATTCATCGAAAAGAACCGTGACACTGTGCCCGATGAGCATTTGGAGGTGCTGCGCAATTCCTCCAATCCCTTCATCAAGGAGATTCTAGAGACTGCTGCGGCCGTCCGCGAGAAGGACTCTGCTGCTATGTCGTCTAAGCCAGTTGCAGCGGCCCCAGGGCGTCGGATTGGCGTTGCAGTCAACCGGAAACCCACGCTTGGAGGAATTTTCAAGTCTTCGCTGATTGAATTGATGAACACCATCAACAGCACGGACGTTCATTACATCCGTTGCATCAAGCCTAATGAAGCAAAGGAAGCTTGGAAATTCGAAGGTCCCATGGTTCTCAGTCAGCTGAGAGCTTGTGGTGTCCTGGAAACTGTCCGAATCAGTACCGCTGGCTACCCAACCCGATGGACTTATGAAGAATTTGCCGTTCGTTACTACATGTTGTGTCATTCCTCGCAATGGACCTCAGAGATTCGGGATATGTGCCATGCAATCCTTCGAAAGGCTCTGGGAGATGAAAAGCAAGATAAGTATCAGCTTGGTCTTACTAAAATCTTTTTCCGAGCTGGTATGCTTGCATTCCTGGAGAATCTCCGAACGTCCAGGTTGAATGAATGCGCTATCATGATCCAGAAGAACTTGCGTGCCAAGTATTACCGTCGCCGTTACCTCGATGCTCGTGACTCAATTCTCACCACCCAGGCCTTCATTCGGGGCTTCTTGGCACGGCAGCATACCCATGAGATTCGTCGGACCAAGGCTGCTACTACGATCCAGCGGGTCTGGCGTGGCCAGAAGGAGAGGAAGCGTTACACCCAAATCCGCAAAAACTTCATCTTGTTCGAGTCTGTTGCCAAGGGATTCCTGTGCCGACGCAACATCATGGACTCTATCAATGGAAATGCGGCCAAGGTCATTCAACGTGCTTTCCGCTCCTGGCGTCAGGTCCGGGCCTGGAGACAGTATCGCCGCCAGGTCATCACCATCCAAAACCTCTGGCGAGGCAAAGAGGCAAGAAATGCTTATAAGAGACTTCGCGAGGATGCCCGTGATCTCAAGCAGATCTCTTACAAGTTGGAGAACAAGGTCGTTGAGTTGACTCAGTACTTGCAAACTCTCAAGCTTGAAAATAAAACGTTGATCTCACAGCTGGAAAACTACGATGCCCAATTGAAGTCATGGAGAACCAGACACAATGCTTTGGAGGCTCGCACGAAGGAACTCCAAGTTGAAGCAAACCAGGCTGGTATCACCGCAGCCAGGTTAGAGGCGATTGAAGAGGAGATGAGTAAGCTTCAGCAGAGCCACACTGAAGCCCAGGCTACCATTAAGCGCCTCCAAGAAGAGGAAAGAATCTCCCGCGACGCTCTTCAAACCGCCAACGACGAGTTGGGGCGTCTCAGGCTCTTGGATACCGAACATGAGAAAGATAAGACTGGTCTCCGGCAGCGGATTTCCGATCTTGAGGAACAGCTCGAGGTTGCCAAGAGATCTGTGCCTTTGCACGGTGTGAACGGCGATGGTCTACCCAATGGTGGCGCATTCCAGACCCCTACTCCGGGCTTGATCAACTTGGTATCTTCGAAGAAACCTAAACCCAAGAGACGCAGTGCCGGTGCTGAAAGGATCGATACAGATCGTTTTAGTGGTGCATACAACCCTCGGCCTGTTTCGATGGCGGTCACCCCTGCATCTATGGCTGCCCGTCAAATGGCGGCCATGTCTCCTGGTTCAGAGTCAGTCGAGGTGGAGCTCGAGAACTTGCTTTCTGAAGAGGAGGAATTGAACGAGGAGGTCACCATGGGTCTTATCCGCAACTTGAAGATTCCGCTTCCAACGTCGACACCGCCACCGACTGAAAAGGAGGTCCTATTCCCAGCATACTTGATCAACCTTGTTACGTCGGAGATGTGGAACAACGGATTTGTTAAAGAGTCGGAGCGATTCTTGGCCAACGTTATGCAGTCCATTCAGCAAGAGGTTATGCAGCATGATGGAGATGACGCGATCAACCCCGGTGCCTTCTGGTTATCCAACGTACACGAGATGCTATCCTTTGTCTTCCTGGCTGAAGATTGGTATGAAACACAAAAGACCGAGAACTATGAGTATGATCGGCTGTTGGAAATTGTCAAGCACGACCTCGAGAGCTTGGAATTCAACATCTATCACACTTGGATGAAGGTCTTAAAGAAGAAGTTGTACAAGATGATCGTTCCAGCCATCATCGAGTCTCAATCACTTCCCGGCTTTGTCACCAGTGAAACAAATCGCTTCCTCGGAAAACTTCTGCCCTCCAACAACAACCCAGCTTACAGCATGGACAACCTCCTTAGTCTATTGAACGGTGTTTACAAGGCCATGAAGGCCTTCTACCTTGAGGACGCCATCATTCTCCAGACTGTCACGGAGCTCTTGCGCCTAGTTGGTGTCACTGCTTTCAACGACCTCCTCATGCGACGTAACTTCCTGTCATGGAAACGTGGTCTGCAAATCAACTACAACATCACTCGTATTGAGGAGTGGTGTAAGAGTCATGACATGCCAGAGGGGACGTTGAAACTAGAGCATTTGATGGTAAGGTTCCTTGTTTGATCTTCATTTGGTCATTATGCTTACACCTATACAGCAAGCGACCAAGCTTCTGCAGCTGAAGAAGGCAACTCTGAATGATATTGAGATTATCCAAGATATTTGCTGGATGTAAGTGAACCCTGGAAGTGTCTCCTCCCACGAGTTCACGTTAATGATTTTGTGCAGGCTGTCTCCGAACCAAATCCAGAAACTGCTGAATCAGTACCTGGTCGCAGATTATGAACAGCCCATCAACGGCGAGATCATGAAGGCCGTCGCTTCTCGCGTCACAGAGAAGAGCGATGTGCTCCTCCTGGCTCCGGTAGACACGGAGGACAGTGGCCCGTACGAGATCGCCGAGCCGCGTGTTATCACTGCTCTGGAGACCTATACCCCATCCTGGCTCCAAACACCGCGACTGAAACGACTTGCTGAGATTGTGTCTGCGCAAGCGATGGCACAGCAAGAGAAGCTCGAATGGGATCACGGGATGCTTGAGCATTAGATCTGTACTGTTGTATATTAGACTTTGGGATTTCCTGTGAGCTACGGATTACGACTTGCCTGGATTATCTACGGCCTTTGCGGTACAGTGATGCGCATGATTTTCATTTGTTCCAATTGCATATGGCGTCTTAACTTATAGACCAGAGATTGCTAAGAGAATTCCTGTAAATGAGTTTCTCTTTATTAACATAAACACAACCCAATGTCCAAAGCGCTCAATCACTTGGTCCCATCTTGGGCAGACTCAGTATCCATGCTCTCTTTTAGTTTATTCTCGACTTTTGCCTTTTCTTGACTCTTTCATTGCTCGTGAAATGTCAGAGTGTCCTCATCTGGATCCCACGATAGATTCCTGGTGTCCATCTCCATCAGCTTCCGAGTGACCAGTGACTCCATCTCCTCCCTTTCCTTCTCATCCAATAGACCCAATCTCTCTTTCCATGCTCCCTCGAGATCCTTAGTAGGTCCCAAAAACTGCGGGTCAATCTCCTGTCAGTAAATCTCTTCAAAGGCAAAGCTATTTGCCGCTGCATATTTAATCTAGGAATCACCACTTTTCCAGCTCTCACATATTCGTTCGCATCTGATCTGTTGTTGGGGCACCACAATGTACATGTTGTAATGACTCCAAAGCGGAGAAGATGCGAAATGAAGAAAGTCATTTGGAAGACCTCTATAAAACGTATTAGTAGGTCTAGGGTTTGTAAGAATGTTGTTCTTGTAGCTGGTTAGCATGAATCCCCAGCACTTGAGGTCGATACATGCGGTCAGCGGTAGCGCAGTGGGGTTCCCACACTCTTAATCTTCAACTTCACATCAAACCCATACTAAACCAACACCAACCCATCCCTATCTACACAGCCAAAATGACTCTCACCAAGCTAAACTTCATCACCGGCAACAAAAACAAGCTCCTCGAGGTGCGGGCTATCCTCGGTAAGGTCATCCAAGTGGACAACCAGGAGGTCGATGTCCCGGAGATCCAAGGCACAATCGAAGAAATCGCCAAAGAGAAGGCCAGACGTGCCGCTGAAGCGGTAATTCCTTCCTAGGCCATTTTGCTAAAGTTACATTTGCTTATGAGGGAATAGATCAATGGCCCTGCCTTGACTGAAGACACTGCGCTTGAGTTTCACGCGCTCAAGGGTCTTCCGGGACCATACATGTATGTTTTTGCTATAATAAAGGCTTACTCTGTGATAATAGTACTGACGACCATCAAGCAAATCGTTCATGGAGAATCTGGGCCACGAGGGCCTGAACAAGATGCTCGATGGCTTTGAGGACAGAACTGCCGAAGCTGTGTGTACCTTTGCCTTCTGCCGTGGCCCCGGCGAAGAGCCCATCATTTTCCAGGGTAGAACCGAAGTGAGGCAAATACAGTCGATTCAAAATCTATGTAAAATCTAACTGTGATATACAGGGTGCTATTGTGCGGCCCAGAGGCCCAGGAAAGTTCGGTAAGTGAACATCCAACTGAGTTGTGCAGAGAATGAAGGTCTGATATATGACAGGCTGGGACGCTATCTTCGAATATGATGGCAAGGAGACATATGCCGAGATGGACAAAGAGGAAAAGGTAAGAACGATCTTGTCTCCCCCGGAAAAAAAGCCATGTACTAAAAGTCCCGCGAACAGAACAAGATTTCGCACCGGTACAAGGCGCTGGTGAAGTTGCAGCAGTGGCTAGCTGAAGGCCAACAGTGAATCGCCATGGGTATATAACTCGGCCCGCAAAAGACCATAGAAGAATGAGAAACGAAGAATAAAAAATTGTATATGGCCCGACGAATTCCCTCAATCCGCATTCTCAGCGTGTGATTGCTTCCACGAATCGACCCATTGTGCGATGCGCTGGCAGTTCGAGTCCACATCTGAATCCTGCTCACTGTTTAATTCTACCACGATCTCTTCGTCGAATGCCTCCCGCGCTTCGTCTGATAGGACGCCAAAGATTTCCGCGTCGACGTTCTCTTCTAGCTTTTTCTCGTGGTAGCCCCTTGAAATGATCATGTTAGTTTGACGGCGTAGATAGGTTTGCGTGGTCGATTGTCATACCGTGAGGAAAGTCGGTCATATAGAACATCTGTAGTGGGGCAGCGGAGGACAACGACGAGATCGATCCAGGACTTGGGGAAGAGGTCGCAGGCGTGCCAGTCGATTAAGTAGCCACCATTAGGAATTTCGTCTTCGAGGGCATCGAGGAGCTGTGTCGCGCATGGATTAGCATGTGGATTTTTGATTCTTTGAACCATGGTGACAAGAGTAGCGTCGCAGGTGAAGAGAAAGAGCGTTGTGGGAAGAATTCTCACCTTATCCTCATCGACCACCCAGGTCTTCAATTCCTCGTCATATTCATCGAAGCATCCACGGTCCTTTGCGACCTGGTTGATGGACAGGTGCTTCAGGCCGATCTCTTGCGCGAGTTGTTCGCAGTGGACGGTCTTCCCCACGCCGGGGGTGCCGGTGATGATCACATTTGGAGAGGTGCGCATGTTTCCTTATAGGATAGAGATCTTAAAGTGGAATTGCAGATTGTAGACTGAAAATGGGTTCCCCAGATGAAATAATTCCATCGGACTAATTTTTGTCCCGGCTATCTTATCGTGGAGGGGTAAGTTGCCGCATTTGGAATGTATAAGGACTTTTATAGTAACTTCAACTTGGCTTTGATTTTATTTTTCAATTAATTAAGATACAAAGGACACACAGCTCGGATCGATTCTATGTGGCTTCATGTTTCGGGCTGGTTATACATAGCCTAGTACTGATTAGCATTAGAATATCAAAAAATTGAATCATCACTCACTTGAGAAGCTCGAATATCTTGTACTTTTGCAGATAAGGCGTTCCTCTGCGATATGCTTTGAGAAGGCGAGTGGGATCTGAGGGCTTGACAAACGCTCCGATCAGACGCTCCATTGCAGGGGAAGTCTTGAACATGGGATCGAATACCAGCAGATTTGCGCTGCCGTTGTCTCGTATTTCAAATCCGATAATTGTCATAGAATGGCCTGGCTCAAATTAGAGAGATATATAATGCATGGAAAGACCTAGCAGGCTATACCTTGATGCTGGAAGTATATCGGAGGGAGATCGGTCTGAACGATCTTCGTCTCGTCTTCCGGCGAGCAAGCTGATCGAAAATAGTCGGCGACATCAAGGTAAAGAGCATCACAGGCCCGTAAATCGCTTCTCTCTGACATACTCCTGGCTTCACATCTGGGCATCGGGGTCAGCGGTATCGAAGCGAAGTAGGCTAGACAACTTACGGGATTCCTAGGCTCATGAAAAGTGCTTGTGCCTAGATAATCGTTAGCATATAGACGATAATCGATGCAGACCAAAAATACTTACTTCAGGCGTTCCAATAAACTTGCGCGTATCTTTGATACCACCTGTCTCAGCTCTCCCAGAACTATTGAATCCCATATCCCAGGCTGATTCAATCATATCCTGCAGGTCAAGGATCGTGGGCCCTTTATTCGGGAAGTGCTCGTGGCCAAAGCCATGAGACTTTTTCAGCCAAGAAACCATCATTTGAATATTGCGATAGCCACAGAACCCGCCTTCCCGACGCATTTTGCAGATATGACGGACTTTAGGGCTGCAGAAGAATGCCCGTTGGACGGATTTATCCTGTTCACATAACCGAGCAAGAACAGGAATCAGATGGTCGGTCTCGTTTTCTACTGTCTCGCGTCGTGTGCATTTTCCGTCCGATGTGATTTGAGTTTGCTTTGATGTGCTGCCGCCCTTTTCTAGCATTTTCTTTAGCCATGATGGCATTTTCTTCTCATGGGCGTGAGGGCCCAACTCCGAGCGCTGAATGATTGTTAGTACTTTTCTCGAAAGAGGCAGATATGGGACCAATACCCCTAATCTCTTTGTGCCATCGGCATTGGTCATCCTTGGGGGACTGTGAGGCCGTGGTGGCTTGGCAGTGTTTACTCGCGTGGAGTCTCGTTGCATCCCACGCTTGCCTCCTTTGTGAGAGTTGAGCATGTCGAGGGAATCTTCATCATCAAAGTGCCCATCATACCCATGGCCATGCACGTCTGCAGTTGAGCGTGCTGATGTGGCCCCGATATCATCCAACGCCATATCCTCTGCAACATGCAGATCAAGGTGGCTTGGGAGCTCGGCACTTTCTATTGTCTCACCGCATCCATGTGGACAGTCGACATATTTGTCTGTACCATCCTCGTCCACGGGTAGTTGAGCCGAGTATTGGGCAGCAAATTCTTGCGGGTTTTCCTGCAGGAAACCCGTTGCCCCGGTTTCTGGGTGGCAGAATTCGATGTGTTGGGACACAAAATTAGCATCAGAGTCCGTGAAAGGACATAAAGGGCATTCGGCGGTGTTATGGTCGGCCATTATGGAGTTTTCATCCAGTGCTGACGCTGGAGGGGAAATTGTTAGGTAGAGGCTTGGCAGACACCGCCTGCGAGAGGAGCAAAAGATTTATATGTACAGAATTCAGAGAAAAAGGGAAGCTAAATTTGAGCAAACAACAGTAGAGTAATAGAGTAAGAAGTATAGACAAAGTGTTCAATTTGCCTAAACGAGCAGAACGGTGTTTCCCGAGACGGCGGAGTTGATTGTCCAACTCAAACACTTGGGCAACATTTAACACACAACGTATTATCTTATTATTCCATGTCCTAATGAAGCATCGAAATATTACATTATCTAAAAAAATCATATCGTCGTTTATATACACTAAGTTATTATTTTTTTCACTTCTACCTTACTCTCGGTAGAGATAGAGACGTAATATACTTGGCTCACTAATATCCTCTGAGGTAAATAAACAATATCATAAATCGACTGTCCATATCCAGGCCACGGACTCGTTTTGGGGCATCGAGGCTTCGCTTCAGTCTTACATACTTCGATTTAATGTCCAGTGATTTAGTTATTCAGGCATCTTTAGGTATCGACATTACTAATAACTAATTAGTTTCCGACCCCTGGCTGGGATGTTGAATATTGAATAATATACCAAAAGTACAGTATACTAAGCACCATGTAATTTCTATGAGGATTCTTTCACAAAAGGTATCAATTGGATTGAATAAAAACTGTCTGTCTGTTTAATCTTCTTATTTTCCAAGCTGTGAAACGATTCCCTCAAGGCCATTTCCCCCAGGATATCGAAAGAGCCCATTTCAAACCCATTTTGTCATGTTGAGGCCGTTTGACCCGGGGCCGGCCTTCTCCCCAATAAGCTGGATGAACTTGTCGATAATTCCGCCGATGATTGATTCTTGCTCAAGAAGGGCTCGCTGGGAGAATGCAGGAAAGAGCATCTTACGCATTTGACTATGCTTGTGAGGATCCCGCTCACTACCGATGCACCGCATTCTGAACCCGACACTGAACACCTCGTAGAATGCGGCTTTGGTGGGTATAGGCTTTTAAGGAGTCGGGTGCCCATATATTGCCTTCCAGAATTCAACAGAGCCAAAAGGCAGCTCATTGGGAGATATACGTACAATTGGGCCTTTTTAACAGTTCGGCTTATTCTTATTGTAAGCGATAGAGGGCAGCATGCCGTATTTCTGGTGCAAGTCTGCATTAGAGAGATGTGTGTTCCCAGTCGATGTATAAATAAATCGCCAAAGCTAAGTGACCATGTTACTGACAAGCAATTTTACACCGACAAAATTGAATTTCTCCAGCGATTGGACTTATCAGAGAAGCATATCCCAGAAAAGGTCCTGGAAAATCGGCCAAGGGATGAAAGCACAGGTTGTATACCCGTGTTGTGATCCTGTGACCGAGGAGCTTTATGTGGTCAGATTGAACGGTAGTCGGCCCTCATAAGAAGATTGAAGTACTCACAATGCACAATGCAAGAGAACTAATGATTTCCCAACCCTAGGTGGATAATTTCATCGTACTGTTGGACAACCAGGCGCTCAGCTTCGATATGTCAACATATGAATGCATCT
The DNA here is from genome assembly GCA_002116305.1 of Penicillium italicum. Classification (NCBI taxonomy): domain Eukaryota; kingdom Fungi; phylum Ascomycota; class Eurotiomycetes; order Eurotiales; family Aspergillaceae; genus Penicillium; species Penicillium italicum. Next base: position 17,365 of record LWEC01000472.1, on the reverse strand, counting down.
TAATAAGATCACAGTGACTCTGCCAGCAAAAGGTGTTGTAATGATTAGTTGGACTTTCAAAACATTAGGCTATAGTCCTCAGCTCTAGCCTGAGATTATGCAAGAATTAGCAAGAATTAGCATGCAAAAGGTTCGGCCATTTCCAATCCTGGTAACCTCCGAGTATCTTTCACACCCCGACCAAGACGTAAGTTCAAAATTTGATCGCAATTTGCCAGCAGGTGGACTCCTATGATGAATATTCCCGAGCAGATATGCCCTAACTTTTCATGAGACCTACATATCCCAGGTGAGCCCACTTTTGTGGAGATTTTATTCGCCAGTAGCCATCACAAGCATTTGTTAGCATGATCCCAGGATCAATATCCTATGAACTAAACTTATGTAGATGGTCTATTCCCTAATTAGCAAGGCCCGACAATTTATGCTGATTTCAATTTGATTGGACATCGGCTGAACCCCGCCATTCTTTGTTTGAAAAAAGTACTAAAAGGTCGGTCCCCGCACACGATGGTGAAGTCTTGTTTGCTATCTCGGTTTCATTGGTAAAACCAGCCTCGGATTATTTGTGCTCCAACCCTTCGTTTCACGATTGTCATCACGTCTAACATGTCGATGGTTTCCCAAGTCCCTTTTCAACTCTCCGGTCGGTATGCCGAGCACAACCGGTGGGAGGTTCTCGGCGGCCCAGGTGACTCGCGTGCAACCGGAAGTCAAATTATCGAAGATGAAGGTCTTGTTGGCCAGTGGGCAGATAAGGTTGTCCTGATCACCGGCGTTTCATCTGGGATCGGTGTTGAGACTGTGCGTGTCTTGGCATCTACTGGAGCGACCATCTTTGGCACGGCCCGAAACATCGAAAAGGCAAAGGAGGCTTTGGGCTCGTTGCTCGATACCGGGCGTGTGAAGCTTCTTTTCATGGATCAGACAGACCTCTCCAGTGTTCGGGCCTGTGCCGAGGCATTTCTCAACCAGAGCTCCAAGCTCAACGTCATCATTAACAATGCGGCTGTGAGTTCATTAATACCGACACAAAAGCGCGACCTCGCTAATTGAACATAGGTGATGAATACTCCTGAAAGCCGCACTAAAGATAACTTTGAGCTTCAGTTTGGAACCAATCACTTGTCGCACTTCCTTCTCTTCTATTTACTGAAAGACATCCTTTTGGAAACCGCGCGTTCCTCGCCTAACTTCGCCTCTCGTGTGGTCAGCGTTGCCTCGGCAGCCCATCGCTACAGCCCTATTCCTCTGGACAACGTTAACTGGGAAGGAAACTACAACGGCTGGCTTGCTTACGGATCTAGCAAGACCGCCAATATCTACATGACCACCCAAATCGAGCGCTTGTATGGCGCCCAAGGCCTTCATGGCTTCAGCGTCCACCCCGGGGCTTTTATGAGCCCCAACCTCCAGAAATTTTCTCAGGAGGAAATGAAGTCTGTCTTGGAAGACAAGCGCGCAATGGCATACTTGTCCAGTCTCGAACAGGCGTGCGCAACCAGCATATACGGTGCTGTTTCGAGCGAGCTGGAAGGTAGGGGTGGCTTGTATTTGGAAGGCGCATCGGTGGCAATCCATCCGACACTACCGGGTGGAGATGCGCTCGAATATGGATATGCCAGTTGGGCATTTGACCAGGCAAAGGAAGAAGAATTGTGGAAGCTTAGTAAATCCTGCGTAGGAGTCGAGTGAGATCGAATTCCCAGATATTCTTGAGTCGAGCATTCAATTTGAAAGTATTGTGGTTCAAAGGAAGATACATTGTATTAATTCAGAGGGAAACATAAGGCTATATACACAACGAGAAGTTCAAGTTGATTTCCAATCAACTTCATTCTTCGTACATATAATTTGGGATTAATTCCGATGGTCCGGCTTTGTTCCTGATCTACACCAGCCTCATATTGCAATAGAAAGTCTTTCGGCCTCTACCTTTCGGAGTCCTATCTATGGAGTTATTTGGCTCTGCGATAGTCATAAGTAATAACTCCGGTAGTCACCCCCAGTGTCTAGCAAAGTCAAGATCACTCTTTTTAGGAGCTATGTTGGAGAGTTCAAACTAAATCCCGACAGGCGTATGTATGCGATCTATGCCTAAGGTTCCGATGAACGCCGCTAAAGAGAAAACTTGGATATCTAGGTCGGGTAGGCTAATCTTTTGAGCTTCTACTGAATGGACTTTCAAAGGATTCAAGATAGCAATAAAGATTTCTAATTCGTCGAGCGTACCAAAAAGGTCTCTGGCTTCCTAAATCTAGGCATGATTCGGTAGACTCCCTGCGTGGTACTTAATTAGGCAAGTGAAGCATTCTGGTTTCATGCACTTGAGCTCCTTCGGCACCGAGGTAGCGACCTGTTTTGAAACTATTCGTGACCCTGTCAGCAATTTCGCTCTGGATTTTTCCATATCCTGGAGAGGATAAGCTCCGCTCACCTCCAGTGCAGGTTACCCAAGGCCACATTCCGACAGGCATCAATGAAAGCGAGTAACTGTTTGTCGATGTGCTCTCCCCATATGTCCATCTTCTGTAATGCACTGTTGTTCAACATCTCACTTGTTTTATCTACTGCTTCTTGCATCGAAAGACCCTGGGCTCTGAGAAGAAAGATCAAATTATGATCAACTCCTAATACCTGAAGAATGGTTTAGCTTCGACAGTCTAAGACATCTGCTGCTTGGCCAACCTACCAGATCTTTTTTGTATGATAGAATATCATTGACTCTGTAAAATATGAGCCATCTCAATCTGGTGTTCTCTTCGAGCTATCTTGCACCTACAGGAGAACGAGATCCGCCGAGATGCACATAAACTCCTCAAGAGAAGAATTGCTCATAATCTCCGGTGGAAGATTGATTCCAATGGCGTACCTGGACCTAGTCAATACAATGGCCACTAGTAGTCCGCTGGGAGGATCAAGTGGTATGGAAAGGGACTCACTCAGTGAGGGCAATAGCTGGGTATGCCACCGATCGTCCCTCTGCGCATATCCATGTACTCTTGGACATCGCGCCCAAGAGCCTGATGACTATGCATTACTTTGACCTGCTTCAACAATCCATCAAAAAAGTGTTGATGCATGTTTTTCAATCGTTGTTTATGAAGACCCTCCTATAGATGGGTCTTCTTTTAATCGATCAGAGTAAAAGGAGTACTCATACAATACTAATATTACTACGAAGCATTGGCACTAGTACTATATATATTTAAACTGAACTCTAAGCCTTCTAACATTGCTCCGAGTTCTACTAGTATAGTTATACGTAGGCCTTGACAAGTCCCGCAGCACCTGGCCAATTTTGGTGCTACGATATGGTGCTACGATATGGTGCTACGATATGGTGCTACGATATGGTGCTGCGAGGTAGTGCGGGACTAAGCCAATTTTGGTGCTGTTATATAGTGCTACGGCACTAAGTACTGTAGCACCGTCGCAGTACTAGTACCTAGGTAGTTAAATCATATAATTACATAATTTTTTTCTGCCACTAGATCTATTCTGCCACTTCTCAGCGATCTATTTTTCACCGCATGGATACGTTGTTTCTTTTGGACTAGGCCAGAGATGAATTTAGGTCACGTGATCTCGAGGCGACCCTTCCCAGGTGGGGGGGGCTGTCAAATAGTATTGCTTCGCTTCGCTCCGCAAATAATAAGACTATTTTTTTGCTAAGAGATAGTTGCCTTGAAAGTGATAATAATAATATTAACAATAATATTAACAATAATAATAATAATAATAATAATAATAATCAACGATCATGTTTCTTAACCCTAATTAATTAAGCGGTGATTGACCGGCCCGGTGAAATCGACTCCTTTTCCGCTCAATGCGCAGGTCCGTGCATTTCCTATTACCTCCGCACCCCCGGGTCTTTGGCTGAAAACTATTTCCACTGCTTGTGAGAACCACCTCCGGTCCCTTCCGAGTCCGGACTAGACCGGGGATTCGACTGTCCGTCAATATGGAGGTTGGCTTGCGCCTCAAGAGTTTCATATTTTGGGTGGTAGTAGGTCTCGCGCGTTCTATACGTGCTCATACAGTAATGGATCGTAATTGAAAAGTACGGTACGATTAAACAAAAGGCACGCACCCAAATATTAACAGCCTCCACCCTCGAATTATTTTCGATGATAACGAAGGCAGGTAATTTCCTTCTGAAGTTTGTTGGTTTAGGTACTCCGTATGGTTCGAAGATTATATATCACACAGCCAATCATGGAGGAGATGCCCTGTTCCGAGGTCCTATGCCGATCGCTCTCCCATTGAGTTATATTTTCGGATCTACTGGTATTGGTGTCTCACGCCGCGCACGTACACCCCCTTGGCATGTATAATCTGTGGTGGGTAGGTACTCCGTACAAGTCACGTTATTAGAAGGAAGTTGGAAACCAAACTCAAGATATGCTCGGTACGGATACATGAGACTCAGTGCAGGTCAGTATATATTAGTCTAGGCAGGATCGTTGCTAAGTATAGAGCCAGATATCTAGACTAGAAATAAGTTGGGTGGGCCCAAAAGAATTGGCTTTACCAGACTTCCTTTCTACTGAATCTTGACTCCTTCATCTCCTCCTGATAAAACCGGGAACATTTTATCATGTCGCAACACTCTCGGAGAGACGCTCTAATCATCAATGTGGAAGGCCAGAGGATCCTTGTCTGGGATGAGCTCCAAGTACCTCCTGATATGGAGTCCGATACCGATCAATGGGTTAGAGATTTCCAGCCATTGGTCCAAATTGCAGGCCATTACAGTTGCTACTGGGCGAGGTCTTACGAGCGGCCTGATACGGTTCTTCTATTGACATGTGAGTCCAGACCGGAGAAGGATAGAAAATTTGTCAAATTCAAATTTCTGATCCATCTACTGTAGTGTGGCGCAATATGTTAAAACTAAGGGAATTCGAAGACTCCCCGGACGCCCAGCTTTTCTGGGAGAATCTTGCCAGCAAAGGGATTTTACGTCTAGCATCCCACGAGACTGTTTACCGCAGCAACTGGTGCAATTGCTTGGATAAGTCCTTCATTCAGTTATTCTGGGTCTATTTCCCCGCGTCTTTGGATAAAGACCAGCTGGCCGAAATCACAGAGACCAGAGGTATCCATCCACCGGGAATGGGCTTTTCAGTCCCCAAGAAGAATTGGCTTGTGGCATGCGCCCCTGCAAAAATATGGGCAAACAAAACGAAAATTGTGAATGGCCAGGAAACGCAGTTAATGCTGTGGCCGCATTTCTGGATGAATAAAGAGAAGGCCGAATATCGGAATGTCCAACTGGGTCGTCGCATGACCGTGAGGGACAGATTCATTTTAGAGTTGGAAGATTTGAAACCGGTGACGTGGAAGGAGGAGTTTTATACTTTTAACTGCTTTCGTTTGGTTTAACTGCTTTCGTTTTGTTTTCAAGAATCTTTAGATGGAATTGTTTACTAGGTTTCACGTTCAACTACCTCTTCATGAGTGAAACTCGGAAATTTTTGAATTTACATATTGCTCATATTATAATGATCATTTCAAATCACACCCCCCTCCTTCACTCCCCTACCGATATGGACACCTGTTCTCATCATCGAGCCCGGGGCCCCATTGTCAATTTCACAACTGCGGAACTTGAATGGATCTCCCCAATTCATTTTCTGGCCACCCATGTGACATATCTATATAGAAATCTGCGCACCCGCGCCCGTTTCAAAGGTCCATCTGGCGTCCCACGATGTCTGTTGAAAGTACCAATAGCCCACACAGAACCAGACATAGGTTTCGGGGTTCATCCGGTAAATCTGCTCCCAACTCATAGTACTATCCTTTACCGTTTCCCCTAAAGCGTACCCTGGGGCTGTGGGTTTCTTGAGATTCCTTGCCTGTCTTTTCCATTCGTCTTCGAGTTGTTAGAGCCTCGGTCTTAGCAGGAAGGCGTGGAAACTTACATGAAACATCAGGAGTTTCCCGGCTTTTGAGGGCCAGATGAAACAGCTCGTGGTAAAGGGTAGCACTTTTAGGCGCAACTTTCTGAATCGACAGGAATCGTGAGGGCGTCACGGCTCCGAGAGTGTCTGGAGTGTTGCTGTTAAATGAAGAAGGACACAGAGTGATCGTCGCAGGGGATGTTTGATCTTGTGTGGCCCCTAGGCTTCCGCCAGACGAGGTGCATAAAGACTTGTCGCCGTAGCTTTCATCAATGAGGTATTGCCTAAGGTCATCTGACCAATAAGGCACCATTGTGTTCCTGGTCCATGAGTCTGTCTTGGTGTTATATGTCCAAAGAAGGTTTCGATAGTCCGGCACATCTTCAATGGCCATAGGGTGCCACGTGTCGATTTCATTTTCGTCTTTATCCATAACCACGTCACTCCGTGATTCCTTTTCGAGCCAATCGTCATTGCAGAACAACCACGGACGGGGGTCATTTATTTCTCCGCCTAAAAGTTGATTCACTGTATCAAGATATTCTACAACTCGCAATCAGTAATCTGGGTAAAATATAGCAGTCAGTGCTAGGGGGGTGGGGGACTCACTTTGCACGAGAGCCATTGCTTGAGTGTCAGTTGTTTCCATATGAAAGTAGGTCATAATATACCGGAGAGCAACTGCGTTATTTGCAGAACTTGTATCTTGGGCGTCCTTAAGTGCCTGAAGGCCGGCAGCGACCATGGTTTGGCACTCAATCCACCAATCTGAGAGTGTGTCGAGTTCCGCGGCGCAGCCTCCATTTGTATCCGTGCCTTGTTTTATCTGGAAGACATCGTAGATTCCTCCCGATCGTGTCTGTGACTCGGCGAATGTAACAATTACAGAAAAAAGCCATAAGAGGCTCAAAAGGTTTGTATACATCTTGTTGGCCAATTTCCCCAACCTGGGAGCAAGGGAATCGGTGTAGTGAACTGCAGACAAGCAATGAGACGAAGCACGGCGAGCGCGCTGCGGGACTTTTTTTTTAAAAAAAATCGCTTGACTCGGGATTTGCAATGCATTTTTCTTGTTGGAATCTCGCTTAGAGAAATTTGTAGAAAAGCATCGAGAGCATGGTGCCAAGACTTGCTAGTAGCAAGTTGCTACTAGCCGTACGGATCAGACATGGAGCCGGAAGTTGGAACTCTTGCGATGGATACGGCCGATAGGGATTAGCCCCTACCATTTTATTGCTTGGTACCTGCTCTGTTACTTTACTAGTAAAGTATCTATACTCTACTAGTATCATTTTGGTAAATTACCTACTCTTTTATTCAGTACTACGGAGTACACACTTTCTTATTTAGTACCAGTACCTACTATTCTATCACTTCGTACCTGCTTTATCCTTCACTACTAAAATACTCTAGCCTAGAAATTTAGCATTCTACATATTCAAACTATGATTTCAAATTAATCATTTTTCTATACAGATTCATAAGGTGGCGGATTTCATATATGAGATTTTTGGGGTGATCCACGACCACGGCCCACAGGTGCTCCGGGTTCCCTATGATGGAGCCCCAATTCAACACTTTTTTTTGAATTTGCTGAATCGATTGTAGTTTTTATGAGGCATTTATTTTCCAGAGTGATCCAGAGGACGATAGGAAATTTCGGAGATGGCTCCGCCGCTAGTACATAGAATGTCCGAAGTACGAGAGCGTTAGGGCCGCTTTGCAAAATCCCGTGGGCCACAGAGTGGGCAACGTCAATTTCTGGTAGGTACCGTTGCATTTGGGAGGAAATTGATTGCGGGCTATACCTCATGCGGAGAATTATAATTTTTGGTTTTTTTTCTCCAGACGAAGCGGTGTTACAAGTGAGCAGTAGCCTGATGGTAAACTATTTCCTGTCCAGTAACTTGAAACTTCCAAGAAGACCAGCAACGAATTGAAAACATTGCTATATTGGGAATGATCCTATACTACTTCTGCCCTTCCAATACCCATCCAACATCTTCAACGTTATCCCCATCACCAAAATGAAGGCTCCCATCCATTCAATCGTTTCACTCGTCGCACTTACCATCACTGGTGTAAAAGCCTCAACTGAGTGCTGGAGTTCATTCCATAACGAGACAATCGCGTGCTTTAACGGCGCCCCCCTCACCTTCAGCTTTGACTTGGACACCGCAACGGATTGTCAAACCTGGTGTGGCCAAGTCGAAAAATGTCAATCATGGCTCTATGTCGACCAGTCTAGCCAATGTGATCTTTTCCGCTCCGCAGCGTTGAGTACCTTAGACAATACTGGCTTCACCTTTGGCGGGTGTGTTATGGCAAACGAAACCCAAGCAAAGATTACTCCTATCACGCCATCCAGTGCTATTGCAAGCAGCACATCCGCCGGAGCAAAGGCTAGCCATTTGGTAAGCCATTTGGTAAGGTCCTGGTTTTGACATCTATTTGGAAATTTACGGCTAAGATTCTTCCTCATACGATAGGCTCGTGGAAGACGCCACCACTGGTAATGATTTGATTTGATGAACTGTCGATACTGGATGTGCGAAACAAGTTACAGCCCATTGGTGGAGACTTTAATGGACGGTCTACCGAGTCGGCAATTACGGCAACAGTGTACAGAAGAGTGGACAGTTTGAGAATGTTGTCATTTCCATGAAATCAAGCAATATCCGATTCTATGCCAAGAACACAGCCAAGAACACAGCCAAGAACACAGCCAAGAACACAGTAGATGCGATTACGGAGTACTCCGGATATGTTAGCCTTTTACGTAGCAACCAGCAATTGCAGTTGATAGCTTCCAAGGTTAGAACTCGGGTATCGACACTTGCAAATTGTCAAGGTAGTATTCGCAGGTTACTCGTGTAAAATTACTAGCGTGGCTATCGAGACTAGTAGGAAAGCCCCTAAGAACTATATTAAACTGACAGATTCTAGTTAGCGTAGTAGAGACCGCTGTTTTCATAATAATCTTTTTTGTAATACTTCTTGATTCTAGCCACATTATGCTAAATTAGTAACCCCTTTTGTAAACCTCGAGAGATCCCTGATTGGAATCCTATAACTAGCTTCATTTTATTTTACTTGCTGCCTATCTGCCAGGAATGTACGGAGTACTAGGCAATCACGTGCAGCCAATCATCGAGAGGGACACACACCCACAAGCGCCAAAAGTACTAGTGTGATCACATAATCCAGAATTTTCAGGGCTTTCAGGGTCCGGGCCGACCCCTGAGACCCTGCAAAAAGTTTTGGTTCGAAGGGATTCAACGCTAATTTCTGCCGCTAGTCATTCCTCGGGTGCTCCGGACACGCTAAGCATTTCGGCTATGGTTAGCGCCGCTGTTCACGCCCCACTTCCTCGAACACGAGGAAAGAGTATTCGGAAGTTGGTGCGATGTTGCTATACTGCATATGGATCTTTTCCCTGTGAGCTTGCTCTATAGGTGGAGTCTGTAGCAATCTATGACTCTCAAATCGCGGACGTTGAGGTCGGAAATAGTGGGGATGGTGATAATTACCTAGGTATTTCTCATGCTCATAAGCGAGCTGGGCCATTGATTGGAAGTAATTGGAACTAGCCCTAAGCAATTTGGATTTTCTCATATCAAAAGAATGCCCCGGGGAGAATCCTTCATTCTAATATTTGAATTCGAAATATCTGTATCCCCTCGGTGTTCAACTGAGCGTCAAGTCCAGCCATGGCGTTTTTCCTCGCTTGGATTGCAGTTCTGCTATTTGCCTGCCGAGTGCAGGCAGCAGCTGTATTTGCCCATTTTATGGTAAGTGGAAAGGTTTCAATTAGAATAGGTCCCAGGAATGATTATTCAGTTACACAGTATACTCACATCACGTATATAGGTGACAAACTCCGCCAACTACACATCAGATGACTGGGAGAATGACATGAAACTTGCGCAAGATGCGCACATCGACGCTTTTGCACTGAACATGGCGTATGATGATCCCAATAATGTCGACGCCCTTCCGGCTGCTTTCTCGGCTGCGGATTCAGTAGGCTTCAAGCTCTTCTTTTCGTTCGACTATGCTGGAAATGGCGATTGGCCCAGAAGCGATGTCATCAATCTTATTACCGAGTATAGCGCCCACTCTTCCTACTTCTTCTACAATGGACAAGCGTTTGTCTCTACCTTTGAAGGACCTGACCGGGCCCAAGACTGGCCTATCATCAAATCCGAAACCGGTTGCTTTTTCGTTCCAAGTTGGTCCTCTCTGGGAGCTAAGCCTGCCGTAGAGACAGGGGTGGTCGACGGTCTTTTCAGTTGGGCGGGCTGGCCCTGGGGGGCTTAAGATATGGACACGTATACCGATGCGTCATACCTCCAGTACCTTGTCTCTCTGCCATATATGATGCCAGTCTCGCCATGGTTTTTCACAAATCTGCCTGGATATAAGAAGAATTGGATTTGGCGAGGTGACCATTTATGGCATGATCGCTGGCAAGAGGTGCTATTTATTCAACCGGAATTTGTCGAGATTATCTCTTGGAACGACTATGGCGAGTCCCACTATATCGGGCCTCTTCATGATAATGCAATGGAAGCGTTCGAAATCGGAGAAGCGCCATTCAACTACGTAACTGATATGCCCCACGACGCCTGGCGTTTGACCCTTCCTTTCTGGATTGATATGTATAAGGAAAATACCGCTGAGGTAACCGAAGAAAGCATTCTTACCTGGTACCGTGTGACTCCTGGCGCTGCCTGTGGAAGTGGAGGTACCAGTGGGAATACGGCTTCGCAGTTGCAGATTGAATTCCCCCCCGATAAGATGGCCCAAGATAGCATTTTCTTCTCTGCCGTTCTTGGATCCTTTTCTTCTGCTGTTGTCTCTATCGGAGGAGAAGCCCAGACAGTTGGTTGGTCCTATGTTCCAGATGATGATATTGGCGTTTATCACGGTAGTGTTGAGTTTGATGGACGAACGGGACCTGTAGTCGTCTCGTTGATGCGCGATAACGTGATTATTGCGACTATAGAAGGTAAAGAAATCTCGGCTACCTGTGAAAATGGCATTCAAAACTGGAACGCATGGGCTGGCAGTGCGACCGCCGGGATAGTGTCTTCCAGATCAACACTCTCTCTTTCTCAACAAACCTGCCAGAAGGGTACAGGTGCTAAAAACTTTGCTGGCATATGTGGGTTTGCTTGCAAGTACGGTTACTGTCCGTTGGGAGCCTGTACTTGCACAAAGATGGGATTCCATTATGAGCCTCCCAACTCGACCGGTGTCATCGGCTATCCCATTGCAGGCGAAGATGCGAGCTATAGTGGACTTTGTTCTTTCGACTGTAACCTTGGCTACTGCCCACCTGAAGCCTGTGGAACAGTCGATGTCCCGCTGACGGTACCCACGGTCTCTCCATTCCTCCCACCAGCTTGCACAGCCGGGACCGGCGAGGGAAATCTGGGTGGTCTCTGTGATTTCAGTTGTGCACACGGCTTCTGCCCAATGAATGCGTGCACCTGTACCGGCGAGGGCGCATTGAATGTCTTGGATCCGACAACTAATGTTACCGGAGTCGCCGGTGCCACACAGGACCCCACCATCTACGGACCTCTTTGTGAATACACCTGCGCGCGCGGGTATTGTCCCGAGGGAGCCTGTACTACTTCATCCGACACCTCTAGTGGATCAAGCTCAGGATCCGGTTCTGGGTCTGCAAATGTGTACATTTCACCCTCGATATGGGATGATCCTTCGCCGGTTCTTCAGTGCGAGCCGCCATGTTCTCTGATTTTACCACCACTTCAACTGGCCGCACCTTCCCATTTCTCCATTCCTCCATGGAGCACATCGGTCTATCAAAGTTCCCTGACAACCCGGACGAGTACCGCTGCGGATGGAAGCACCAAGCTTTACCATGGGTATAATGTGACGGTTGTAGATGTCACTTTAACCTTCCCGGAGAGTAAGTTGTCATTCCACGCATTTTTGATACAAATTGAAGAATCATTCACTAACTATTCATTCAGTCGTTATGAACGAAATCCCGGTGTGGGGAATCTCAATCAATGCCAGTCAGACGGGTTCATCCTCAGTGACGTTGACAAAAAGTATTGATCTGCCCCAGATGATCTATGTTTTGCCTCCAACTGGAACTGGAACTGCAGGTGGCGCCAGCCAAACGAGCGTCACGACCACGATCACTCCGCCTCCATGGCCATGGTCCGTAACAGGCACGGATACTGATCTCAACACAACCCCAACATCATGGTCTTCTGCCCCTCCGAAGGAAACTGTTAGCAAAGGCAGTAAAGGTGCCGGTCATAGATGTGTTTCCTTCTGTAGGGGACCGTGTCTCACCTGCTTACCCAGCATCGATATCGATATTGATGGAGGTATCAGTAGCGGCAGCGGTGGGGGCAGCGATGGAAGCTCCGATGACGACGACGATGACGATGATTGCAGCACTGAGACAGCGGAAATCTGCTCAACGGCTTGTGTCGGGTCTGACTGTGACTTTGAATGCAGCACGACAACGGGATGCTCTGTAACACCATCTTCGACGACAATGGTGGGCACACCCGCGCCAGCTATCGCGGTCACATGGCAGACAATACCAGCATCCGTCACGATCGATAGCGACTACGATTCCAGTATCGCTGTCTCACTGGAGTCAGTCTATTCGTCATTGTTCGGTCCATTGTCTATCATCGCGGGACCTGGAGCTGCAGCGGCGACACCCATACCGACCGGCGCAGTTCCCGAAGGCTCTGGATATCCTACTTCAGATCCGCCCTGGAGTGTGGTTATTTATTACTGGCAAGACGAACATAGTGGCGATGGCCAGTGGGAGCTGTATCAGATTGAAGGAGGGATGGGAGGAGGCGGGTGTCCCGAGGTCGCAACGCCTAATCAGATTATAACGGATGGTTCGTACGAAGGATTGGGAGATGGATATTCAGGCTTTAAGGCATTTGGTTCAAGTTGTACCTATAACGGAAAGAACCTGCCCACTGGTGATCTTGGTGCGGAGGTTGGAACCCTTTCGTGTGATGGGTATCGGGATGCGATTTGTTATACTGGCGATGGTGATGAAGGATCGTGTTCTGAGCCATATCAGTCTGTATTTAATATCGTTAGTTGTGTATGGTACGAAGGGGCATAGCGGCCAGTAATAATTGGACGACAATCTGTCAATTTTTGTTAGATCACATACGAAGGGGGTCTGCCTGACCTCTCGGTTTACTGCCTTAGCCAATGCTCACGTGGGCGACTCCACTTTTTATATATAGGAATGCGGTTTGGTTTTGAAATATATGGTATATAAGATTAGGTTATCCCATTTCGGTATAAAATATATAGTATCTATAGAAGGGAATTCTAAGGGGTACTATTTATATTCCTATATCTATACTAGATATTTACTAGTTAATTACTAATAAATAATTATATAACTAATATATATATTTACCTAGAAATACCGAGAAATACTTCCTCTTAGTACCTATTAATTTTTTTACTACTTTTCTACTATTATAACGTAGTACTAATCTACTTAGTAGAAATACTATAATTATTAGATTTAAGAGCTTATAGCTTACGAGCCTAGTCTTAACCTAGATAAGCCTATAGAAGTAGATATTAAACTCTTTAATAAAACTAACGACTAAATCTTTTACAAACGGAACTACTACTAGGTATATTTTTAAATTTACTAATAATTTACTAGTTTATAATTAATTAATCTTTAGAACTAGGGAATAGAAGGCTAACTAACTCTATTAATAGATACTACTAATAAGCCGATTTCTATAATAGAAATTAAATTTATTCTATTTCTTCCTAAATACCCCTATACCTATCTAAATAGGTATATATATAATTAATCTACAGTATCTCTCTCCGAAAGAGAAGTAATATATATTTAATATAATAATTTATATTATAATAATTAATAAAATATTAGTTACTAACTAGTATATTAGGTTTAGTACGTTAGCTAGTATAATAGGCTAAAAACTAATATTTTTTACTCCTTTCTTAATTACTATATTATAAAAATAGTATTTACCTACTTTAGGGTAAAGTATTATAATTATATTAATAAATTTCTTTATAACTTTTTATATATAGAGGTTAATAAAGAGTTAATAGGATAAATATTCACTATAATAAGGGACGCTAAGTAGTCTTATTAATATAGTTAATAGTATTATAAAGTAATAGTATATATAACTAATTATATAAAGGCTTTACTAATATCTAATTAGTATTTAGGTACTATAATATAATTTAGAAAAAGTTTTTAGAGTAAAAGGCTTATTAGAATATAAACGCTATATATAAGATAGTCTATAGGAAATTTAATTATAAGATAAGTAAAAATCTATAAATTTTATTAGTATTTTACTAATATTTTACTTCTAGTAGAGTATATTAGGTAATAAAATATTATTTATTTATTACTTTAATAGATCTCCTACTAATCGTATTGATTATTACTTTATAAATCTATATAATATAGATATTTTTACTAGTATTTTACTATTTACTAACTAGTTATATAGTATATATATACCTAGATAGATATAGTAATATTATATTAGGATTTCTAAAATATACTATTAAAATCTATACCTTTATCTTAAAGGATATAGAGCGATACCTATATACTATCTTCTATTCTTATAGGGTTTATAACTATCTACCCTTACTACCTAATAAGTTACTATATAAGCTTCTAAAAGAGGTTTAGAATCTCCTTATATAGGGATAAACTTTAGATTCTATATTAAATAAGTAAAATTACTAGTATTTTACTAATAGTAAGCTATTACTAATTAAGTATATATATTTTCCTTTAGAGTAATAGGGCTTAAGAGCTTACTATAAAATATAGTACTAAAACCCTTTTAGAGCTATATTAAAGCTTTATAAATTAAGAGAGATTCTCTATAATTCTTATAAAAAGAAGAGTAATTAATTACGTAATAGATATATAATTAGTAGGTATTTACTAGGAAATAGAGAAAGTTCCTAAGCTAAAGGTATATATTACTAGTATAATACTAATACTTTACTAATTAATCTTAGCTCTATATATATAAGATTATAGATAACTATAGAGGTACCTTTATTTTTTATATACTTAATAAATAGCTTTATATACTCGCTTTAGTATATTTATTTAAAGTTAATATATTATATAAGTAGGTAAAAGGCGTTTTTAATAAGGTTATCTTTATAACGTTTATCCTAAAGTATAGAAAAAGTAGGTTTTACTACTACTTTACTAGTATTTAAAGCTAATTTATTTATAGTTATTACTAGACTGCGATATCGCCCATAGATAGGTAGGTAGGTATTGCCTATAGGCCTTATATAAGCGGGAAATAGGCCCTATATGTACGCCTATAGATAGGCCCTACCCTTAGGGCCTATAGGCCTTAGGCGTCGTAGGTACCTATAGGCCTTTTTAGTAAGTAGAATTTCTTAACCTCGTAACCTATATTATTTATATATTTTTTCTCTATATTTTTAAGTAATTTAATTATATCTAGAATAACTTAATACTACTATTTATTTTATAACTAGGGTTAAAACTAAGCTTTAGAAGCCTTTATATAATAACTTAGATATTTATTATAGTTATTTATTTATATTAATACGATATAAATTAATTATTATTAGGTTTACTATACTTTCTTACTTCTCTTAAACTAAGGCGCCTTTAAGTACTACCCTTATCTCTATAATAAGGGAGATAAGGACTACTTTTATCTTCGCTATTAATTAGCTTACTTCTCTATCGCTTCTATATACTTAGTACTATAGAAGGATAAGGGAGCTAACTCTCTATTATTTTGCTGAGCGAAGCGAAGCAAATTACATTTCATTCATTTAAGTTAAATATTAGGTCAAAATCCCCGCCTTTCAGATTTGAGATCTGGCCTCTGATTGGTGGCAGAATTTACCCGTCACGTGACTTGGGTAGGGTTAGGGTCACGTGATATCCGGAATATTCGGACTATATATCCTCCGTACTATTAGTAGCCTTAGGCACCCTACCACTAAAATTACATAATATACCGATCTACGCCTAATTAGGCAGTGAATCACGGCATTACTATACTATTAGTGGCCTTAGGCACCCACCACTAAAATTACATAATATACCGATCCACGCCTAATCAGGCGGTGAATCTCGGTATTACTATACTATTAGTGGCCTTAGGCACCTACTACTAAAATTACATAATACACCGATCTACGCCTAATTAGGCGGTGAATCATAGTATTACTATACTATTAGTGGCCTTAGGTACCCTACCACTAAAATTACATAATACAATAATCTATGCCTAATCAGGTAGTGAATTTTATACTAAACTAGATGCTAAACTAGGTACTAAACCAGGTACTAAACCAGGTGCTAAACCAGGTACTAAACTAGGTGCTAAACCAGGTGCTAAACCAGGTACTAAACTAGGTGCTAAACTAGATACTAAACTAGACTACGATATTGCCTATGGACGGGCGGGTGGGCAGTGCCTACGGGCCTTATATAAGCGGGCGATAGGCACTATCAATACGCTTATAGACGGGCCCTACCCTTAGGGCCCATTGTCCATGGACACCGTGGGCGCCCGTGGGCCTTTTTAGTAAGTAAAATTAGCGTAATACGTGATTTTTATTAATAGATTTCAAAAGATTTCAACTAAATTTATATTTTTTACATATTTATAATCATAATTCCGGATTTTTGATAGGATATATATAAATATATATACTATAATTTACTATATATCTAATTTTTATATACATTTAAGATAACTTTATATAATGGTGGGTATCGTAGGCATGCCCGCCGTGGGCATACCCGTGGGCCTTAGGCGTTGCGGACGGGTACTTGAAAATGCAAATAGCCCAAGGCCCACCGTGGACGGGCGATGGGCACCTCCTAGGTGCCTATAGACGGGCGATGTCGCAGTCTATGCTAAACTAGATGCTAAACCAGGTGCTAAACTAGGTACTAAACCAGGTGCTAAACCAGGTGCTAAACTAGGTACTAAACCGGGTGCTAAACCAGGTGCTAAACCAGGTACTAAACCAGGTACTAAACCAGGTGCTACACCAGGTGTTAAACTAAGTGCTAGATACTAAACCAGGTGCTAAACCAGATGCTAAACCAGATGCTAAACCAGATACTAAACTAGGTGCCAAACCAGGTGCTAGGTGCTAGGTACTAAACCAGGTGCTAAACAAGGTACCAAACTAGATGCTAAACTAGGTACTAGGTGCTAGAAACTAAACTAGAAACTAAACTAGAAACTAAACTAGAAACTAAACTAGATGCTAAACTAGGTGCTAAACTAGGTGCTAAACTAGGTGCTAAACTAGGTGCTAAACCAGGTGTTAAACCAGGTGCTAAACCAGGTGCTAAACCAGGTGCTAAACCAGGTGCTAAACCAGGTGCT